>JAWWEU010000081.1:140118615-140129075 GCA_035583155.1 Acropternis orthonyx | reverse complement strand
ACGGGAGTTGGATGAAGGGTTGGACTCGATGATCTCTGAGGTCTTTTCCAACCCAGTCGATTCTATGATTCTATGATACTGGGGATATTAATTTTCTCAAGGATGTCTTCCCAAATCTAAGCTGAAGACTTTTAAACATAAACAACCAAAATTTCAAACCAGAAACCATAGGAGAACTGTTGTTATAGACATCCCTTGACTGGATTAACATGGTAGCCGTAAGCCCAGCAACTCTTGTAGAACTTATGCTACAATGCCTCTCAATAAAGGAATTATTTTATGGATATCAAACTTAGGAAGGAGCAGTGTAGGTCTCAAGGGAGGCCAGTAAAAATCAATGACAGTTGTGTCAGAGAATGCAGACCTGTTATCTCAGTAACATGGCTGAAGAGGAGAATGTTCTTTTGAAATGCTAAATGGGCTAAACAGGGCAAATACAGGCCAGAGCCCAAGCCCTACTGCTACAGCTATTCCTGCCAGCACTGCCATTCAGGAACTTGGAGAGACAGACCAGGATCTGGGGAATAAGATGCTGAATTCAGGTCTGCATCACTGGAGTCAAGAAGAGGGGCTGCAGCAAGGACACAAGGGGCTGGGAGTACCAGAAAGCCCTGCTCTCTTGGATGTACCTTGCCAAAAAAAGCTACAGGTTGAGGTCCCTCACACAACAAGGCTGACATCTTTTTTACACTTATCTGGAGGGAAAAGCTGACTGTGACCTTGGCAGGCACTTGCAATGCATGCAGCAAATTTTGGACCACCTGAGAAACAAGGTGGTCTTTTCACCCCCCCCATCTCACAGCACATCTGGGGATGAGCAAACCTGTAACACTCAGAAAGCACTGCAGTACTGAACAAATCTGCAGTGCAAACAGTAAAAGGGGTTGTTATCTGCCAGAGATAACCCAAGAAATCCAGGGGAGAACTGAAATTAGTGAAGTGGCTAATCTCAAGTGCAGTTTGGTATTTCTCCCACCCTGTCAATAAGTGACAAACAGTTTTGCTGGGATGTTATATGGCTTTGGGTAACCTCCGAGCTCAAAGTCCTTCCAGGCATGGCTGCTCTCAACCTGAGAACCACAGATCTGCAGGAGATCTTCTCCCTGATATTTTATGCTTCTTAGAGGAGCACCACCTATTTGGACTTCTTTCAGCAGTCCTTGGCAACCCTGCTTAAAGCAAGCAAAACAAAAAAAAAAAAAAAAATTGCCTTCATCATTAATAATGCTTCATACTGCAGTAATATGTCAACTGCTTTTACCAAGTGTTTTCCATCTCTACACAAAACTCTTATCCAAATACTGCACTGTGTAATCATATGAATGTCATCAAGTACAGATAGCCAGTACCTGACAGGTAATAAAAGGAGTAATAAAATACTTAGTGTTATGTAATATTGTTAACAAACACAACTTTCTATTGAGGCTATGACTCAAGATTTTTTACTCATTTGTAGCAAACAAGTAGGTTCATCTTAAAATGAATATAGATGCAACACTATTTCAATATGCAGTAGGTAGTATTAAAACCATCAAACTTTGTTTACCTCACTGTTCTAAATGAGTATCTTTGGGTTTTTTTTCATGTTTAGTATAACTGCATTACTGGGATTTACTTTTATTTTGAAAGAAGTTTTGATAGCAGTAAGTGGAAAAGCACTCACTAAGAAAATGCATTCTGTACTGAATTCCTTTTTAAAAAAAACCTTATAATATTCTGGCACTGATTCATGTTTTTTTACCTCCTACAGCTGGCAATACCACAATATGCAGGGTGTTACACTGACAGAAGACATGATTCCAGGGAGTTCTTTCCACTGCCTTCCAGAAGTGGTTGAAATCCAGTAATTGACCACTAAACTGCAAAATAAAACTGGGACTGATTCAAATTTTTAAACACTGAAAGTAAAGATCCATTTGAGTGGATTAGCTAGAGGTGATTAAATTGTTACTAGATGACCTTCACAGTGCATAAATAGAAATGGAGGAACAGGTAAGCCTATGAAATGTAAGGCTGTGCACTAACAACAAAATGCTTTGCTGAAAACAGAACTCAGAGGCTGAAAGCAACAGAGAGTAAGAAATAGCTGAATATGCAGTAGTGAAACTTGCACTGACTACAGGCTATAAACAGGCAGAACCCATAAAAAAATCAAAGTCAACCTTAGGTTGTACTAACTGAGACATCTCCAGAAATTATGGGAAATCCAGTTTTTCATGTCCTTGTATATGACACTACAGAACATCATCTAAATATTGTGTTTTGTTCCTGCCATGTCATTCAAGAACAATAAGCTCAAATAGATGCACTGATGCAGCACTACCCCTGTACAAGAAATTATGAGCCAGTCTCATGAGCAGAGAGAAAAAGATACTGCCTTGGGAGTCTGGCCTTATCTGGACAAAAAGTCAGAGGAGCAGAATTGCTGTCTATAAACTTGCAGGTGAGTTGAAAGCAGAAAGCAAGAAAAGCTATGTAAGTGATGCTGAGGGAATGTAAGAATTACTCAAAAGTTTTGAAAACAAAATTCCAATTGTTACTTAAGGCAAGAATAACTTTCAGAGAACTGTAATAAATATTCAAAGGATTATGTGTTCTAATATTCTGCAGAAGACCTTCCAGTCTCGTGTTTTAAAATTATATGATTTACACTAGCATTAACTACTAACAACCTTGGGAATACTCTAGGAAGGAAGAATATCAGATGTTGGCATTTAAATGCACTATACTAGGACTCACAGCCCTTCTAAAGTCCAGGTTCATGTCAGCTGCGAAAAAAGAAAAGTTCAAATGCTGCCTATATTATGACATATGCTGTTTATATTAAAGATTTTATTAAAAGTGCATATGCAGATATATAGACATTCTTTGTGTTTGCCAAAGCTCAGGAGTTGCAGGTATAACGAGAGACATCCACATTTGGGAGCATGCTTCCTTGCTTTTGCCACAGGGTGTTATTTTTCATTTTTACTGTGCACACATGCAATAGTCCTTACCTGGCTGATTGGAAGGATAGGGATTTAACTGGCCAGTCATTATCCTAGAGTCAACACTAAACTAGGGGCATCCTCCGTCATATGAAGGAAATCCTACAATCTTTGTGACAGACAACTGTGTCAAGACATGGCTGGGGATCTGCTGTGAGGAAACCCCATCAGCTGGGTAGCAGCACACAGAGAGGCTAAGGGTCTGCTCTGCTTCCTTGCTAAACCGAAGTGTAGCAGCCAGGAGCAGCTCCAACGGCAGAGGATCCCCCTGCCAGCTCCACAGCCCAGCTCTGCAATTTACTCTTGCCTGAGGTCTCTACATGTCTGCACTCACTTGGTTTTCCTGCCTCCACGTGCAACATCCACTCATCCTGTTGAGAGCCAGATCACCAGGTCTGTAGGAACCCCCAGCCTCTAATCTGGCCACAAAGAACCTGTCTATACAGTCATAGTCAGCTTGGTCTTTTTAGCCTGGAATTTGTCTAATTTTATGTAGTGGCACATGATTTTATTTATTGTAAAAATATAAAGTATGCAATTATTAAAGTGAATAAACTAAAATAGGACAGAAGCCTAAATAGAATGATGTTATAGCCTTTTAGAGTTTCCTCAGTTTGTCTTGTTTGCTTAAGAAAAGCATTGCTGTAAGGGTAAAATATAAGCCAGTATGACCTTCACAGTCAGCTGGAGGCAACAAATCAGTGTAATCCTAATTAACATTCTGCTCATTTATACATGTTCTTCTTAAATAGAATCCTGTAACATCCAATAAGGTTTCACTGCAAATGCCAAACAAAAGAGAAGAAATAAATAACCATCTAGAGAGGAAAAAATTTAAAATGTCTTGGAAACCTATTGATTGCCCCAGACTACACTGAGTAAGTTCAAAATGCATCTATGCAAACTGTAACAATGATTTTACTCAACAATTTTGCAACATAACACTACTGTATCCGTTGTTTAAACACAGAAAGGATTGCTTTCTGACACAAATATTTTAATGACAAAAAACTACCCTATCTGCTTTAAATCTCTTTATTTAGGTCATACAGACACATAACATGAAGAATTATGATATATGAATTTAATGGGATTATGTAATGGCATGAAGTTGCTCACTGCCTAAATTCTGATGGGCTAACAAAGAACTTTATCATCAAAGTAAATTTATTAATACAAATCCTAGTAAAATACTAATTCTATTTAAAAGATTTTGCTTTTGCAAAAATCTAGCCTGGGGATGGTTTTGTTTGATTAGCTCAGCATTTTTCTACATCTCATATATGATATGAACAGATACGCAGCTGTGGCATAACCATTCTTCACGAATAGTTCCTTCTGTTGGGATGCTATCAAGGATCTTGTCTTGCTTGATTAGGCCTTGTCAAATGCTCACAAGTAGATAAGCTTTGAAAAGATAAACACTACAGAAGTAATCTTCCTCTTAAGATTAAATGGAAATTTTCCTTTAAAATAATAAAAAAATCCACAAGGAATCCAAAGAAATTCTGTTGCTCTACTGAACAGCTTGCTCCCATTGCTGGGCATGTGTTTGCCATTTCTCTTTCTAGGCAAAATTCTCTCTCCACACATGCAGAAAGGTCAGTGAACAGGTATTTACGTGCTCTGACAATAAATTCAAACTGTGACTTCTTACTGCCTTAGTAACTCAGAACATGCACCCTGACCCTTATTCACCAAGTAACAGCATCAGCTTTACATATGCATCAGCCTCAGTAAATGCTGCTGGATTCAGATTACAACAATATGGTTATGTTTACAGCATATTGCAAACTGTCTCGGGCCTCAACTTGAATACAAAACATATGTTGCACAGGCACGTTAGAGATAGGTTTTGGATGGGTAACCGGACAAGAAGCTGAGTGGTTCAGCCTCAGTTATTTGCCTATCATCGGTGTAAATGGCCCAACACTGTGTGTTAATCCAATTCATTTACTCAAGACGAGCGCTGACATCATGTGTCCTGAAGAAAGGTAGGATCTGTAGGAGCTTGGCTATGGTTGCTCCTCAGATGGTTTCAACAAGCACAGTTGGGCAGACAGACCACAGGCACTTTTTGCTGCAGCTGCCCAGACATGTAGACACCAGAGCATGTGCCAAGGTTTAGTCCATTATTCACCCTGGCTACCAAAGCACAGTACAGTGATAATTTAGGTCTTAATTTGAAAGTAACCAAAATGAGCTTTATGAATGTCAAACTATAGAATCATGGAAATATTTATCTTGGAAAATACTTTTAAGATCATCGAGTCTAACCCTTAACCCAGCACTGCCAAATCCACCACTAAACCATGTCCTCAAGTGCCACATCCACACATCTTTTAAATACTTTCAGCAATGATGACCACTTCCTTGGGTAGCCTATTCTAGTGCTTGACAACACTTTTCATGAAGAAATCTTTCCCCATAACCAATCTAAACCTGTCCTGGTGCAACTTGAGGCCATTTCCTCTTGCCCTGTCACTTGTTACTTGGGAGAAGAGACCAATCCCCACCTGGCTACACCTTACTTTCAGGCAGCTGCAGAGTGATAAGGTCTCTGAGCCTCCTCTTCTCCACTATAAACACTCACAGATCCCTCAGCCTCTCCCCATCAGATCTGTGCTCCAGACCAGCTTCAGTGCCCTTCTCTGGACACACTCCAATACCTCAATGTCGTTCTTATAGTGAAGGGTCTGGAAGTGGACAGAGAATTTCATGTGTTGCTCCACCAGTGCTGAGTGCAGGGGGACAATCACTTCCCTACTCCTGCTGGCCACTCTGTTTCTGATACAAGCCAGGATGCCCTTGGCTATCTTGGCCACCTGGGCACACACTGGCTCATGTTCAGCAGCTGTCAACTAGCACCCCCCTATCCTTTTCCAGTGGGCAGCTTTCCAGCCACTCATCTCCAAGCCTGGAGCCTTGCATGGGGTTGTTGTGACCAGAGTGCAGGACCTGGAACTTGGCCCTGTTATACCTCACAAAATTGGCCTTGGCCCATTGATCCAGCCTGATCAAATCCCTCTGCAGAGCCCTCCTACCCTCCAGCAGATCAACACTCCTGACCAACTTGGTGTCATCTGTGAAGTTAATGAGAGTGTCCTTGATCCCCTCATCCAGATTGTCGATAAAGATATACAAGTTTTCAGTCCATATGTAAGCTGTGCATATATGAACTGCTGAAACTGCAAACAGCTTGTGGCCACTGAAGACATGAAACCACTGTTCAAGGGGCCAACACTTTTCTGTGTCTTTTCCTACAGGTTTCTCACTTTCTGAGGTGAAATACTGGTATTTTATATAAAAAGATGTGCTGTATACAGTTTTCAGCCTGCCAAGTAAAATTTCACAATTTCCAGTCCACTGAAACTTTTCCTTAGCCATTATATGTTTAAATAAAATCTTCTTTCCATGTTTATTGTCCTTCTCTGAACAGTTTATGCAATCGTTTTTTCTTCCTCCTTTGGCCCAATAATGTGTTTCCCAAGAGTACTCTTGTTACTGGCCTCATGTAAACTCAGATGTTCCATATTCATCAGAGAAGAAAGCAACACAGAGTACAAACATATTTTATGTGAAATTATGTAGGATACACTGTTTCAGCTGGTGTTGATTTACAGATTCAACTAAAAAAATAAGTCGTATGAAGTGTTTAATATATTTGGAGAAGCTATAGCCCCTCTGTAACCCAACAAAGTGAATGCAAGCAATTATCTTCCAACCATCCACGTTTGATTCATTACAGTACGCCCAAAATATAGCCCTTGGAAAAACCACTCTGTAGAAAACTTAAATGATTTTCACCCATTATGAAATATTTTTAAAGGATCTAGGCATTGCAACACTGTGATAAAGCACAGTGGCAACCGAGAAAGCACAAACCCCATTGTTTTGTGTGTGTTGCACAAAATATTATTATTATTTTTAACAAGGTGGGATAATGGTCAGGCACATGCTTGATTTAATCATGTATTTGATCTGTAAAGTCAAGGGAATATATCTCATTACATTCCAAGTGGATTACAGGATGAGACGTGACGCTCCAAGGAAAGAAAGTGTTAACAGTTCAAATACTTTCTTCCCCCTCAACACGTAACTTAAAGTCCTCTTTCCAGAAGTGAAGTCGGAGCTGCAGGACCATGCACAGGAACCTGTGCATGCAAATGAACTCCCAAACGGCTCCCCTTGTGCTCAGTGTGAGAGGATCTGAGAGGGCTCGACCCATCTGTAGTGATGCTGTGCAGGCAGTGAGAACACAGGAGCAGGTGGCTGGTCCTGTGATTACTGCTCCTCTTGTAATGCCAACACTACACAGCCAGCAGGATTTCTGGCACTGTGACCACTGGCCTTCCAGCACATATTACACTCCACACTGTCTCCGATCTCTTCTCTATTCTCCTTGTTCAAAGATTGACATAAAACCACCATGTCCTATGTACGCTTTGGCTTCTGTCCCCCAAGTTCTTAAGAAATGAACCTACAGATAACCTCACAGACACCTTGAAAAGCAATCTTGGTGGTGGGAAGAGTTGTGATGTTGGCATCTTATGAATCTCACACGATCTCGGGTAAAATCCTGGCCTAACTTATGACAGTGAGGTCAAAGAAGTCAGGTTGTCACCGTCACATCTTCCTAAAAATCTCAGTTGAAATAGCAAGATTTCGAAAGTTCTTCTGCATTCATCCGGGAATGCATACATTTCTCACCCTTAAATTTGCTTGAAACGCTGGAAAACGTAAGAGTGAGCAGTGGTACAAACTAACTTGGCTGACTTCGCATTGAAGTAGGTTAAGAAGTGTTCTTGGAAGCCCTGTCACCAGTTCCACTGAGTGGATAATAATCTCTGGTTATCAGCCAGTAACAAAAAGCTGATAGCATCAGCCACCATAGCTTCAAGAAGGAGTCACACTATGCCTTCATGAAACATTCATTTGGCAGGGATCTCTGGAGGTCATCTGGCCCAACCTATTTTGAAAGCATATCCAGTTAGTACAAGTTGCTCAGGGTCATGTCCAGGCAAGATTTTAATATTTCAGAGCTTCTCTGGGCCCCTATTCCATTTTTTAACTTACCCTTACAGTGAATAATCCTTTTCAAATATCTAATTAGAAAGTCCCTTGCAAATTTTGACTGCTGCCTCTTGTACTATCCCTGTGCATCTTGGAAAAGACTCTCTCCCCTTTTGCCTACACCTTCTCATTTTAGTAGCTGCAACCATCAGTAAGGTCCCCCCAAGACGACTCTTCTCCAGGCTGAGCAGACTCAGCCCTCAGGATCAACTTGTACATCACATGGTCCAGCCCAAACCCACCCTGAGAGCCAGCCTTCCCTGGGCTTGCTTCTTGTAGGAAGACACCTTTTTGCTGTCTGTTTTAGAGAGTTGCATAATTTTACACATATTAAAGATAAATAAATAAATAAAGTTTATTAAAATAAGCATCTAGTAAATGTTGCTTTATTTCTTTTGTTCTGGGGGCTTTTGAGAACCCCTTTCATTGCCTCACCTAACTAGACATGCATAGTACGATACCAGTGGCTTCTATTATGGACCCATTCTTCTTGTCACAAAGATCTACTTATTAACCTCATTTAACCTCATCTATTTCTGCCATTTCCCAAAAGACTTGAAAGGTCGGAGTTTGTCTGAATGCTATGAGTTCTGAAAACACTTTAATTGTCCAAGACAAGTCTTTAAGCTTCTAGACTCAAATCACTCTCAAAATGGTATTTCTACAATCTCTCTTGGGATTTGTACATGATAATGCATGCTACTTTGAGCTTCTTCCCATCACAATCTCTCTCTGTTTGCACTTTAATAGCAGTTTGAACTAGGAGTTACTCTTTCTACATCTTAGTAAAGATAAATTAATTTCAGCTAGAGGAAAGTATAAGTTAATTACATCCTGAGTATCAGGAAACAATTAACAGCTTTCTATTCTACCACCTTGATTTCTAAGCTATACAATTATATGCTACTGCAGAAAAGGATGCATGATTATCAAGACGGGATCTTTTCTGAAAAAAAATGAAAGGAAATTGTTCTACAACTGACAATCAGCACTATAAATAATGCTTAGCTAATATCTTTTCAGAATTCATTTCCGTTATTTGCAATCCTAACTTTGAGTGATGTGTCGGCTGTGTCTTGTCAGATTCTCCTTCCAAAGAGGATGAATGTAAATAAATGCTGGACTCTGATTCCTCAGATAGGCACTCACAAATTCAACTTTCTGTGAATCTTTTGCAATACTCATTGGAATTAAATTAGAAATCGTTGTTTTCACTAACAATGTTGTAATTATGCCTTGCATTTCATTTGCCTCAAACAAGAGCTGAGACTGGCTTGTGAAAACACAAAGAAACATGCAGACTTGCTTTAAGCGCCCCAGTGCTTTGAAGACAAGAGCTACAATTTGAAGAGCAACAGATACAACATACAGGAACTTCTTCTTAATTGTCAATAAACTCATTGGGCCCAATATGCAGGAAAGTGGTGCAGACACAGAGCCAGCAGGTTGTACAACAGCTCACCTGAACACCAAGGGAAACGCTAAATAAAAACACGCATTTTGGCAACAGCACTTAATGTGAGAAGCAAGGAAACAAAGCCACACAAACCTCCACAACACCAAGTCAAAAGCTACTGTGCCAGATGGCCTCTGTGTTATTGGGGGTGAGAGAATCTTCTAAACCAGGTCCATAAGATTCACAAAGGATAAACATGATAGTGATGCTTATCAACAGAAGAGCTTTGGTCTCCCCAGATTCCTCTTGCAATGTCTCTTCCAGGACAGCTATACCTCTCCCCCAGAAAGTTCTGTTCCACATTCTCCTTCCCTATTGTTTTCCACCTCAAGGTTTCGACTATGCGCTGTCCTTGACACACATCATCTTAGAAAGATAGTTGTTACAGCTCGTGACCAGAATAATGGTGTCCATCTCCAGTTCCTTCCACTGCCTCCTCCTTTTCTGTTACATCAAACACAGTATTATTGTAGTTCACTCTCAAGCTCCCATCTTTGCTATCATCATCTTAGGTGTGTTGGCTTTTGCTCTGACCAGACATTTAATTACAATTTTGTAATTTGATTTTTTTATCTTCAAGTGAGCATCTCTATGCTTGCTGCCTTAATACAGGAGGCACCCTCACCCAAACAGCCACAGAGCCGTCTGGATAGAGTCACCCAAATCCTGTCCAGCATTGCTGTGACCTCTACCAAAAACCTGACATGTAAAAAAAGGGTCAAGCAGGGAAGAATGGATGAAAAGGGCGAGAAGGGGCTCCTGGACTGTTGCCTTAAATCCAAGGGAAGAAAACTTCCACGAGAGGGTGAAGGCAGAAAAAGGTCTTTTACTGAAAGTTCGGCTAAAGCTTTAGCGATCAATGACGTGCGCCAGGCATACAGCATTCTACAAATTTATAACTCTACTTAATTATCTTATCTACAGAACATAGCCAATGCCTAATT
>JAWWEU010000081.1:140104745-140118515 GCA_035583155.1 Acropternis orthonyx | reverse complement strand
AATGTAACACAGAGGTTAAAATCTAGCTTAAGTATGTGGTACAGGGGTTACAAACTATTTTTCAAATGCAAAAGACTGTAAAACTATAAAATTATATAAAAATCTACAGCTACGTTAAGGCTTACGGCAACATTCCCCCCTTTAATATCAGGAATTGAGTCCCTGAGAAACCAAGCTCACTGTGTGACTGGAGGAGTCTGGGAGCTCCCCATCCCCCGAGCCCAGATGAGCTGACCTTATCCTTTACTGCCATTGGTGCTAGTTTGACACAATGATAACCTGTCTGAGCTCAGACACACACCAATGCAGTGCACTAGCCAGGTAGCAGGATCTCCAGTGCATGGGAATTGGGCTGCCCTTTTCTGCAGCAGCAGCCAGACACATCGGCTCAACACCACTGTAAAACCCACAGCACGACCTATCCCTCATTCCTCACAGAAACCAAAAAACTCTCATCTGCCTGCAAACCCCTGTGACACAGCTGTGGTAGCTCCGGTACTCTCCTATACAGTTGCCAGGAAATGGAGAATTACAGCCTTGTTATGTGAAAACCCACTTCTATATTCGTTCTGAATTAGCAAGCCCAATCAGGAACACTTTTTAATTATTCTGAACTACACCTTTGAGATCTGAATGCATTTACTGGATTGAGGCACTGCGATGACACAAACTATGAAGACTGTAAAAGGCTGATAATTAAGGTCAGGATTGTGTTCTGAAGCAGTGCTGTCACACTCGTAGCACAGTGACATGCTGGTCATACAAATTACAGAGTACAAATTTCAAAATATATGAAATGTTGGTATTTGTACCTCCATTCATGCACAATTCTATGACAAGGGTGCAAAAGTAAAAGCCTTGAAAAAGAAAAAACCTTATTATCTGTCTGGTAATAACATATGCATTGGGCATCTAAACTTAACATGATTTTTATAGTCTGTCTGCTACTGGAGTCTGAAATTTTTTAATGGGAATCCAGCAAATTGAGCCCTGAACGCATGGTCAAGAAAAACTAGCAGTGACTGCTGCCACTGTTTCCTCTCCCTCTCTTTGACCATGTGTTTCTGCTAGCTCCCTTAGCCCAGTGCTGGCACTGGTTTGACTTCTTGCTGAACCTGTTTAGAAAGTTAAATTTTTCTTACTTGGCTTCACCTGCTTCAGTTCCCTGAACTTCTGATCCCAGACGAACACCAGAGCGAAGTGCAAGGAAAGTGATAAGAGCAGGGCAGTAGCAGCCCACAGTTAGATTCGCTCTATCAGTAAACCACAGCCTCAAACCGTACGTGTTTCAGTGACATGGGGGAAACCAGCATCCATTTCTCCCCCTGCACTTCTTCAAAGAAGGCTTTTATGTGGCCATGTGGTAAATTGGTTTGTAAAACTGACCCAACTGAAATACCAGCCTTCCAAAAGCCCTGCTGATCACTCCAGAGCAGATCACCATATAGTGATGGTCAGAGACACTTAAGCCATTGTGAATGAGAGGAAGCACAGAGGCGGCAACCAGGAGGCAGAAACACCTATTTAATTCCAGTGGTTTATAGGGTAAAATCATTTAAAATACATGGCTTATATATCCTGATTGTGCTCAAGAAAAAAACCAACAACCCATTACTAAGACATGAAATGCATCCTTCCCTCCACAAACGCCAGTGGTTCTGCTGAGACCTGAAGCTTTGCAGTTTCTGCCTTTATTAACCTTTAGAGCCTCAGTGCAGTTCTTCTTCAAGGACCGGCTACATGACCCAAACCTGATTAGCTCTTGCTTCTTCCCCGGCCTTTCATCCCCCTTGCCCGTTCTTCTTCAGTTTAACTACTTCCCACATAAGTTTATTTAGAGGAGATGACTGGCCTTGCGCACAGAAAAAAAAAGGTGTCTTTGAGTCAGCAAAAGTACTCACACAGATTTGCTCTGCCAGGATGGCAGAGGCAAGAGAGTTAGCAGAACCACCATACAAGGGTTATGAAAATAAAAAGCAGAAAGTCAGGAGAGCCTGTACCCTCCGGAGGGAATGTCTCTTTCTGAGAGCAGACCCTAAGCCCAGATGTACCACCAAGTCAGCACTCAGTGACTGGACACTTAGTGATGGAGTGGAAGCTTGGATGGACTGCAGATAGCCTAATATTTGCTGCCGTGGCAGTATCTTTCACTTTCTTCTGTTCTACATCACAGAAAGCACTGAAATTGTGTGAGTTTTACACTTCAAAAAGTACTAGAGTCTACAGATGCAAGAAATACTTGAATTAAAATGAGATACACTGATTTCTCCCTAGTCTGTGTCCATCTATCCAATAGTGAAAGCTGTTTGACCTCCATTCTGGCTTCAGTCTGGTCTCTCACTTTACAAATTACTTTGGAGGGAGAAAAGATCAGATTCTTTCCTGAACACAGTATCCAGAGCTCCCTATCCATTCCAGTACTCACAGTATCCTCTCTGCATCTCTACATTTGGGAGCTATTTTTCTCTGTGCTTTCGGGATGCCACTCTTGGGCTCATGTCTGACCACCCAAACCAAAAATCCCAGTCCCACTTTGGTAGCTTCACACAGACCATCCCTCACCATCCAGAACCCACCACTACTGCAAGAAACCACTACCAACTGCAGCCAAGATTTGTGTTGCAAGGGCTTCATTTTTTCATAAGACCGTACGGTGGCTGCCCCTGTTGGGACCTGACAAATAGCTCAGACTCCAAGGCGCTATAGCTACACAAATCATAAATAATAATGGTAAATGATAGGAACTTCTCTGTCATGGTGCCAGCCTGTGGCCACTGCTCCCACAGAAGCAGGGGTCATGTAGTAAATGCAAACCTACATGGATTTTGGCACATTCATTCTGCCTTCCCTGCACGACCACCAACGTTGAAACAAGTTTCCTTCGCTTCTTCATAGGCAGCTACTCTAATGTAAAATAAATAAAAAATATTCTTTCACGTGCTACACACATCATCTTGTCTGCTGACCTCTGCTAATCTGAGACAAAAGTTAACGATTGACTCCATCTGCAAAGGAATACAGAAAATATCCACTCGTACAACATTTGCCGTCCTGTGTACACAGCAAAGGAGCAATCGCTATTTGAACATGCATTGTTAACTACTTGATCTCTGAGCTGTGCTTGAGGAAAGTGGCTCATGGGAACAACTGAATTATTAAAAGGCATAGCTAAAAGGAATGAACTGGGCAAATAAAAGCCTTGCATCTTCATTTCGAGAAATGTTGAATAAGCCACAGTTTTACTGAAGAACATGAGAAACTGCGATTCCTGGACCAGGAATCATAGATACATGGGACTTGTCATTAGAATTGGTACAGGTGGGCAAGATTGAAACACAAGAGGGTGCATCAGGCATCAAAGATTCTAGGAAAAATGAACATACAAATCTCAGAAACACAAGCTTTTTATAATATTAAAATAATTTACATTAATTAAAATAACTGAAAGTGTTGCGATAGGGTAGAGTCAGTGGGAAAGCTTGATTTCAGAGCACTTAGTTTTGTAGCTTTACAAACCTTCACTTTAAAACCTTTTCTTTCAGTGTATCACTCTGCTGGAACCTCACAGAGAAGATTGCCAGTTTTTGGTTGCTTGAGTTTGGAAATCAAATTGATGAAAGTGAAATTATTTGAACAAAGGACTCCCTGGAGCACTCTATTCCACAGAAATCTGATGATATAATCTCCTGTGTTCTATTCACCTTGAAGAAGTCAGCAGACAAGGGCTTTCTCAAGTGAGACAACTGAAAACTACTTTCATCAGGGTTAGTTTTGAACCCAATCAGTAACTCTTGGCTAAGGGAAATGCAACCACTGGTGAACTACTAAGGAGGTTGCAAAAAAAAGAGGCATGGGGTAGAAAAACATATCATCCTGTTAGGTGGAAGTACAGTAATGGATCGTCTTAGGCAGATTACAAAATCTTGGCTTAATGAATTCTCTTCAAATGGCATAGACATTTGTTTAATATCTAAAGATCAGTCAGGACCTGACTTGAGAAGAAGTGACCTCCTAGACAATCATATATTTCAAATAGTTACATTCCTCTTAAGAGTCTGCGCTTACACTAGAGTGTTAATACACTTTCAAACACAGTGATAGCATTTAATAAAGCATGTAACTATACAATTTATATAAGTCTATATTATGTCACTGCATTAACACTAAGACTCTTTTGACATCATTGCTCTAGAAACTGTTACATATCCTGGGCTCTTTGCACTTTAGGGTGCCTATGAACTTTCAATCCTACCACCATGAAAAAAAGTTGACTATTTATTGCTCAGAGTAAGAAAAAAAGTTACAGATCTGTAGGTCCATGACTCTGGAAGTTATTCACTGCATTGTATCTTCTTAAAATGAGAATGTTTCTGAAGTGAGACCTTTGGAAGACCAGTGAAAACTAGTTTTGTCTTATAGCTTCAAAATTTGTAGTTGTTTACCCTGTAAAATCTCCTTTGTAAGGCAAAATGCATAAAGCAAACTCTGATAAAAGGGCAAACAAATTTCTGTTAAATCATATCTTGTCCTTTGTCTCTTCTGAAACCAAGAAAAATCTCTAAGAAACTTGCTTCATATTCCCCAAGCAGAAATAAAGATGATGCTGAATTGTAGGAACTATTCCATCAAAATCACTGGCTCCTCTAATAAGTCTCATAATTATTACTCAACTCTTCAACAGAAGTGTTCATCAAGAAAGGTGCTGCTTCTTGTGAAAGCTGGTGATAAAGAGGCATCCAAAAGTCTGCAGACACATTAAGTCTCATTCAAGTTACACCTACTACAGAGAACGGCACTACAAATACAACAGCAATTTCTGATTTAACAAACAAACAAAAAGGAACAAAATAGGTATTCTTTCAATACTGCTGTTTGGTCAGCTGAAGCCTGAAGATCCCTGAATTACTAAGCACTTTGTGCAAGAAATAAGGAACTCTTGGGAGATACACAAGATTCTGGTGACAACTTGGCATCAAGAAACAATTAGCAGACAAGGAAGACTTCCAACACCCCTAACTTGTAAGACAGGCAGCCGGCATGTATATCAAAACATGCCCACTGAAACTGCTTTTGGTTGCCAGAGGGCAAGATCAGCTCTAATAAAGTTAATACTCAAACCCAGTGAGAGATAATACTATAATCCTTCTGCCAAACAGTGCTGAAATGGGCATAACCCATTGCCGCTGATCAGGAGCTAAATGAGCTTGGAATTGCTCTGCTTCTGATAAAATTCTTATTGACTTCAGTAGTGCCATTGTATGTTCTCATTATTAAACTTCCAACAATGACTATACAAAGCATTAAGGATGTGACACCTTCCTTCAGGCACTCCCAGCAAGGCCAAGGAAGCCCAGGGACATTCACTTCCCCGGGCCGTACCAGGCAGGGATTTGAGGTAGGGATGTAGAGGGATGGAAGTTTCAAAGGGCCCTCCCAGATCCAAGGAAGCTGAAGGCCTCGTGATCCTCTCAAGCACAGCTTGCAGTTTCTTCAGGAGACAGTTCCATACTCATCACTCCTCAGAAGAGAGAGCTGAGTAGGTATGTGGTCTCTGAATCTGCAGCAGAGTAGAGGGAAGAGGTGGGGGTTTGGGGGTTTGGAGCTGTCAGGCATTCAGAGACTCCCCAGCTTGTCCTTGCAGGTCCATTAGTGCCTGCAAAGCCCACAGCAGGATTGTGCCATTCCCAGTTCTTGCCTTGCTCTTCCTTGTTTCCTGCATGGCAGTAGGAACTGCCAAAGGGTCTGTTCTGATGAGTCTCACTGATCATTTAAAGGCTCACCACACCCAAACTTCAGAAGTCCTCAAAAAAATACATTTCTATTAACCAAAAGTAAGAGTTACACACTTGCTCAGACAGCTACTGGGTATAGAGCCAAAGGACACTACTGGATGTAAAAATTTACCAGGTTAGCTAAAATACAGCTCAAGATCCTGTTTCTTTTTCCATAAATCACCCCACCCATGGATCAGTATTTACACCACAGGCTGTGCCAGCAGCCGGCTCCCTGGGTGCCAGCTGACAGAGCACACACTGGGGCAGAGCTCCTGACCTCGCAAAGGCAAAACACACATCACAAGCAACTGAGGGACAGGAACAAAGAGAAGGAAAAAAACTCTTTGGCTTTCTCGTCTCCCTCTCCTAGCCAGTATGCACTTGCCTGGGGAGGGGAAGGGGACAAAGGACTTCCATCCCCAGCACCATCACTGCCAGTGTGCAAAGCCAGGCTTGCCAAGGTGTGTCTCAGGCAACTTTAGCCCTCACTGCATCACGTCCCTGCCAGAGAGGGACAGATGTGCAACAAGCACAGGAACAAGAGTTATGAGGCAACGTATGAGCCCAGGGTGAGACAGGCAGTAGGAACTTTGTAAGGAATTTAAATTAAGAAGCTCTGATAAGTATTTGAGTTTAGACACATGTGCTGTTTGGTCTAGTACAAGAGTGCTTTAAATGCCTTCATTCAGTTGGGTTTGTGTAAGTAATACCATGCTCACAGTTTCATTTTACACTTTTACTCCGAAGTTATGTGTTCATCTTGCAGTATGCAACACTTGCTCACACGCACTTTCACCCAAATACACACATAATCACCTGTCTGTCTGCATCACTCCCGCTGGGGGCTTATCTTGCAGTTGTAAGCATCACTAAGAATAGAGTACAGTATGTTTCCTTGAGTGCATGTGTATGCTGGTTTTCTAACATCTGTTTGCCTACCCCAAAGGCTGCTGATATGGCCTGCCTTTGATTCTGAAAACCCTCCACATTTTCATTTAGCATTAATAATTATACACTTATCTTGGACAGGGAAAGGAAGACTTCTTATCAGGGTTTGCTAAAACGTATCTACTCTCCAGTTATCTATTACTTATTTTGTGGCTTTTATTGTCTGGAAAACTGCAGAAAACTTACTTTTTGCATAGGGTATCCTAACAGATAAACAGAACAAAGTTTATAAAAAATTGGAGAAAGGTAAGACAAGTTTGGGTGCAGGTTCACAATGCAGTTCCCACTGACCCACAGCTCCCAAATGAGAGATTTTGCCTCTTCTACACCACCTCCTCTTCTTCTCCTGGCTCCACATTCCCATCACCTATCTTCTGTGGGTTCTGGAAGTCAGGAGATCAGAAAACTAACCTACCCACCCAATCACCACACTGGATCTGCTTTCAAGAAGTGCAAGAAGCACACAAGCAGGCACAAGGGAGGAGATGGGGCTATACTGCTGGTGAGTAGGATAAGACGTGGATCCTCCCATTCAGCAGTAGCCACACATTATGCACGCTGACTTGACCATTTACCCAAAGTCCCAGCAGATCTAGGCCATTTCTAACATATTTGCAAAGGAATGTCCATAGGTAACCTCATAGGATTTGGAGTAATTATTTTGTATCTGCAGATCATCCTGCTCAAAAAGACCCCCATGTTGCACGACCTTAATAAATAAAACGACAAATATCATCATCCTTGATTGTGACACTAATGAGCTGATTCTAGGAGCCAGATTTGTTGACATTTCCTCAGTCTTCTCCTTAGGGAAAGATTGCAAAGCTTTTGCTTTTACATTTAACCACGAGGTATACAGTAAGATTAACGTGATCCTAATAAAAATTTTGTGTTAGCCCTTAAATCTTCAACTTCTAGTGACATAAGTTAGAAACAGCAGGATTATGATTCGGCACTTGGATGAAAAACTTTGCACAAAGTCCACCATGCAGAGCCTGCACCAGTGCATTCTGTCACCCTAGGTTTTGCTTCAGGCTATTTTGAAGCAGAATCTCAAGCCTGGAGCAGAGACTGGTGTGTACTGGAGCCAGACCACCAAAAACAACATTTACTTCCCAACGACGGGAATCAATGATGTGCATCCTAAGGTGTCAATGCTCCTTACCTCGTGGATGCAAACAGTAACAATGTCTGTACTAGCAGCAGTGATGGCACCTCCCAAATCAAGGAACATTTCTATCACTTTGCAGTGTTCGTCTGGCATGTGACCAAAAAGATTTAAAAAAAAAAAAAAAATCAAGTAAAAACTACTGGGAAATTATTTTTACATTATAATTGTATTTTTCTTTCTCAATCACAGGATGTTCCATCACCAAATTGAAAGCATTAAAATTTATTTTTCTCCTCTCTAGTGTATGGGTACAGCTGGCACACTAAACATATCATAGAAGTTAAAAATTAACTGAGTCAGGCGTTTTTGTTCAAGGTTCCTGTGCCTCACAAAACTCCAGTCACAAAGCACTGTTAATTACTGCTGGTACTGACAGTAGGGATCCCCTTCCATCTGCTGGGACCAGCTGATCCAAAATAAAAACAAGCCCTGGGAGTAAGGAGCGGCTCTGCGGGGTCAGCGCCCGGCGCCGCCGCCAGCGCTGGTTAGCAGCGGGGCTGTGCGGGAGCGGTGCCTTACGCTCGGCTTGACTCCCCGGGGGGTGCTGGGACACTTTATCGCTGATAGTTTCTTTCGGGGTTTTAATCTTTAAAGACGCCACACTCCTTCTGCATCGCTTGATGCCTTTAGTGACGCAGCAGCCTCTCCCCAGCCGCCTCCTGCACCACGCAGGGGAGCAAAGGTGCCCGCGGCAGGAGCCCCCGAGGGCTGACTGACCTCCCTGGGCTCGCAGCACCGCCGGCGGCACTCCCGCCCTCCTCGACGCTGCCAGCGGGGACGCGATGGAAGCAGGTCAGGTGTGCCGGTGCAAGGAAAGCCCTCGGGGACAGACCCCCGCCCTCCGACCCGAGCCCCCCTCCCCACCTCGCCGTCAGCGGGGCTGCTGCTGACCCCGGGTACGCGTCCCCGGCAAAGCTGGAGGAAGGCACGGCTTACCGGAGCTGCTCGCCGGTGAGCAGGACCTCGGCCATGTGCTCCAGCTCCGCCGCTTTCTGCTGCATGCTGCTCATGCCCTCCTCCATCGCCGCCGGCCTGCGGGCACAGCACCGCCGGGTGAGGGGGGACCGGGACCCGCCGCCCCCCGTCGGCAGCTCCGGGGCTTGCTCCCGCCCGGCCCCGGCGGCCAAAGAGCTCGTCGCAGGGGCGGGAGGCAACGACAGCCACCCCCCGCCGCTCCGGCTCACCTGAGCCGGTCAGGTCACTTTTCCCCTCGGCAGGCTCGGATCCCTCCCGCCGCTTCCCGTGTTATTGTGTCACTGGCAGGCGGAGAAACTCCAGGCTGCAGCCGCCGCAGCCAGGCTCGCCGAGGCAGCAGCGTCCCCCCCCGGCTGTCACACGGCAGGGTCGGCGCTGCCCCCGCGGGAAGGGGCCGGATCCCCGCGCCGCTCCCTCCGCTCCAGCCCGGCCCGGGAGGCAGGAGGCGGCCGCGCACGGAGCGAGGCAGCGCTCCCCTCCTGCAGTTCCCTTCCCGCGGGTGCAAAGTCCCCGGGCCTCCCTGCAGCGCAGGGCTGCCGGGAGGACGGGCGGCACGGAGGGGCAGCGCTCCCAGGAGAAGCCGAGCCGGCTGCGCGGGCAGGGATGCTGCGCCGCCCGCCCAGGTAGCGCGGGATGCGCCTTGGCAGCGACCCTTAGAGATGCAGCGCGGGTTGGGTCGCAGAAAGGGAGCCGGAGGTCTGGGGTTTCACCCTCAAAAACTGCTACTGCTCTCCTGCTGTCCGCATTTCTGCTTATCTGCTGCCCAGGGGTTATTTTCAGAACCTGGTCCCCTGCCCACCTCAACTCTTTGTCTCCAGGTGACAGAGGATGCAGAATTCTTAAGGGTAGAGGAACATTTAGTCTTGGCAATGGGAAGTAAATTGCAAGGTCATGAACACTGTCAACATTTTTGATGGGGTGAGGGTGGA
Organism: Acropternis orthonyx; assembly: GCA_035583155.1. Lineage (NCBI taxonomy): Eukaryota > Metazoa > Chordata > Aves > Passeriformes > Rhinocryptidae > Acropternis > Acropternis orthonyx. The sequence continues at coordinate 140,108,718 of JAWWEU010000081.1, read as the reverse complement.
AGAAACGCCAGCCTTTTTTAAAAAAAATCCAAGACGAGCCATCTTCTGCAGTGGCCCAACCACGGCTTTAATTTACAAACACGTGGAATACCTTGCTTGTCTACTCATTGCCTTTATTTCTGCCTGCACATGCTCCTTGTGCATGAAAATTTTATCTGCTAAAGTACTTGCAATACTGTCATCAATTCAGGACCAAAACAGCAGTTTCACAACCAGAAGAAGAACTAAGAGAGAATCAGGTGAACCTGGTAGTAACCGGACTGCAGACAACAGGAAGAAGGTGAATTCTTTGTGTGGCCCATAGTAGACTTGCGGTATTTATTACCAAAGGGAGCTCTGGATGTAAAAGAATGGACTTGCAATCAAGGAAAAAATACTTGGAAAAGACATGTACAGAGGGTTACTAAGCAGAGAGCAGCCACATCCAGCTCAGGAAATTCTCTGTTCTAAAAATAATTGTCTTACAAGGCAAGCAGTTGTGTGACATTTCATATATGCTTTCCCTGCTGTTCCCTAAGCATCTGTTTATAGCCACTGGGATCAGTTCAGGACTAGACGGACCTTTGGTTTAATCCAGTAGAGTCCTTTTAATGAGCACCTTTGTGGGTCTCAAAGAGCACAAGAGATCCATGAATGGCAAAGGGAGAAAGACACAATCTGCCTTTGTTTCATTTGTGGAATGGGCCTGGGAGAGAGGAGACATTAGGATTGTAAGTACTACACCTTGAGATCACTTTCTGTGAATTTGGGAGACATGCATTTAATCTGAATACTTGCAAACGCCCTCTAATTCCACTCATACTACAAACATAAAAAGTACAGATTTACAGAGTTGGAAACAATAAGGGATTTGAAACAACCATCTCATCTGACCTTACCTCAGGAAAAGAAGGTACACAGTAATTTTTATCAAGCACTTTATCACGACTGAAGGAAAGACAATTTCTTGTGGATGTGCATTTCAAGCCATTTCTGGGTAACTCCTTGGCTCTAACACCTGGGTTTGCCTGATTCAGTCATTCAGGATTGCTGGAAGGAGATACGCTGTTCTTCCAGCTCTGGCAGCACAATCTGCAGTGTGTCTTATGCTGGTTTTCTCACTTTTAGGACCACTGCTTGCTGCAATTTAATTCACTACATAGGCAGAAGTGCACCAGAAAGTGGACAATTTCTTCTGAGCTAGTGAGCAGAGCTGTGCAGATGGTTGTAGGGTGCAATGACCACCAGAGCTGACACCAAGGTGGAGTGAGCCTTGGCAGTTTGAAACAGAAACAAGAGGTGGAAGAGGGAGAAGAATCTGTCTGTCTGCAGTGACAAGGTATTGTGACAAGGTCTTTGAGGAACTGCAGCCTGAATTCCAGATCTTCCCTTGCAGTCTTGCAACTTGGAAAATGTAGGCAAGTGCAATTTCTTGTACTGAATTATTTAGTGATTACAGACATCCATGTTGGCCTTTGCACACTGGTATCCCATTTGTAATTTGTTTCACATGTTCACAATGAAATTTCTTACAGTTATCCTAAGAGGAGGGAATTGGGTATCAGTCTCTCCAAGCCTGGTGTCACCCAAAAAATGGTTAATTACCGTAACCTTGAAGGATCAACTTTCAGCCAAGAGCCAGTAAAAAGCTACACAAAATAACCTGGTTAGATGTTTGCATTTTGTTTTTCATGTACAGACTGCTATAGAATATAAGGTCAGCAAAAGATTAGGCTGTCTTGACCCTTCCTCCCAAGGCAGACTGGTCACGCAGACAAAGACGCCCCTCTAAGGGGTGGGACAGCATGCGCATAATCTGAAATCCTGACAGCAAGAGAGAGAGACATCCCTCTGAAGTAACCTCCAGGAAGCAGATTGATTTCTTTTTTTCAAATATAGGATCAATTTTAGAAATTGCTGACTATTTTATAGATGAATACATAAGTTTTACCTTAGCATGGCTGAAGTCAAGTGAGATGAAGGTAGCTGGCCAACAATAAGGCATTCCTCAGACAAAAACATGACAGATCTTTGAGCTGGAGCCCTGGGACACTTCAAAACTCATCCTCCACATCAAGAGAGTAACAAAAGCTACATAGGTCTGGAGAGTTGAGGGGAAACTCAAGTGTCTTCCAATGACTTTTGATGATGCCAGAGGCTCTCTGGCATGCAGTAAGGTATGGGGCTGCACACTTGAACCACCAAGGTCAAAACACTATGGAATATCATGCATGAATAGGCACATTTTGTCACACTACTTAGTTTAGAAAACATTTTAGCAAGTTGTATAAACTTTCTTATCTTATTTAGTAAATGCCCAAGTGCTGAAACACTAGATGTTTACATTATGAAATAAGAATATTGCTTTCCTGCTTTTAAGACTATTGCATCTGTGGCCTACATTTTGTCTCGATAAATTAACCTGAGATTTGATAAATTAATTTTTTAGTCTCACTTACAAATTTTCTGTGAGCTTATTTTAACACAAGACATCCACATGAAAGAATTACCAATATTGATGCATATACTTCTCATTTCTCCTATAGCCTTGTTCCTGATTCCTGTATAAAGTGGCTTGTCTTTCCCTTGCTGGGATGACTAGAGCTTTTTAAACAGGAAAACAACACACATGCAAAAGATGGTAAAACACTTCATGGACAAAAGGCACTAGCAGGTGAACTGTTCAATGGGTTAATAGCTTTGTTTTTCCTAACATCTTTTGTATAAGAGACAGTATTATGCAAAGATCAAATTTAAAAGTATCTGGTCCTTCTCTTTACTGAGGAAGACATATGCAAAATGGTTTTTGGCTTTTAAGTTGACCTTTCATTTAAGTAACTCCTGCAACATTCATGGAAAATTAGTGTAGAGGGTTTTTTTCTATATTCCCATACTTATTTGCAAAGAGAGCTCACTTGTCTTTGTGTTTCAACTGGCTGACTTCCTTAGCACTAGAGGCCTGGCAAGGGGAACCATAGGAACTACCCGGTATTGTCCAATCTCCCCTCCTCTTTCCACGCTATGGACAATAGTGTTTCCCATTCAGCACAGTGCACAGATTACATTCATTGCTGTTCTATGTTTGAACAATTTAAGTTATCTGTTAGGAACTGGTCAGAAGAATCAGTACTTATGTGATTCAAAGGACTGAATGCATCTGACCAAGCTAATTTTAGCCTTGCGATAAACCACAGGAAAAGTTAGTAAGTTTTCAGGAAAAAAAATAATGGTATGTTTTAAACTTCTCTTTTTCTATTATAGCATTCAAGTTCTCCTGCAAAAGCCACCACAGTGACATAACAGGAGGAATTTTTCACAGTCTGTCCAACTTTTCAGGACTACTGTAAGACGCATATCTGTTTAGATTCTTACATATCATGTGTCACTGACCTGGTAGTTGTTAAAATAGTGAGCTGACGTGCAGAGAAAAAGGCATTTTGATCCTGGGATATGCAGAGACAATCTGGAAGGGGCTTTCTATGCCTGTCCTTATGCAGCTTTTCCATTTTGCATTAAATATTCAGACACTTACTAGGGCAGACAGATAGCTAAAGCACAACCAGGAGATGGGTATATATTTTAGCCCTTGCTCCTGTGAACAGATAAATATTTTATAGAAATTAGCAGTTTCAATAAGATAAAAGATCAGAAATTCACATCAGACCAGTAACCCAATTAATTCCAGTTGACAGTATACTCTGTTGAAACAAGATTTCGCACTACCCAATGCATGATGCTATTTGTTCTATCCACTCAAGTCCCTCTACTTTATTATACCTGGAATATTTTCTGATTCTTCTTATTTCATATATGCATTTGTTTTGCAATTAATTTTAATTTTGAGCATCACAAAAATATTTACATGTCAAAAAGCACCTATAAACCTGTCTGAAACCTCAGGTTTCTCTTCAAACATTTCATATGTATTCCCAATAGTTTGAGGGGTGGGGGGGGGGTTTTTTTTTTTTTTTTTTGCTTTTTAAGTTTTTTTTTT
>JAWWEU010000081.1:140090321-140104735 GCA_035583155.1 Acropternis orthonyx | reverse complement strand
CCCCCCCCCCCCCCCCCCCCCCCCCCCCCCCCCCCCCCCCCCCCCCCCCCCCCTGGTTTGTTTGTTTTTGGCTTTGTAGGTTTTTTTGTGTGTATGTGTGCTTTCTTTTTATTTTGCTCTACATTTAACCAATAACAATTATGAACTTGTTCAGAAAAAGTTCTGTCTACATCATTTGTTTAGTCCAGGTTGTCCTCCTAGACTGGTGTAGTAGCCAGCTTTATGCATGGACTGGGAGGTGTGAGTCAGCTGGGAAGTGTGACTAAGAGCTGAAACGGAACTGCTTTTTAAACCACTTCTCAAGTGTGAAGACAACACCTTCTAGCTAAGTGGCAAAACCCAGCTTCTTAAGCTGTCCCCCAGCTGTATCTGTCTTAATATGCTCTGATGTCTGGTTGCAAAACCTAAAACGTTTGCTTAAACCACTGTGGCTTGAACTGAGGGTTTGACACTGAGTTGTGATCAGCCCTGACCCCCCAGGCATTGGGGGTTTTTTCTCCTTTGGGAGGCAACACCTAAGAGCTGAGATTCAGTCTAAGACACCTCATTGTCTTACTTGTCCTTTGCTATCTATTCCTGCTTCTCACCCCAAGTTTCTGTTCACTATTGCTCTTTGCACACTGCCCACGATGAAGCAAACTCTGCCTTAGGTGATCTGGCTGTTCCATTTCCTGGAGTGAGCGTCACAGCCAGGGTTTGGGGTAGGTGGTGGGTGCAAGAACACAGTGCTCATGTGTCTAGGGATATGTGGTTCTGGTGGCAGGAACAGATGCAGTTTCACAGACGCCAAACAGCTGCTTTTATGAGACACAGGGTCATAGTCCTCTTCATAGATAGACAAGGTTTTAATAAAAGCAAAGTAGTCTTTGTCAAACAGTACTCGCCAAAGCAGAGGTTTCAACAATGTCTCTGTCCTTAACCACATCCCATCCCGTCATTAGGTGAGGTTGTGCAGCACAAAGAAGCATCCTGTGGCTGAGGGACATCCTCCAGTGGAGCTGCTCCTCCAGCTTACAGACCTCTCTGGGGCACATTGCCGTTGTGCCACCATTGCTCAGAGACATCAGAAAGGCTACAAACCGATGGCATCGCTCAGCCCCGCTGGGATAATGACCACCAGCAGCTACTCTGGCTCGCCCAGCTCTTATCTGCTCATGTCTGCATGAAGAGCTGTTCCCAGTAGGTGTGTAATTGCTCTGCCACCCAGTGGTCCTTTCAAGAATTTAAGTATGAAAATTTCAATTAGAAAATTGTTCTGAATTGATGCAATAAAAGAAAAAGACTGTTGAATTAAGCTAATGGTAATTCTATAAGGGAATAATCTTGAGACAATACAATCTTTGCACACAATTAGAAACACAAACATACTTGATTCCATATCATTAATTTCCCTCCACATTGAACACCAAAAATAACTCCTCAATCTAGTCAAAATGAAAAAACACTGGATAATTCAATATTCCCTTCTATGAAAGCACCTTACATGGAACTGTTTGTAACCTCCCAGGTTCTCAAAATATTTCTGGATCTCTAGAGCGCTGAAGCAAGGAGATAAACTCCATAGAACATTATTCTCAAGTAAATCAGAATCTGCATTGTGCTGAGATATAGCAAAATGATCAGCTACGACCAGTCCCTTTATTGAACAAAAGAGAAGGTATTTTTAGTGCTATTGACAACCAAAATTCTTCACGGGGAAAGAGCTCTGCTGCAGCTCTGCATCAGGGAAACTGGATGCCAAAGGAACTGTTCGAAGGAGGCACAAACGGACAGAACTGGGATGAAGCAGAACTATATCAAGGTTTTCTCATAAGAATATATTTGGGTTTCTTGAAATAGAGAACCTAGTAACTATTGCCAAGGGCTGAACTGTAGTGGGAACACTGATCTGCTCTCAACACCTCAGCAGAAGAAAAGCATCAGAAAATCAGTCTGTAGCTGTGTCCAAGAAGAAAATTTCGTGAAGGTGTACTCACCCAGGGAAGAGGGGTGAAATGAGGATTGAAAGGTACAGGAAAGACCGGTGAAGAGAAAAGGATTGGAGAGAAAAGTATCCCACTAAGAACAAAAGTAGGACTTGAGCTGAAGGAAACAGAGGGGAAGAAGCTGGAACAGTAGCAACAAAACCAGTCAGGTAGAAGGTGGAAGGAATAAATTGTCTTTTTTATGTCCCTCAGAGCTTTCCCCTCTGTATTACACTGGCTTCACAGTGGGACACTGCCTGTCTCCACAGCAACTGTCAGAGAGGCAAGACCTTCCCTCCCTCTCTGCACTGACTCCTCTCTCTGGAGAGGAGCCCTCCAAACTGCCACTCTCCTATGATATCAATACAGAAAACTCGCCTGGAAGCATCTCAGAAGACTCACTTACTGCATGTCCCCACCATGAAACAGGGTCAGTTACATCCATGCTTTTTCTGTAACCCAATTGGGCAGATCCCAGCACCCACTCCCTCAGAAATGGAACTTACATAAAAATTTTAATTAAAGCCTTCTAAGTAATTTAATTGCCTTTGATGTTTTTCTCATTCAAATCATTAAAACTGTGAGGAAAACTCATTTAGCTTACCAAATAAGGGCTTGAAGGGCACTATGTTCCCTCATGCCTCACACAGCATCTCTTCTGAAGCAGTTCATGATGAGACCAGCCCCATCACCCACTTACCGAACAACTTCCCAAGGAAAGGCAATTCACTTCAGTAAGGTCTGCCCCAAAACTGAAGACCCAGTCTCCAACACTTGGAAGGGAGAAGATGAGAGGACAAGGATCTCTCCCAACTGTGCAGGCAGTCAATCTATTTTTTGAGTCAAGAGTGACTGCAGATCTGAGATGCCACAACCTCCAGTGAATGGAAAGTCACTTCCCTTGTCCTGGTTATAATTTACCACATGATGTCAAATTATTCAGTGTCTCAAGACACTGATAGCCCTTGTGATATACCCACTGCTAGTCATTGCTCACATAGTTACAAGAAAAAAATTCCAGCTACTCATTGACACAGTGATTACAATGGAAAAATGTTTGTCCTTGTGACAAACTGTAGTATCTAGCAGCAGAAGAAAAAACCACAGATTGTTAGGAACTTCACAGCAAAATATCAAAAATATAATAGATGTGGGATCATGAATGCTTTAGGCATAGGCCCTAGTAATACCTGATGAAGGGGGTAGATGGAAATCTTCAGAACAAAATGTTTTCTGAAGAAATGTCTGCAGAGTATTTTCCACTTTCATGTCAGGTTGATGGTTTGGGACTAAAAAGGGCATGGGACTAGAAGGGCTTCTAGTTATATTGGGGAGCAGGATGAGAAGAGTATACTCTGCTCATCTAACACTTCACCACTGGGAGGAAAGTTGAGAATGACAAAATCGAGTGAACTGGTAATCCTTGGATGGTTACAGCTTGAGATCTCATTATTTGTCATGACTGAGAGTGAGACTAGAAGGCCCTACAAGCAAAAACAAGAGAAACAACTAGAATTTAACAAAATCAAATATTTGTTCTGCAGTTTATAGTTCTTTCCAGCATTAAGTTTGTTGGACAGAATTTTTTTGTGTTCATTTGTATTGTTGTTTTATTTTTCCTCTGTGTAAGGTTTCTGCTCCTTTTGTTACACAAACTGTTTCTATAGTGGCTTCTTTCCATATAAGTTTTCACCCTGCTATTTTTCGCTTTCGTTTTCCTGCACCACTCTACTCCTCCATTGTATTCTCTTCGCAAATAGAGTTCTTGATGCATATTCCTTTTTGAGTTTTTTTTTAAAATATTTTGCATAATATCACTATGGTTTTCACATTAATTTTATTAATTTATTTATTTTAGATTCATACAGAAAGCATAGGTATGTAGCTTGCCTCAAAGATTAATAATAGGTTCACTAAAAAAATCCCCACTTTCTGAGGTTACTACTGTGCAGATAATAGCTAATCAAGAAGGGAGATGATGTGATAACTTGCCAGATGATATATACTAATATCTAGGATGTCACTAATTAGTAAGATCTCCAGACTGAGCCTTGAAATCAGTCACAAAACAGTCTACACAGTATCTAAAAACTACATTTAATTGCATTTATCTGATGTAACTCCTAAATATTAATGATAACGCTATTTCAAATAATTTTAGCAGCAGATGTTTCATGTGATTAAAGTTAAGGCCCACAGTAAAGTATTGCCGTTAATTTTGCCAACTAGCAAAATCATCTAGGTCTGAATTACAGGTTTTGCTGTGGTAGAAGCACTTTGGAGATCTAGCCAGAAAGTGATGTACAGGGAGCAAAAGATTTTCATTATGTACTCATGCATGAAATAACATAACCTCCTGACATACGCTCTAAATCTAAAAGGGAACATGTTCCTGTTATAAATTATGAAGACCAGTTTGGAATAAAAGAAGATTTTTTACAAATTTAGCAAGCAGCAGCAAGCAATGCAGCGCTGGGCAACCGGGGGAGTCTCATGCTCCTCCAACAGTTCGCAACTCCCGCTCTCAGTCCTTGCGGTTATATAGTTTCTCAGCTTCCGTATAGCTTCGCCTTGCATTGTGCCACGTATACTTCTGTGCTCATCTGCGCATCTGCAATGTGTTGCTGGGAGGTCTTTTTCTGCCTCCTGGTGGTCGCTGAGATGAAGGCCCCAAGTCTTCCTCGTGTACCCTGTAAATGATTCTTGAACATCATTAATCAGCCCATCCTCCCTTGTTATTCAGTTGCCTAACAAAATGTACCTTGCCCAGTTCTCATGGTTTCTTAGTCTTTCCATTTAATGAACAAACACAAAGCATCATCCATCACATTCCTGTAATTAATATATTCTTGGAAAAAATGTCCTGCTCTTTCATGCCCATGTGAACAGACGTCATAGCACCTTTCCACCCACTGCACCAGTGTTTACACTGTTTAGCCCTGAGTGTCCTGGCTGACTGGCTGAGACTGGGAGAAACTATGAATGCAGGCTGGGTACCACCTTGTTTGGGTTTACCCCACCTTATCATGAAATCAGTGTGGCATGACTGATCCTCTGGTTTTGTTTGCAGTTACAGATGCAGTGCTTGCAGAGAAATAACAGCAATGAAACAGATATCTAAACACTAGTTAGTTCATAAGCATTGGGTGTCTGTGTTCTTGCTTGTCATAACTGTGCAGTGCAATTCTCAAAGTCATTTCCGAACCACGTTGATTGTGTTTATGCTCTGACTTTCTAGCTTTGTGGTTGAGGGTTTCTTCTTCAGTATTTCCAGACCAGAAAAAATTTTATGTCACTGAGATACTCCAAGATGATATATAGTTTATATAACTATTTAGATTTGGTTACAGCTGTTTATTTTCTCCTAATTTGGATATAACTGTTTTCCATATCCCTGTTGGCCTGTTAAGAATGACAAGACAGCCTTATCTGAGGTAGCAATGAGCTACCTGGTTATTCTAGTAATTGGCTGAAATTCTCCCTGTTCGAGTCTTGGAGCCTTTAGCTGCTGCTATGGGGTGCTTTTCTGGCTGATATCACCAGGTGTGACAGTTTTACTGGGGCATGGAGATACAAACAAATCAAGGCCTGGAACACAGAATATGCAAGCCACTGCTTTGCTATTTTATCTTTCATTTAAAAAAAAAGAAAATTGAAGTACGTCTGACTCAATAACCAACTACAGTGGAGAGCAGGAAAGTGTGTGCTTTGTTGATTTAGGGGGTCTGAATTTATTTAGTGTCCTGAGCTATGACTAAAACATTGTGATTAACTGAGACAAGCACATTTAACCTTCGTGAATTTGTCTAATTCTTCTGTGGATCCCACTCAATTTGACTTTCATCATATCTCACAAGTTCCACAATGTGTTACATAGAAAGGTCTTCTCTCCTATTATCCATTACTTTCTGCTGATTTCAGTAGCATTCCCCAGTTCTTACATTTGAGACAGACTAGACAATCATTATTCAAGATAGATGTTCACTATGGATTTATACAATGGCATAATGATATTTTCTGATTTGTTTTCTTTTCTGTTTCTTGTTTTCCTAGGAAGGAATTGTAACACATTCATTGTGGACAGTTATTCTCCCAGTGTCTCACAGGAGTCTGTGATGTGCTGAAACAGCATTCAGAGCTCTAACCTCAGTCACACCTACAGCTCCAGCAGTCACCTTCTGTATTGAAACACAATGAGCACATCCAATGGCAGGTATTTCTAGACAGTAAGAAACAGTCATTTAATGAGTGAAAATGTGACACACATGCTAATTTTAAATATTGCAGATATCATTCCAGCTGAAAAAAGAAATGCTTGAACTAAAGTTTGTGAGGCTTTAATCAAAATGAGGCTCTCTTGTGGAATAATCGCCAAGAACTGTAACTGTGAACTGTGTAATTATCACCAGGCTGATAATGTGTTGGGGTATTCAACTTTGGTACTGTGCCAGTTTTTTCAGAGCTGGCTTTATGATCTTTTTTATTTTCACAGCTACCTCTGTTGTGCTTTGAAGTACATCCTTAAGTTTCTAGGGTGTACATCTTTGTCATTTAAATGCCCCATTTCATGTAGCCCAATTTTCTCACTACATTTTACTGTAGATCTCCCAATCACACCTGGGAAGTCATCCTCCTAAGACTCCTAATGACAAGAGCCTGATGTGGTATTGTGCACTGTTACATGTAATGTTATCTCCTGGTTCATTGTTTTCTGTCTTAGTTGTTGGACTCAAGTTATTTGAACTTCCTTTCTTTGATTTGTCACAGCTGCCCTTCATTTATTTAGCTGTTCACATCCTTGATGTTTGAGTCCTGGGAAACATTATACAGGGCCAAGAACTTCAAAGGCAAGGCTCATAATCTTCAACAATCCTTTTTATGTTTCGCTGACTTCACTCAACATTAGTCAACCACATTCCGCTAACACTAATTTCCATTAACATTTGTCCATTGAAGAACTACACCAAAGCTTATCTTCTTTGAGACCTGACTTGATTCCTGTCACCTGTTCCCAGCCCAGCTGAGGATCCTGGCTATTCAGTGGTTCAGTCTGCTTATCCTTTGTACTGAGCAGTGCATCTCAGCTGTACTGTCACAGCAGCCACGTAGAGCCTCAAATGTGCACCTGGGCAGACTGATAGCAGTTGGTGACTAGTTAGGTTGGGATGGCTGAATTAACTGCTTCCTCAACTCTCGCTTATATTGTCCTAGAGATGAGTTTCACTCCTGCTTGTACTGTGATGTTATACGCTCCTGAACCCCAGCAGTTTCAGGGTTCACCAGACAAGCTCAAAGTGAAAACAGAACTCATTTATGCTGCAGTAGCTCCAGGACAAATAAATAATCCCACAGCATCAATATAAAATAATTTCAGATCCTACCAAGCTCCCTTGCCATAGCATGCATTTCCTTCTAAATTGACAGGAACACTGATAGTTCAGCATCTCCTCATTTTCTCTGCAATTCAAATTCTTTATATGATTCATCCATGTTTCAAGAAACCAACCTCATAAGTTCCTAGAGAAACCAGTTTTTGTCAATTAAGTTACTGCTCTAAAGCATTCTCAGTGAAAACAGAAGCATTATACCAGTTGTTTCCTAAGAAATGAGACATCTCTATAGGTTTATGTCCATGTTTTTACTCACAGGCTAGTTGGCTTCTGCCTCTCATAATGGATTAAAGCTGAATTCCTCTACGTAGAGGTTCAATATATCATCCAGCTGCTGATTTTCAGCAAACTTCTAGGAAATTTACCTGCCAGATTTGGTTGAACTTGAACAGCAACTTCCAGAGTGTTAAGCAGGCAGAGAAAGATGGCAGGCAGCACAAGCAGAGCAAGCATATACATTTCAGTTCCTAAGGAAACAATATAAAAAGCATCTTCCAACCAGAACCACTAGAACAAACAAAACTGACCGGAAAAATTAATAACTATGACAAATGTTCCTGGCCACATATCAATGCCAACTCCTGAATAACATCCAGTGATTCAATTCCTGTGGGGTTTCTGTTAAATAGCAGAGCTCTTAAGATACAATCTTCATGAACTCCTGTCTTGGATGCCATTCCTTGGCTATATCAGAATGTCTTTTTTTTTATTTCTTGGAATGAAAAAGGAAGGAAGGAGAGGCAGGCATGCAAGGTCATTGGAAAATTGCACAAATTAAGGTCTAAATTAAACCTAACATCATTAAGCTCCTATGTAAACAGTAACTGAGTGAGAATTTACTCAGTAAAAAGTGATTTTCTGGTTTACTTTAGAGGTGTGCAGGAAGAGATTTACATTAAAGCAAAATAAAAGTCTGGAATAAGGTTGTGCACAGATCAGTTTGCAGCTACACTATAGTAGAAACTAGCCAATGCTGGAGTGCCTTTGGTTTCCTGTGTACACAATGGCCGTATTTCCACCTTCCAATAACTGAAATAAAACATGAGAACATGATAGATAGCTGAGTCTTTGAACAAGCCCATGCACATTTCATCAAGGTAACTGCCTAATAACTTCAAAATTTTCTCCAAGGCCAATTGCCTGCCGGCACCATTCAGGTCAAGGACCTTCTGAAGGTAGAAGATGCTCTACTCAGCCACATATAACAAGAGCTGGTCTCCGCCGGGCTGGGTACTGAACGAGCCAGCTCCATCCCTCCAGCTCCTGCTTCTGGTTCTCACAGAAAAGGGCTACAACCCCCTTGTCTGGGTCGTTTGGTACCAGCTTATACCAAGCACAGAGGGACTCTGCAAGCGGATATACACAGCCTAGGAGTGCAGAGTAGCTATTTGTTAGCTAATGCACACAGCAGACAGCCAGGACTAACATGCTGCTAGGCTGAGTGTTAATATGTCCTGCAGCAAAAATCAGGGCACATTTGGGGAGCCATTGTCCTGGACAAGGCAGGGAAGAGGCACCCTGTGCTGCTCCTTGCAGAAGACTCCTGGTGCTGCTGAGCCATTCTCTTCTGTCTCTGCTTTTGTTTTCTTCTTACGGTTTAAGGACGTCAATAGGTTTCCGCTTGAATCTCTGAGCTGCAGACTATTCCCGTTGCAATAACCACGCGTGCCTGTGGCTTCCACTCATCTCTGTCATGGTTTTAGCTCAGGCACTTCTTCACAGCTTCCTCTGGAAGGCCAGCCGAGCCCTGAGTCACGGGCAGAGGAACCTCTCGGTGGAAGCCCTTTCCTAAGGGACCATGTGTGGAAGAGAGCCTGCAGACACTTGCCCTCGGTCCGGCTGTCCCCGCAGCCGTCGGGACAGGAGGAGCTGGGGTGGGGAAATGGCCTCAAGCTGTACCAGGAGAGGTTTAGATTTGACACCGGGAAAAATGTCTTCACAGAAAGGGTGGTCAACCATTGGAACAGGCTACCCAAGGGAGTGGTCAAGTCGCCGCTGCTGGAGTTATTTAAAATACGTCTATGTGCGGCACCGGGGGGGATGGCTCAGTGATGGACGTTGCGGTGCCAAGGGTTGGACTCGATGATCTTAGAGGTCTTTGTTGTATTCTGCGTTTGTATTTTATTTAGCGCGCTTTATAGCTTTTTAGCGCGTTTAGTCGGCACACCGAGAGCTCGGCCCGGCCCGGCCCGGCTCCCGACAGGACACGGGGCTTCGGCCCGGCCCGGCCCGGGCGGGGCAGCAGCGAACAGCCCTTCCCCCGTCCCGCCCGCCCGAGCCGCGCCCGCCCGCCCCGCCGCCCGCCAACCGCAGAGCCAGCGCGGCCCGCGCGCGCTGCCGGGGCCCGCCCGCGCCCCGAGCGCCATGCGGGAGCGCCATGTCGGAGCGCGGCCGGGCCGAGGTGGAGGCCGCGCTGAAGAGCGCCAAGATAAACCCGGCCGAGCTGCTGCCGGCCGCGATCTGCATCGCCTTCGGGCCCCGCGCCGGACCCGCCGAGTGCCGCCTGCTGCAGCTGGAGCCGAGCCTCTGCGCCGAGCTGGAGGCCGGCCGCAGGTACAGCCGCGCCGGGGGGAGGGCAGGGCCGCGGGAACGCCCCTTCGACGGGACTCGGTCCGGCCAAGGCTCCGGAGCGGTTGGAACGGGCTCCCCGCGGAAGTGGTGTTGGCACCAAGCTCGGGAAACATTTGGACAACGCTGTCGGGCACGGGGAGTGATTCTCGGGGCTGTCCCGTGCAGGGCCGGGAGCTGGACTCGATCCTTCCGGGCCCCTTCCAGCTCGGGATATTCAGTGATCAGACATAGAAATAGAGGTCCTGAAAAACTTGGGTTTGGAATAGAGATTGTGTCTCCGGAGGAATCCTGCTGGCTTTGAGATTTTGCTGCTGGAGGTCTGATGGCTGGCAGGAAGGACGTGCAGTATTAACAGAGACAATGTGGTAGGATGGTTGTGTGACATCAAACTGGATCAAGAACAGATTCTAGATAAGTTTTTGATACTGTTTTCCATTTTTTTTACTTCGCCGCAATGCCAGTGACATAAGAAAAATGTTTTAATTATATGATATGAGAACTCCCTCTAAAGAAGATGATTCTCTGAGATGAATGTTAGTAAACCCATTCCTATTTAGCGTAACATTGATAAAATGTCATTGGTTAGAGGCTTGGATCATGGTGCGGACGCCTTGGGGCACAGCTGAGCTTTGTTCATGCATGCAACCTTAGGGAAGCGAGAGGAGCAGTTTGATTAAATTGAATCTTAGAACTTCATTTAGTGTAGCCTGGGAGGAACTGAATGTTCCCCTTTGTGGTCCTGCTTTGGTATTATCTTGGTTATACCATGTCCTCGCGAAGAATCTCAACTTAATCAAGTATGTGAGCTGAAGAGGCGGGTTTGCATTGTCTTGTTGTGTTAAAGTGTTCTAGAAGATTATTTTCTTTCCTGCTTGGAAGTACTTGCAAGAAAATACACGTTTTTGAGAGGGAATTATCTGAAGAGCGCTGCACTACAGATACAATTTCTGCTTGCCTTTTTTTTTTTTTTTTACAATGGGCCAGTTTCAGTCCTCAGGAAAGAGCAACTTTGGTTATAATCTAATTTCTAAGATTAATGAACTAGTTCAGGCATTAAGCAGCACTTAATCAGTGTTTTGTGGGGGTTGTGTGAAGAGACATATGAGGGGGTTTGACTGTGATCTGCATATAAACTTTGAATGCTTGTCTTTTGTTTTTCCCATACTGAAATGAGAGGAAAAAACCATAATCAATCAGGTTAATTGACAATTGCATCTTTATATTTTGGTGTACGGTGACTGTTGCCACCAATCAGAACTGCAGTTACAACCTCTTTACAAATATATAAATGTGGAAAAATACCACACAGTTTGATAGGTGTTCTTCCTGAAATAGAATTAAAAATACATCTCTATTTTTGTGCTGGTTTTTTTTTCCCAGCCTAGTAATCCGTGGTGAAAAGGATGAACAAGCAGTGTTGTGTAGCAAAGATAAAACTTATGACATGAAAATAGCGGATACCTCAAATATGCTGCTCTTTATTCCTGATTGCAAAACTCCAGAGCAGCTGAATGCAGATCCATCATCTTGTAATATTATTCATTCACAGGTATGTCTTTCTGGGTTTTTGTTTGTTTGCTTCAGTTCTCTGCTTTCTTATTCTCTATAATTTCTTGTATTTTATCCAAGATGCATATGTGAAACCCAGCTGGGATTCAGTTGCCTGAACAGACTTCTAATGCCATTTTAAATGCCTTGTAGTATTTCTGTAGCTGCGGGCTGCCACTGCAGGAGGTTGGGCCTCCTGTAGGTTCCTTGTATATTGAACAGGTCCAGGAGGATGCTTTACACACAGGGGTATGCTATACCTTAGGGTGTCTAAAATGGCTCTAGGGCCCTTCTTCAGGCGACTGAACTTTATCCATAACGTATGTTTATTATTGTTTCCAAGAAGTTAAAACTTTGACTTATTTTCAGTGCATAGTAATTACTTGTGGTAGGTATTAAAAGTGTTCAAAGAAAGTCTAATTTCTTGGTGTTAGCATGTCTTTTTAAAATAAGCTATTTACAGGTTGATTCTTAGGAGTGATTTTCCCACCAGGCAAATTTTACCATGTCATGCCTGAATATCATTTTTTAAATACAGAAATTATCTGAAGGTGTCTCTTTCAACTAGCATATCAAAACACTTGTTGGAGTGAATGGTCTTAGAGTTCTCCATTTAAAGACTTTATTGTTCTCTGCTCTTCTGAAGCATAGCTAATAAAATTATATTAAGAATAGTTAGAGAAGTAGTATTAGTTAATATTTTTGCTGTAACAGATATAATGATGTCATTGAGGAGGTAATGCTGCTTGTCCTTAGATGAACATTATAAAACAACACCAGTTCTTCCATAAGGTCAGCAGTTCAGCTCATGTAAAAAGTTAATTCAAACTCAAGTAGATTAATAAGAAAGTAATATTCTTCCATATTTTCCCCCCCTATATTTAATGATTTCACTAGTCCTCTGAAGTTGCACATCATACAAATGTGAGTTGCCTAGGAACTATTTAAAGGGTTTTATTTTTAAGAGCTTTCTTAGGTGATTTAAAAAATGTTAGATGGTGCATTGACACTGCAAATTGTGAAACATAGCAAAAGATACTATGTGTACTCAGTACTTTGGGGCTGCTCTTTGTATCACTTGCAAGGCTGATACTCTGCAGCCAAAGGCTCTGCCATTTTATTCACCTCAGAGAGACCAGCTCATATTATGAGCTGTGGAATATAAATTAGAGTTGTTTTCTTTTCTATGCAAAGTATCTTAGTATTTGTTACCAAATTGCTCAGAAAAGAACTTGGAAGGAAAAAAACCTAACACTTAGGGACAATTCATTAAGGCATAAAAAGACCATGAAGTAGATCCTGAGCATGGGACAAAGTGGGCAAGATAGGTACAGGATAATACAGGAGTGGTTTTATGTCAGTAAAACAATTTAGTATTAAGACAAAACAGTGTTGAGGAGGATTGTGAGGACTACATCCTGTGATGATTTCCTGTCATTTGCATGCAGAGATGAGTTTCTACCTTTGTCTTGGGCACTATGAGCATATTTTTATGAATCAACAGTGGATTTTTATTCTTCATTTCCTGTGGTACATTTTTTTGTTGAAAACGTTTTAGTGATTGTTCTGTCTCTAAGGTAGCTGCTCTCTTAATAGATTCTTGTTTTCAGTGACTAGATTAACACTTTCGACTGCTAATTTTTTGTAAACAGCTTTGAATCCAGATGGTATATTAAAATGTTTTAAGAGTCGCTGTTTTTTCTTGTAGATTGCTGGTTTCTCCAATAACTATTGGGAATTGAGGAGATGTCGACCAAAACTGAAGAAACTGAGGAAGCTTTTAATGGATAATCCATATGAAGGGCCTGATAGTCGGAAAGATCAGGCTTTGACATTTTCAAAGGTAAATCAGCTAAGTAAATTGCTTTCTTGTAATTGGTAATGAGCAAACTAAAGTGAAGGTACATTCTTAACTAGAAAAATGCCTTTTCCTCACATGATTCACAGTGCTCCTTTGAGTTAGTTTTTTAACCCTTCTCTTCTAAATAAGCTGTTAATTGTTAGCACTTTCACTGAGTACAGGAAACCAACCTTTTTATTATTAAAAAGAGAAAAAAGAAGGACACAGAAAAAGACTGGGGGTTTCCTTCTTCATATAGGAAGTTTCTAGGAAGACAGTCTTCAGAACCTTCTCTAAATTCCTTAAGAGTTACACGGCTACTAAGGTATAATGCAGCCTTTCCTTCTTTGGGTCTGTCATGTATGACATACTATGTGTGAGATCAGAACACGCTCATGTGCAAGTCACTTTCCAATCAGTAGTTTATGATGACAAGGAGAGGCAGTGAGTTAGAGAGAATCATAGGGATTATATAAGACAAAGAGTAAGACTGACACTACAAGAAGGGAAAACACAAATAAAATTCTGATTTGCTGCCCTTTTATGTTTCCAGGAAATTCAGTTTAGGGTCTAAGAAGCAATGAGGAGATCTGGACTGTGCAGCATGTGATCTCAGATAAAAGGCTGATAAAAATTCTGGTTAGTTTGATTGGTTTGTCTTTTGACTTTAAAAACACCAATGGTTACTCCAAAGTACTTTTTGCTGAGGCTTGGTTGAAGCTGACACCAGCAAGCCATCTGTGTGTGCTTGGATGTACAAACATAGATGTTACTTTTCTACCTTGGAGAGACATACTGCCTCTCTCTTCCAGGATGATTAACAGTCTGATTTCTGGTCAGTTTCATAGTCTTGCCCTCAGAATTGCCTTTGCCGCCTACTCTGATCCAGGCACAGAGAGACATAGAGCAAAATAAGGGATGACAGAGGTAGAAGGGCTTAAGTTGTCCAGAAACTATAAGCTTTGACAAAGGTTAGCAACACAACAAAATGTCATATGCAATATTTATTCATAATATTGACTGAATGTGTTATGGATTTAAAATCTTGGAATTTTTCTTTCATCTACCAACCCTGCACCTCAGAGGGATCACCTCCTCTCT
>JAWWEU010000081.1:140073645-140090221 GCA_035583155.1 Acropternis orthonyx | reverse complement strand
GCATATATAAACTGAGGTTTTGGGACTGTGGGCTGCTGGTCTGATCCAGAAGAGGACCAGAGCCTCAGCAGGACTGCCACCACCACTCTCGACCTGACCGTCACCATCATCCTCACCGACAGGTTTTCCTTCTTTCCTCTTACTTTGTACTTAGGACGGCCAGGTGGTGCTCAACATAGGGGTTGATGATCACCATTCTGTTCGTGCCCCAGGGTGCTGGGTTACACACTTGTTGTTGTGGGTTAAACGGACCTTTTTTTCCTCTGTACCCTTGTACTTATTGTGATCTTTTTACTAAACTGTAGTTCTGACTTGTAATCTGTTTGTGAGTTAGATTCATTCCTCCTGCTGAATGTTACAAAAACATGTCAGTGTCTCCCAAACATTAGTGCCTACTTTGAGGACTGATCATCATTTATTTTGAAGAAGAATGTATTTCCTCTATAAGCTTGCTGGAGAACAACTAAATATATCTGATACATGTAGACAAATCTTCCCTAGACATTGATGGAACTCTGAATGAAACTGAAAGCTCTCCAAAGGAAAGTTCTTTCCTATGGGACTAAGTCTCACTTGAATCCCAAACAATATATGTGTAGTAAAGATTTCAACTGTGCTGTTTGCTTACACTTAATATTTATCATGTGCTGGCAACCAATAAGCCACCTTTGATCTGTTTGAAAACAATTGACTCTCTTTTGGTGGCTTACTGTAAGCTTCTCATGGTTTTCAGGACTATATCATACACAGAGAACCCCAGGAAAAGAGCCATAAGGAACTATGGCACTGTAAGAAAGCCTGTTGCATAGTGATGGGATTTAGCAAACTACAGGAAAACATAAATAGGCTAGTACTGAATTTTACGTGAAATGACAAGGCATACTCAGATGATCACAAACATCTGATAAGAATAAGGGTAAGAAACATATTAAATAAATACATTATCTGGAAATTGCTGGTGTGGCCATGATGTAAGTCAACCATTGCGTTTTATGTTTGCAAGGATGATGCAGATGATAAAAGCATCAGAGCTGAGAGCAGTGATACCTTCAAAAAAAGCTGTTGGGAGTGCTACCAAGGCCCCAAAGCAGGGACAAATGCCAAGACACCTGTACAAGGCATCTGAATGGCAGTGTCTGCCTTACAAACACACATAGATTTGGGGATATTTTTGCTGTCAGTTGCTAGCAGTGTTTCTGTAAGTACCATATAATATGGTTGTCCCTCACTGACATGCTGATGGGAGCTTGGCCTGATGATATTTCAACAAACTATCTAATAGGGATGGCATAGCAGGAAACGGAGACCTTTCCCTATTTATTAAATGCTTTTTCAACACATGGATGTTCCAAACTTAGGGTTGAGTTGTTCCATTTGTGTTCCTGTAGTATTGTAGATCTCAAGTACTTAATCCAATGCTTTTCTTTCTGATAGGAAATTTTTGTAAGCTATAATCAACAGAGTATTAATACTAGAGTTGATTAAATAGGCTGTAAGGTGAATAAAGGAATTGATGAGGCCCTATTTCCCATGGATTGCAGTCTGGTATTTCTTCCATTTGCTTTGCTCCTCATGATACTGTCTGTTCCTACCATGTCTTTACCACATTGTCCGCAGCACCTTCCCATCTCACCACGTAACTGTTCTACAAGGAGCTGTATGTCTTGTGGCTGAGTCTGTGTTACGTGTCTGCTAATTGGATAGCAGGCACCAAAACACAACATGTAACTGTTGAGGTCATGGTGGAGGAGGTTTTCCCTCAGTGGAGGTACAAAGTTGGGGTTCTGACTTCTGTCCAAAAATGATAAATGATTTTTGCTTTGCTTTTTCTTTGAATCTCAGAGATTAATATGTGTGATTTTAGGAAAGCCAGAACAATGTTTTCATTCTTGCTGGAATACTTTACTTACAATGTCTGCTTGTGCTAATTTGACATCCTGGAAATATAGGATTACTTACTTCTGACATGTAGACTTTCCTGTAGTTAGACTGGTTTTTATATTGAATAACCCTGTGAAAAAAATGTTGTAAGTTACAAGAAAAGTTTCAGAGAGTGTGGTAAACCTTAGAAAATTCAGTGTGTGGAGAAAAAAAACATGTCTTAAGTCTTTCCTTCATTATAGCTTAGAATGCATTTAGCATACTCCCTGAAGCAAAGAAGGACAAAGGATAACCTGTTTTTATTTCCTTCTTTTTTTTCCCCCTCATTGCAGTATACAACCGAAGATTTGTTAAGTCTGATTCAAGCAAGTGAAGAAGAAATACTCCACCAATTGCAGGTTATAGATGCCTGCCAAATTGAAGGTATTTATCTCTAAAGAATATTATTGCTTATGAGGAAATAACCCTGCTATTTTCCCCAAAATATGTGTCTGATTTTTCTAAGGCCCATTCCACATCCTCGTCTTTTAAGGTGCAAGTTACTTCAAAGCTTTGAGATCTGCTTCCATAGTTCTATGTCCTCCACTGCTGTGAAGCTGATCAAAAGGATAAAGTCAGACAAGCACTGCCAGTCTGTCTCTTCCCAGGGTAATTCCTTCTTTGTTGCTACAAACACTGGCATCGGAGTATCCCACCAATAGCATGAATATTTCTGGCTGACTGCCCTCTTCATGAATGAGTGGGTACTGCTTTCTGGAGTTCTAGAGGCAAAAATAGCTGAGCCTTAGGTAATCCCAACCTTTTCCTAGTCCTTTTTTCCTCAGACTGGGTTTATCTCAGTGTCTTCCTACCATGTGATGCAAAACTTGAGCAAGAGCCTCACCTTGGGACAGGTCCTACTCATCCTTTATTTGGCCATGCCCAAACCCACACCAGGACACCAAGTGACAGCAGTCTTTCAATCATAAACTGATATAGGGAAGAACTGAGTTCTGCAGGTAATCAGGTCCAAATTCCTGCTTTAGAACAGCACAAGCTTGGAGCTGGCTGCTCAGGGCCTTGGCTGATTGAGTTCTGAGCATTTCCAAGGATGAAGATTTCATGCCCTCTGTCAGGCTGTTCCAGTGTTTGACTATCTACAATTCTAGTAACCACCTGGAATTTCCCTTGTTGCCTGACATCCCATCACTGTGCACCACTGGGAATAATTCTGCTCCATCATCTCTGTACCATCCCATTATGTAAGTGAGGATATCAGAGATGACTTCCCTTGCCAGTGACACCTGCACAGCAGCATTGTACCACAGCTGTGCTTTGTCACATCTGGATTTTTGTGGACTTGTCTGGACCTGAGCTGTGGCTTTGCAGGGCTAGTGCAGCCAGTTCTGTGCCTGAACTAATTATTAGTTTTTCCAGGTCTAATTCATCTTGGGATGGGATTTGTAGTGTCTTTGTATCTGTGGCAATTAATCTACTTGAGATGATAAATTTCATTCTTCTTTACATTTGCTCTTATTATTTAGTTCTTTTTCTGTTTTAATCCCAGAAAAGACAGAATGCTACTGCTGTACTTAGTAAAGGTGTGATCTAAATGTCCAAAGTCCTGTAATGTATGTTAATGGGAATAGAATTAAGGTGTTAATGTTTTCCTCCTAACTGTGTTTTTTTGGTCTTCTGTTTGGCAGGATATTGGAGAATTCTGGAATTTGACTATGAGATGAAACTCTTGGATCATGTGATTCAGCTGATAGACTCAGAGTCCTGGTCCTTAAGTAAGGTTCCATTGCGTACCTGCCTGGAAGAACTTGGATCTCTGGAACCCAGGCAAGCAATTAATTTTAGTACTTAAAATTGCCTACGTTCATTATTAGCTAATTGTAATTGCAATCATTATTAACTGTTTATTAGAATTATAGTCTTGCAAATTTAGATTCCAGTTACCATGGTGTTAATGATAGATTGTCTCTAAAAGTATACAAGGGTGTTGGTAGTTCAGACAGATAGGTTAGTAAACTGTTGTTAGTGTCTCTTGGTAGTATTTCCATTGATTCAATAGTAGAAACATTACTGCTGAATTCTAGATGATGGCGGTAGCATGTACTTAAAAGCTGTAAATTGCTGACCATCTTGAAATGTCTGTTCTGAAGCTATAGCTAGCCAAAAATGTTTACTTTACCTGTTGCATACTATCTGAGATGGGGGGATGTTTTCTGGTGTAATACTGAATTCAGAATATAAGAGTTGAAGTCATGAAGTAATTCAAGATTACCATTCAAAGTTTTAAGTTTACAATGTGTAGCATTTTCCATTTATTTGTCTTTAGCTCAAGAAGAAATTTCACTTTAGTGTCTGCAGTTAGGCTATAATTTTATGCCAGAGTTCTAGAAAAATGTCTGCTATTCAGTGAGGGATAATTAACTGCCAGATTTTTGACTTGCATCATAGAATCATTTAGGCTGGTAAAAAACATTGAGATCATTGAGTCCAACTTAACTAAACACTGCCAAATCCGCCACTTAATCATGTCCCTAAGTGCCACAACTACACATCTTTTAAATACTTCCAGGAATGGTGACTCCAGCATGCCCCTGGGCAGCCAGTTCCAGTGCTTGACAATGCTTTCCATGTCGAAATTTTTCTTATATCCAATCTAAACCTCCCTTGGTACAGCCTGAGGCCATTTCCTCTTGTCCTGTCACTTGTTATCTGGGAGAAGAGACTGACCCCCACCTGGCTACAACCTCCTTTCAGGGAGTTGTAGAGAATGGTAACATCTCCCCTGAGTCTCCTTTTCTTCAGGCTGAACACCCGCAGCTCCCTCAGCTTCTCCTCATCAGTCTTGTTCTCCAGACCCTTCACCAGCTCCATCACCCTTCTCTAGACTCACTCCAGCTCCTCAGTGTCCTTCTTGTAGTGAGGGGCCTAGAACTGGACACAGGATTTGAAGTGTGGCCTCACCAGTGCTGAGTACAGGGGGATGATCACTGCCCTGGTCCTGCTGGCCGAAGTTTCTGATACAATTCTTTCTCATTGTAAAGAAGTGATATTGCAAGAGTCTCTTTTTCTTATTCTCATTGTGTGTTTTAGTCTTTGCTAGTTATAACTAGAAAGTGGAGGAGACCTTTGAGGTTGACAGGCATAATTAATTCCCATCTGTTATTTCTGCCCCCTTTTGTTCTTTTTTTACTTCTAAGTTTTTATCAGCTTCTTCATTTCACCCATGAAGATACGTCTCATCTTCTATTCTCTTTTGTTTTTTTCCCTATACCTGTTCCTTTATCTTCTTCTGGGTAACTGTTTCTGTAATTCCTAATGAGCAGTGTTAAAACTTGATTTGTGGTTTGTTATTTTTTTCAGAGAAATGATAGAACATATTCTTTTAAGCTATGGGAGGAAATATGTTGATGATGGTAAGTTTTGGAAAGCTGGCATGATTTAACTTTGCATAAAGGAAATAGTTATTAAATAGGAAATGCAGATTTTGAGAGGATGGCCCAAACAAGTGAGTTTGCTACAGTGCCAGTAAAAGGAGGGAGCAAACTGAGCTAAAAATCAGTCCAATTGTTAAAGGAAGTTTCATATGAAAAAGGACTATTAAACTGTACAAGATAATAGGGAAAAAATGGGAACTAACAGAGGTACTGGAAGTGATTTATTAGGTGTCTAAAAGCCCTAATTCTGTGACTAAAGACAGATCGCTGGTAAAATTTAGATGGCATCTCTCTTTGAATACCCTAGGAGGTCTCAGATACTTAGGCAACTAATTTTGCTATTGTGAATAGTCAAGGCATGAATTCAGCTTGCCTGAAGTAGGCATCTGCCTTTTGTCCTGTGAACTGCACCACAAGATCCACTGATTGTATTGATGAAATTTCTATTGCCCATCTCACACACAGACATAATATTGCAGTGCTTTTATCTCCATCTGAATTCTTCCCCACAGTTGCTCTCATCTCACCTTTGGCTGAAGTAGGAGTTGCATTCAACCTTAAAGGACATAGGAAAGTAGTTGGAGTGACAACAGACCATTGTCTTAACGTATTTAAACAGGTTGCACAAGTTGCACAAGGAGCAAGTCTGAGTTACAGGAAGTCCAGGTGACTGAAGAAGTAGAAGGAAGTGTTTCATGCCTGATTTTGTTCAGAGAATTTTAGCCAAATCAGTGTGAGAGAAAATGAAGTCTCATTATTCCCTTCATAATTTCATAAGGGTGATTGAAGAAGTGAAAGTTTTGTTAATTGTTCAACCACAGACAGCAAATGCTTTAATACAAGCCATTCAGAAATAGGAATGAAAGCTGTAGGAGAAACAGTGTACTTTGAAAGGGGAAAAGATGGAGGGCAAATACATTTACTGATATGAATTAATACTGTAGCTAGGACAGTGCTGCTCTCTTCTGCATAATTTGTTCTTGAGAATGAGAAGATACCATCATTTATCCAAAGTACCAACTCAGATTACTTCTTGAGGAAAAGAAAAATAAAAAAACAGGATACTTGGTTTATAGCAGACTGTAGAACAGAATGGAAATACAAGGCTGTTCTTTGTTCTTCTGTCAAAATCCAGGCAACCAAGATAACCTATTTTTTGTTTCTCAGCAGGGGAGGTTTACTTTGAAATGCGTGAAGATAAAATATGCAGAGCTATAGCACAAATGCTTTTGCAAAATGCAGTTAAATTCAATCTATCAGAGTTTCAAGAAGTCTGGCAACAAAGTGTCCCTGAAGGAATGACAACAAGGCTTGATCAGCTTAAGGTAAATACATAAAGAAGTATGGATTCTTTCATGACTAGGTTGTAACTGACTTGTGTCAAACATCGATTTTATCCATTACTGGGTATTGACTGTATTGTTTCTGTCAGCTTTTGAGTTGAAGTACATTTTATGATATCCTCTGTGAGCACCAGTAGTCTGGAATCATGATAATTCATGTTTCTGTAACCGTGGCGTCTTTTCGCTGCTTGAAGAAAAGTTGCAGCTGTACAGTTATTACTGGTTAATATAACTAGAACAGAAGCTGAAGCTCTTGTTGAGCAGATTGTAGTGACAGCCAGTAGAGTAGAAGTGCTATAGGAATCCTTTTGCTCAAAGGACATTGGAACTCAATGGATTCCCCCTTCCTTTTTGTCATAAAGGAAATTATAAATAGTGCCTGTAAAACAGTGCATTTTATCATTCTTCTTCACTCTGCCTCTGGAGGGAGTGCAGTTCTAGAAGGCTCTGGATATGCAAAGAGCAGCTTGTATGGAATATTGTCAGAAAATAAGTTTAATTGTTTTGTCTTTACTTAACATTTTCTCTCTGATGCTGATCTACAGGGCTTGGCTCTTGTGGATAAAAGCTCAAGACCAGAGACCATCTTTCTGCTAAAAGTAGAAGACTTACCTGAAGACAATCAGGAAAGATTCAACAGCTTGTTCGGCATACGGGAAAAGTGGACAGAAGTGGATATTACCCCTTATATACAGTAAGGATATATTTCTTTTTATTAAAATATAATTAGTGTTATATTCTTCCCTTTTTGAACCTCTGGCTTCTGATGAGCTGTCATTGACTCAAATACTATACTTTGCATTTTAAATCAGTATGAATTCAATATGAATAGAATACTCACTTTGGGATCTGTAGCTCTATTTGTTGGATTTAAATATGTGTAAAAAGCTGATCCTACTGGATTTAAACAGGTGGTAACTCTTATTTGATTGAGGCAGATGTAACTCATAAGCTAAACCTCTTGACATTTATAATCAGTCTCCATATTTACAACACAAGAACTATAGAGCAATAATGCTTCCTGTACTGTGTCCTTTGTTCCTTTGGTGGTTAAGACTTACTCTGCCTCACTGTCTGGAATGCCCATCTGTGCTACATGTGACCAGATATCAATAATAACCCAGAAGTAACTTCATCAACCCTTTGTGAGTTGCACCAAATTTAGTGTAATAGAACTGAATAGTTCAAAGCTAATTGTTCTGCTAGATTGAAAACTCTTGTGAGAACATTAATAATAAAAACCAACCAACTCCCCCTGAAAACCAAAATCCTTGTTTCTGAAGTAAATAATGTAGTTTTGCCTATTGCTTAAATATCAAATAAAGTTCTAAACTTTAGGTAGTTACAACGTATGTGACAGTTGCAGAAATTAATTTTTCTTTTCTCCTAATACCCTTATCCAGTTTATTGCTATGGTTGCAGGTATTTCATGGGTGTGAGAATATCTCTAATGCTAATATCACCTGCTTTATTTTCTCTGTTATAGAGACTTGTGTGCAGAGAAGCAGACTGTTGGTGCTCTTCTGACAAAATATGCTCGCTCCTCAATGCTGAATGGTGTTAAAGTTTATAATTCCAGAAGACCCATCTCATAACAAGCATTGTCTTAAAAACTGAGAATTCTGAACGGAGTAACAGTGGGCGTTGCTTGTTGCTGCCTCTGAGGAAAGGAGTTGCCAACCAACATTACACAGTGTACTGGAGTTTAAACAGCTAAGCTTCTTGAACAAGTACTGTTTTCTGCTCAGCTGAGTGTGAGGCCATTTGCATCTTCTGAGGAACTATAGTTCAGTTCACCTTCCTTTGCCCACCAAATTCTTTTTCCTTTGTTGTCTAGTTAAGCCAGGAGACCAGAAACTTATTGAATACACTTTATCTGTCTATCCAGAAGCTGAAGTCTGACAGGACTATTTTAAACCTCCTTGATAATAATTCAGTCAATTGAATTGGTTTGAACAGGAAAAGGGGAATGTTTCATCTTTTGCCCATTAGTGACCATTCTTTAAGATAATGCAGACTTTGAGAAGCTCATGAACAAATCATTCCTGATTGAGACTAGACTAGTCTTAATTTTGAAAGGTGGTTCTTTTTGTGGTCATGTCTGTGAATACCATTAGCACAAGCTTGGAAGAGTGGCCTTTTATATATTACAAAAAATCAAAATTGCAGTGAGGTGTGAATATAAGAGGGTAGTTGCACATTATGTTATGAGCTTCCTATAAGTTGCCATTAAAATGTAGCTGAGGTAAAAGTAATGCTTTACCGAAGACTACCTGTATTTTTTAAAGAAAACTTGTAAAACCTCATAGTAAAGTTATTTTTTTAAAAACTTTGCTATGGCAAATTACTGCATAAAGAAATTGTGCCTTGAAAACTTACAGTGGAATATTATTTTGCATAGAGCAGTGAAACAGGATGTTTTTATGATACTGTTGTGAAGTGATGTGCCTGAGATCAGAATCTTGGAATCATTAAAAAGGAGTTTGTGTGTCAGTGAACCAGAGTTTAATGTTAGACAGTTTCCAGATTTATTTTTTAAACTTAACAGTTCTAGGTTATTTGATACAAAACGCAGTTGCTGCATCAAGCTCAGATGTGAGGTATGAAAAACCTTGGAACTGCCAACATTCCAGCAGTTTGGTGAGCAGGATGGGAAAGAAACTGTAATGAAATGTAACTCTTAAGCTGGATATGTGCTTGGAATTTTGTTATGGATAGAAAGTTGAATAAAAGCTACTTCCTAAGCTCTGTTTTTTGTTGCCCAGTGATGCAAGGTGTGGCTTCCAATGGCACCAGAACGTTCCCTCGGGAATATCAATGATAACAGGAACGTAGACGTCTTGGAACTTTTTTCCAGTGCATCACAGAAGGCTCTTTAGTTGAAATACACAACACAAGTGGTAGTTTTGTAGGCTGTGGTGCGAGGGTGTATTTACATAGGGGTTTGTTTGTGAAAAAAAGAAATGAGGTATTTAATGAATAGTGCTGTATCATAGCCCAGTGCTTCTGCTCTGTTACACATTCAGCATGAAATGATGCTGTCAGAACTCCATCATCTCCTTTAATGGAAGCATTTACTTTTAAAAAAACAGATGAATTGAAACTTCACTTACGTTTCTTCATAACCGAGATTTGTTCTATTGTATCTCGTGCCCTCATACTACTGTAAGCAGCGGCACGGGTTGGCTGTGCAGGAAGAGGCCCTTGTGTGGCTGTGTGCCGTGATTCCAGGGGTGTTTCTGCGATAATTGGGCTCATTTCCGACTGGGGTCCGATCCCGCCTCCCGCCGTCCCTTCCCGCGCTTCCCGCGCGCCGAGGCCCGCCTAAAGGCGCGCCTGCGCGAGCCGCTCCCTCTGCGCGCCTGCGCAGGGTGGTCGCCCGGCCCGGCGCGTTACGCGGTTTTGGGATCAGCTGGGGGTTTATTTCCTTCTTTCCTTTTTTTTTTTTTATTTCCCCTCCGTTTCCCCTGGCAGCCGCCGCCGTCGCTGCGCCGCCCTCCCGTGAAAAGCAACGCTCCAAAAGGCTTTTCCGGCCCCGAGGCGGTGCAGCTCCGTGAGTCGGGCCGTGACCTCTCACCCGCGGGGTCGGAGGTGGCCGCCAAGATGGCGGCGGCCGCTGAGGGGCCGCGCTGCTGAGGGAGCCCCGCGGGCCCGACCCTGCCCTGGGCTGGCCCTGGCCCTGCCCCGCTCCCGCCCCGCTCCCACCGCCTCCCTGCGGACAGCGCCGCCCCGCCGCCGCTCCCTGGAGCGCGGGGCCCCGGCCTGCCCGGCCGCCCCGGTTCCGTGGCGCCCGCCTCCGCCGCCCGCCGAGCCGGTCGGTTTCCGTATTCCCTACGGAAAGAAAGCTCCTCTGGACTGGCGCTGCACCCCCGCGGACTGAGGGGCCGCCCGTGCACTCCTGGGAGGTCATGCACACACGCTGAGTGTTGTTGGCGTTGTAGCGATGGTGCTCACTCGAGCTGGAGATTCCTGACTGCTGGGGGTCACGGATCCGCTGAGGGGATGAGTGATCAGATACGTCGTGACTCGGGGGTAAAGCGAAGGACCCCCTGAGCGAGGATGATGTGATGCCAGTCTGACGGTCAGCAGTGTGTGTTTAGCGCTGCTGTTCAGGATGAATAGGAAGAAAGGAGACAAAGGATTTGAGAGCCCGAGGCCCTATAAATTATAAGTATCCATTTTTTTTAACTTGCTATACTTGAAACCAATGCACATTGAAACAGGCCACAGGCTGATACGTAATAATTTACCGGAGAAGGGTGGAGCTATTGCTTGTGTGCTGGCATTCAGAAAACGTGTGTTGCCGGTGTACATTCCGTTGTGTAAATGGACTTGCTCATGGGGCAGGGGGTCTGTCAGCCATGCAGGCCTATCTTTTGAAGATATTTACATTGTGCTCTTCAAACCTTGGGGATTTTTCCACGCAGTGTCAGTAATACGAACCATACTACCATGCTGTGTCAAACCCTTTTGACTTAAGGGCTTTTTTTGCTATAAAAAAGCGCTTGCCTTTGCCGCATTTAAGCAAATTGCAATTTTTACACGTTCACTATTTTGGTTGTAACCGAGCTGCAAACCATATGTGGTGGTGGATTTCAGTCGATCTTTATGTAGTTCTCCCTATACCTCCTTGAATTCGTTATAAATCTGTAACACAAGTGTATTTCTGAATAGAATCATTCTTATATACAATTAAATGTAGGTAATGTCTGAATTCATCTTTTGATGCCATTCTCTGGTAGGAATTTTTATCAAACTTGATCTCAACTGAAGCAATGGCACTTTTAAATGCACGTGGTACACGAGTATGTGCATATAATGTGTGATGTGGCATAAAAGTTGAATTGTTACGAGGTTGTATCTTGAGTCTTGAATTGCACTACCTTAATACCAGTCTTGATTAATATATATAACCGTTATTTCAAATAATAAATTCTTATGACTTTCTAATTGTAAAAGCACATACTATATCTTTTAGTAGTACCTGCTTACATAAATTGCATTCGAGGCTTAGCTCACCTGGTAGATTTTCCTCAGGTCTTTGATTGTATTATGACCACATGTCATCTCTGATACTGCACATCACTGCAGTGTTAGACCTTGACACTATGCCATTAGTACTGCTTTATTTTTACATACAGAGAAGTAATGTTCAAAAACAATGTTGCCTTCCTGTATTACTAATAATATTCATACTGGTATGATACTATGTTTGATTTTGTTAGAACTTTCCTGACCTTGTGTGCAACTTCTATACGTTATTTAGTTTAGACCACGTAAGAGATTTAAACAACCATTAATTCTTCTTAGAAAAGTATATTCTATATTCAGTAGTTCTATGTATGTATGTCCTGTATAGCTCTCTATTTTAAACTGGGCTAAAGTATCATTTTAAATGCTGGTATTTGTGCAAAACCTTACTTATTTTCATTTTTTCTTTCCAGTACAACTCACCAGGTAGTTTGTATCAACAACATAAATTTTCAGAGAAAGTCTGTTGTAGTAAGTATTTTTTAAAAAAAACGTTAAAATAGAAATTAAATGTCTGGATTTTCTTCATGCTTTTAGAGAAAACAGCTACACACACAAGCTATTATGTTGTTCAGCTTCTTCATATGTTATACTTTCTAATTTGATGCCTCTCATAGATCTGTCATTCCTTGACATGCATCAAATAAAATACCTTCTAATTGTGATTACTTTAATTCCTATAAGATAAAGCTTTCTAAATGAAGGCCACTGCATTGGAAATAATATTACAGAGCAATTTTTAGCTCAAAATTGATGTTCACACAGTGTTAGCTGATGTTGGGGTAGGCTTACAGTTTTCTAGCTTATATGTGAGTTCACTGGGGTTTTGAAGAGACTCTCATGATTTCAGGGCTGAAGTCACTGAAGGTCTTTGTAAATTTAGATATCTGCTTAGGTTTTAAAAATCACTGTCTCAAACTCAGGTATCAAATCCTAAATAATAATGATGAAAAACCTAGTGATGCTAATAACTTGAAATCTAGTCAATACAAACAGATTATTTCCAGTAAAACAAGGATGATTGTCAGTCATGTTTAGTTTTTTCATTTTGTTTTGTTTTATTTCATAGCTGGAAAAATTCACCTGTTAAAGAGCATGAAAGAAAATCTAGACATCTAAAAGCACAAACTAGTTTCCTTTTTAAATAAATATCATCTTTATACCAATTATTTTCTTTGAATTGTATAAATAAGAATTCTTTTATATCTTCCAGTTTTGTGAGCTGATAAAGATTTTACAGAAGATTTTGATTTGTTTTCATAGGGTTATGTGGAACTGACAATATTTCCCACGGTTGCAAACCTGAACAGAATCAAACTGAACAGTAAACAATGCCGGATTTACAGAGTGAGAGTCAACGATTTAGAAGCAGCTTTCATCTATAATGATCCAACGCTGGAGGTTTGTCACCACGAGTCAAAGCAGTAAGTGGTGTGTTTAAAACTCTGCAGATGTAGCGTTTTCTGTTGCTCTTAAGCGTGACCTATTTTATTTTACTATCAGGTTTTACCTGGTAATTTCCTAATGGTGACTTTTGGTATGACGACTTAATTTTGGGGAAGTATTGTGATGATAATTTTGACTCTTACATTATTCTTCAGAATTTCTTTTACTAATATATCTTTATATTGTTTTGTAAAAGTATCAAAAACTTTTTTAAGAACTGCTTTGTGGGGCAAAAGGCCTTGGATTTGAACTGTTTGTTTGTGACGGAAACTCTGTATTCCTTTATTCATCACTTATGCAAGAGCTTCAGTAATTCAGTTTGCAGATACAGTGTTCATTTATATGAGGCACTGAGTTGGTTATCAGAGCTATGAAATTTTCTTTGAGTGCTGATCCTGAACCACTCGAGTCTATTAATTCTGTAATTCTGTTTGTGTTGGGACTTGATATTTTTATTGTTGCTATTGCTCAATATGTCAAAAATTCAGAATCCTCATTGCAGGGATTCTAAATTGTTATGAAATGCTAAAAAGTAAAGCTTATGGTCTTTCCTATGGAATCAAGCTTTCATTATTTGTTGTTATAGATAAGAGTATAAGTCATAGAATGCTACCTGAACTCACTTTGAAATTTGAAAGGAAAAGTTTCAAGTTTATTCCACATCTGATATTGAAAAGCAAGTTTAAAACCATGAGGTGTCCCACATGTTTTGGGGAACTATTATGGGATGGGACTTTGTTAAAAAAATCTCGTATCTGTTTGATTTTTGGTAAGAGAAGCACGATGGGCAAATATTTTCCCTAAGTATTCTCTTTTGATACTGAAACTTTATGTTCATGTTCTTGCACCGTTTTTTGACTGGTTTGGTTGAATTTACAATTTGCTGAATTGGTAAAGAACTTCTGATGAAAGCGTTGTACATACTTAACAGCAGCTGATACAAAATCACAGTCCTTTAGATTGGAAGAGACTGAAATCACTAGTCCAACTTGCCTTCTCAGACAAGGTCAGCTAGAGTAGGTTGCACAGGGCTCTTTGCGTTTTGAGTATCTTCATGGATGGAATCTCTGCAATCTCTCCAGACAACCTGCTCCAGCGTTAGTGACCCTCACAGCAAAAAGCATTTTCTTGTATTGTGATAGAATTTCATGTATTTTAACTTGTGTCCACTGACAGGACCAGAGGCAATGGGCACAAACTGAAACACAGAAGGTTCCCTCTGAACATTAGGAAACACTTTTTTAGTGTGAGGGAGACTGAGCACTGGCAGAATTTACTTAGAGAGATTGTGGAGTCTCCATCCTTGGAAATACAAGTCATCTGGACGTACTCCTGAGCAACTGTCTGCAGGTGGCCCTGCTTGAACTGAGGGGTTGGACCAGATGGTTTCCAGAGGTTCCAAGCTCAGCCATTCTGTGATTCTGTAATAACTGGAATCTTGCATAACTTGTGGAAGATGTGAGAAAGGAGCAGCATTTAAAATTATCAGAATGAGTGACCATTATGTTAAGAAAGGGATCAGGAGACATAATTCTATAATTTTGTGGAGAAAGTGAGTTTTTTGTTCAAACTACTCAAATTTAATAGAAAATCTCTGTATTTCAGAACTCCTGTGTTATTCATAGTTACGAAAGACAGAGGTCACCAAATATTCACAGTAAAAAATGGTATGCCTCTTTTTATATCTTAGACGTCAAAGGCAACATGGGTTACAAAGTATTGGATGAAGCGTGTGTTTTTCCTGGTCACAAATGGGTAATGAAATACAGCATCTCTGTTCTTAAGGCAGGATTGCACACTGAAATGCTAGAAATCTAAAAACTTCAGCTAGGATCTCAAAAAAAAAATCATTGGTGGGTTTCCTCTGCCCTTCTTTACAAAGAATTGCTTCTGGAAACAGCAGTGGTTTGTAGTAGTATTTATATCTAATCATCTAGCCATCTCTTCCAAGTTCTCCTTTGTTACAGCAGGTTTAGTGATGATGTCCTTTGTGCCCTTGCAGCTAAACTAGCTACAGCAGATATTTTAACAGGACACATATTAGAAATTACGTTTTCTTTCTGATGTTACAGGGATAGTTACCTTTTGCACAATTTTATTCAATAATCTATTGAACTAGTAAATAGGAAGTAAAGATGATTCTTGGCAACCTGTTTCTTTAAAATAATTTGTTTTCCATCTACTCCTTCCTGTGGTGTGTACCAAATATGAAATAGGTTCAAGTTACAAGGTTTTATATACAAGCATTTTCTTTCTTTTTTTGATAATGCTTTTAGTTTCTTAGATGTTGTTTTCTAAAAGAATACATAAAGTCACAGAAGTGTTAAAGTTGGAAAAGACCTCTAAGATAACCAAGTCCAACCATCAACCCAGCACCACCACTATGTTCTCCATTAAATCATGTCTTCAAGTGCCATGTCCACATGTTTTTTGAACTCTTCCACTTCCCTGGACAGTCTGCACAACCCTTCCTGTGAAGAAATTTTTTCCTAATATCTAATCAGGGGCATAAGTATGTAGAAAAGTTGTCACTTTAATGGACCCTCTCCTACCTTTTTATCAAAGTTAAAATAATTTAAAGACTACTTACTCTCTTATTTAGAACCAGAAAGCCATTAAAAAAGGAAAATTCTGTATGGAGTAAAGATTAGAAGACTTGCTGCAGCATCTCTGACTGCAGAGGTTATGTTTGCTGACAGGTGGTGAAAGTTAAGAGAAGTGGTTCACTGTTGTGCAAATTTTGGCATGCAAGAAAACATAATTTAAAAAGGGTTGAGAAATTCAAGGTTAAAAAGAGCTTTATCTGTGAAATACATGCAGTACAAGCAGCACCAACTGAAATTGTTTCTGCTTCACCATGATATTCTTTGCTACTTCTTGAATGAGATCTATCAGATCACCTCTGTGTTCTGTATTTAAATATTCAATTTGTTTTCATATCAAATAATACTTTCAGATTTTATCATCTATTGATGCAAAAACCTTTGACACGTGGTCTCTTGTTTCACATTTTCAGTGTTGCAAAAGGTGAAACAGTTTTTTTCAGTCTTGTGTATTGTCACTTTTGAATATCAGAAAAACCCTCACTAAAAAGGTAATTAAAAATCAGTAAAATTTTTAGGAAATGTTAGAAACTGTTAATTAGTGCATTAGATATATTTTCAGCTTTGATGTCATTGCCAGTTTATCCCTCAGTCCCAAACCAGAGTTTCGGTTAACAAGTGAATGAACTTTTAAAGTCAGATTTCCATCTTGCAATTTCCTTCAGAGGCATCAGGACAACATGGCTTTTTCATATCAGAATAGGTGGATGAACTTAGATAACTCAAGCACTTCCTCCTTCACTGAGCAAACACCTGAGTAGTGCTGTAAGGTAGGAAACAATTCACACTACTTTCCCATGTGTACACTAGGTGGCAGAGAACCCCATTTTGCTTGTGCTTT
>JAWWEU010000081.1:140027266-140073545 GCA_035583155.1 Acropternis orthonyx | reverse complement strand
TGTAAGGTAGGAAACAATTCACACTACTTTCCCATGTGTACACTAGGTGGCAGAGAACCCCATTTTGCTTGTGCTTTGGAGGAAGAGTTTGAAATCCTGCGAAGACTGCAGTGTTGGAGAATGTCCTACTGGGTCATGCTTTAGGGCTGCTGTTGCTGAGTGTTACAGGTGTCTCTATCCTATTCATCTTCTTTCTTTTCCTTATAAATTGTTGCTTTCTTGAATCTGTCAATATAAGGGAAATTGGATTTGCTTATTCTGGGCTATTATATGTAGAAATTCCACAGTGTGTGTTTTGAATACTGAGGCTTGTATCTCAGCCTGATTTATTTAAAACTGACAAAGGTGATCTGTTTTTCTTAATCTTACAGGTGAGATTGTAAACTGTTAAATGGGTGCAACAAAAGTTCAGTTTTGATGGAAAAGTTTGATCTGTGGAAAGTGAAGTTTGTGATGATCCTGCTGGTACCTGATTATGTGCTTCATATGCTTGTGGGATAACTGGGATGGGCTCAGAAGCTGTTGCATTTTATTGTTACTTCTGTGTAAAGGAAGCTATGTTTTTCCATAGCTGGCTAATGTGCACAGAATGCTTTCCTGTGCATTACATGTTCACTTTCCTTTTTTTTGAGCTTGAAGCCTGTTGTTTTTAAACATAAAAAATATGAAGATGTTTTGATATCCTCTGACTTCACTGTTGCTTTAGTTACAAGCAGCAGTAAGCTGTGAGAGAGCAATGTGATAGCCTTTAGAGTGTGAATATCTTGCCGTATTCATTTTGAGAAGTCAGTGATCAAGCTTTTAGTCTTTACACAAAACAGAAAAATTTCTGGTGGACTGAGCATGTGTCACTTTACTGTAGTAAGTAGCCTTCATTTCCACTGATATGATGCTTGTCTTATTGTAAATTCATGATAGACTTCCTTAGAAATAAAAAAAGTGTCCTGGTTCCAGACAGGATAGGGTTAATTTTTGCAGTAGCCAGGAGGTGTCATGGCCAGAACCTGGAGGTTATTCTGTACCACCTCACATTTTCTGGGAATGAGGGAAGGGCTCCCTGCCGAGTCAGTGCAGTGTGTCAGAGGGAGCGGCTGGGTATTGTCTGCTGTTGGGGTATTTGTGTGCACATGTGTGTGTTTCTGTGTGAATCTGTTCCCTTTTTCTTGTACCATCTCTCCTTAGTGTTTTTGCTTTTACTGTTAGTTTTCTTATCTCATTGCTGTTTCCAGTAAATAATCCTTATCTCAACCTGGGATCTTTACCTTTTGTGCCTCCAGTTATCCACTCTAGCACTCCACAAGGAGAGGGGAGAGTGACTGAGTGGCTAGCGGTTTGGAGTATTTCAGTAGGAACACTAAATTGGGGAGTACAATTCCTAAATCACAACAGCCTTATTTGGTGCCTAATACGGGGCACAAGGGGTTGAGACAACAACAGATCTGTGCAGAGTGAGTTGGAAACAAATTTATCTAAGCATTTGTTGTATTAAGTACAGAGCCACTGGCCACAATGTTGCTTGTCTTTTCATGTGGGTGTGGTACTTAACCCTGTGTATGTTTCTATATATGCACTATGTGCCCATCATGGTGCTCTGTTTCAGAGCAGAGAGAGCAAACAGGATTGCTCTGTTGATGTACTGTGTGATATCAGTTTAGGACATGATGACATCAAGGGCAATGAGGGTCGTTTGGGATGTGTATTCAGTGTTGCTCTCCTATCTTTATCTCAAGTGCTGTCTTTGGGAGTCCATTAATAACTGTAACCAGTCTGTGGGGAGAACATGGAAGGATGTTTTTTGCCCCTTCAGGCCTGTTACAACAGCTTTTGGGAATTTTGAGTTTCCTTTGGATATTAAGGAGAGCAGACCAACAGGCACTGTGGCCGCTCAAACTACAACTGAGTCAGAGGAACAACCCATGCCCATAGCAGTTGCCCGTATATAGAAGAAATCCAAGACAAAATCAGTTTGCTTAGTGAGGGATGAAGAGGAATTAGGGCCCTCAGAACAGGAGGAGGAGGCAAGGCCAGAGATAATCACCTGATCACTATCCCTGGGTGAACTGCAAGCTGTGTGAAAAGATTTTAGCTGCCAGTTGCGTGAGCCCCTAGTGACCTGGCTGCTCCAATGCTGGGATATCATGGCACATGGTATGAAACTAGATGGTAGTGAAGCCAAGAAACTGAGATCCCTGTTCTGGAATGTGGGCATTGCCAAGGAGATTTGGAAGAGGACAGAAACTTTCAACCTCTGGAGACGGCTCCTGTCAAGTGCAAGGGAAAGGCATTCTCCCAAGGATGATGTACTGCACCCAAGCAGGTGGAACACCATGGAGGAAGGTATCCAGTACCTGAGAGAATTAGCTGTGCTGGAGGT
Organism: Acropternis orthonyx; assembly: GCA_035583155.1. Lineage (NCBI taxonomy): Eukaryota > Metazoa > Chordata > Aves > Passeriformes > Rhinocryptidae > Acropternis > Acropternis orthonyx. Next base: position 140,071,171 of record JAWWEU010000081.1, on the reverse strand, counting down.
AATCTGTAAGGATTCACGTAACAGGCAGTGCCCTGTAGATCAAGATAAGGTCCCATGTACGCACAATCCATGTGGCAGAAGTTTGTATGGAGCACACCCTTGTCATTTGCCATCATTGTGTACCAACTTGTTGGCACTGATGTCATTGGAAGAAGAAGAACAAATGGTGCTTCAGGTGACTATGCAGTTCCAACAATATGAAGATCATCTTTTTTTCCCCCTACTAACCTGCACATCAGCTGTGAAAAGATGGTTGAAGGCTGTGGACAGACTCAAAAGTCTCAAGCAAGTTACAGAGGAAAGGTCCTACGCCCTGCCAGTATGGACCGGACTCTCTGCTATTGGGAACAAGTGCCCCCCTGCTTGAGAGAGAAGGTACGTACACATCATGAGGTAACTTGTGGTTTTTACCTGCGTGACCACAGAGAGGATGTGAGGAAGTGGAATGGAAAACCCACCTGTGCCCTAGCAGCAGGGGTACTTGAGTTGAGAGGAAGAACAACCACTGCAGGAAATTGTTCAAGGGTAAATGCCACTCCAGTTTCCAGTGGGCAAGTCCTCAGAATAGAAGGGCTGATGTTATTTCTTATCCTATTGAAGGGACCTTCAGTTAATACTTAGAAGAACTGAGCAATGAATACTACGACCAGAACTAAAGGGATCCTGCTTCCAGCCAGAGGGAGGAAAGGAACAATCAGATTATTTGACTGTGTGGATCTGATGGCCTGGCACATCAGACCCACAAGAGGATAAGGTTTTAGTTCTGTCTAGGTTTAACAAGACAAAATGTCTGCTGAGGCGGGAGGTGGGGGCTAAATGTCTGCCTTCCTGGGGTAGAAAGAAAACTCCTCCCTCGAAGTTATTATTTTGAAATTAAGAGGCTTCAGGCACAAAATGTAGAAAAGGAAAATAACAGTCCTTTACTTATATATATATATGAAAAACAGAACAGAACAAACAACACCATAATCAAAACTGTCAAACAATTAGGTCCTATTTTTGCCCATCAGTGCAGTTGTATTTATAGACAGCAGGGAGCGCTGTGGCACCTCAGGAAGTGACTCACAGCCAGCAGGGGGCACTGTCGGGCTCCGGCCAGGCAAAGGCATAGCCAAGGGAGTGGTGCTGGTTCCAGAGCTCACGGGAATGGTGGCCAGGGATGGGCTGTCAGATTCTAATGGACGTAATTAACAAAACAGCATTTATGTTCCCACCGACCAGAAAGAAGGAAACACAGGCTTCCTAAGCACAGTGGATTTTTGGAGAATGCATATTCCAGATTACAGTGAGATTGTAAACCCTCTCTATCAAGTGACCCAGAAGAAGAACGATTTTAAGTAGGACCCTGAACAACAACAAGCTTTTGAACAAATTAAACAGATTTTTCATGCAGTAGCCCTTGGACCAGTCAGAATAGGACAGGATGTAAAGAACATGTTCTACACTGCAGCCAAGGAGAATAGCCCTTCCCGGAGTGTCTGGCAAAAAGTACCCAGGGAGACTTGAGGACAACCCCTGGGGTCTGGAGATGGGGAAACAAAGGATCTGAAGCCCATTACACACCAACTGAAAAAGGTATACTGGCGGCTTGTGAAGGGGTTCAAGCTGCTTCAGAAGTGATTGGCACTGAAGCACAGCTCCTGGCACTCCAACCTGCCAATGCTGGGCTGGATGTTCAAAGGGAAAGTCCTTTCCACACATCATGCTGCTGATGCTACATGGAGTAAATCGCTCTGGTCATACAGTGAGCTCAAATAGGAAAGCCCAGTTGCCCAGGGATTTTGGAAGTCACCACTAACTGGCCCAAAGGTAAAAATTTCAGACTACCATCACAGGAGGAAGAGGAAAAGGTGGCTCATACTGAGGAGGCCTCACCATATAATCAACTACCAAAAAATGAAAACCAACACGCTCTCTTTACTCATGTTTCTTTCTGTGTTGTAAGTCTACATAAAAAATGGAAAGCTGCTGTATGGAGTCCTACATGGCGAGTTGCAGAAGCTATCGACAGACGAGGTGTATCAAGTCAGGTTGCAGAGCTGAAAGCTGTCCAGCTGGCTTTAGATACTGCTGAACAAGAGAAATGGCCAGTGCTCTACCTCTGCAGTGACTCCTGGATGGTAGCAAATGCTCTGTGTGGGTGGCTGGACTGATGGGAAAAGGTCAGTTGGCAGTACAGAGGGAAACTCGTCTGGGCTCCTGAGTTGCGGCAAGGCATCGCTGCCCAGGTGGAGAAGTTGGCTGTAAAAGTATATCACGGGCACAAGAGTCGGGCTGCAGTCTGTAATGTTGAATTGTATAATATTGGTTGTTCAATGACACTGCCACTATATGCCGTAACTGCCATGGTCAGTGAGTATCTGCTGTAGCTTGACCAGTCGTGAGCTCCTCGTGCACCTTGTAACCAGCTGACAGCACACCAGCCCTCCTGATCTGGAAGACACCTAGGACAGATAAAACCCACAGTCAAGGACTAAATGAACTCAACAGACATCTTGGAGGGATGGCCATTGTCTATGGAAATGATACCTGTGCTTGTGTATGTATATTTTTTTATATATATATAATATATATATATATGTATACACACATACACACATGTAGGAGGAAGGTGTAGGATTTGAGCATGACATTGATGGTAGAGAATAAGGAGTGGATCATGTCCTGGTTCTGGCCAGGACAGGGTTAACTTTTGCAGTAGCTGGGAGGGGATATGGCTGGGAGCTGGAGGTTATTCTGTACCACCTCAGTCATTTTCCAGGGACAGGGGAAGGGCTCACTGCCACGTCGGGTGATGTGGCAGAGGGAGCGATTGGGTATTTTCAGAGGTTTTCCGTGGCGTGAGCATTAATGTGTGAATCGTTCACCTCTTTTCTGTACAGTGTGTTGTTTTTATTGTTGATCTTACTGTTCCTTGTCTTACTTCATTGCTGTTTCCTGTAAATTACCCTTATTTCAACCTGGGTCCTTTAACTTTTGTGCCTCCAATTCTCCTCTCCAGCCCACCATAGGGGAAGCAGCAGAGGAAGGGGGGAATGACTGAGCGATGCATGACTTGGAGTGTTTCAGTGGGAACACTGAATTACGGAATACTGTTCCCAAACCATGACACAAACATGTAGAGAACTGTTGAAAAACAAGAGGACAAAGCCTTTAAGCTTGGTCAGGAATGAAAGTTAGGTTTTTCAGTGTGCCAAAGATTCAAATCATTGCCTTATTTATAAATTATCTGTATGTGTACATACTATATATTTAAAATATGCTATACATACTATATGCTATGTCATATATGCTCCAATATCAAGTGCTAATTCTATCTGGGAAGCAAAGTAAAATGGTAAACGAATTACAGGTAATTGAAGAGTAATGAATTGCAAGTAGAGCAAAGAACTTATTTGGCCAAGTTGATGTTAAGTACTGTAAGAAGACAGTGGTTTATAGACTATGTGTTTATGACATATATTTGTAGCACCAGTGCAGCTAGTAGTGAGAAATGCTGTGGAAAGTTGACATGGAGTTATTTGGAATCAGGTAGTAGCTTTGAAAAATATGCCTCATGCACAGGATCACTTCTTTGCAGTCAGTCAAGCTGCATGTACTGGGGCTTTCGTTAACAGTGTTTGGGGTGAATTCTGATAACAAAATGTATCTCTACCAGGAAAAAAACTATTGCATATTTGTTTTTCATTGTCTACACTTAGCATTTGGTAAATTTATCATTCTTCCTTGGACCGTCACTTTTGGCATGTGCTCTCTTTTTGTTAAAATGGCCGTATCTAGTTTGTGGAGAGTAGTTCAACCTACAAAAAAATTAATCTGTTGTACTAAGCCTTTAATGGATTCCTTTTACAATGATTCACCCATTTGAATTGGAACATTTCATAAAAATAGAAATATCAGAACAGACTGTTTTCCATAAAATGTTAAGCTCTGTGAAGTCTACCTTTTTTGCTGTAAAATCATAACCGTTTCCTGCCTGTGAACTCACTGATGTTTAAAGTGTAGCCACAAGCTCATGACAATCCTCAAACTTGGAGCAAATTCTCACTGATGTATTGGAGAGGCATCCCCTATCAAAAATAGTCAATTTTCAGAACCCATTTAGATTAAAATTAAAAACTTTCAGACTTTGCAATCTAACAGAATAATACTGTTGTTTGCTATTGCTAGTTTTTTTAATTACTAAGATAGTTCTTAGTCATGCAGTCTTTTTTTGAATAAAGTTTTTTCAGTGGTATTTGTTTGCCTTTCTAAGATGCCATTTGAGGATAGGTTAAAGCAACATTGACTAGGGTAGTTCTTTGACCCCTCTGTATGACAGATCAGGGAGGTAAACCAACTGAAAGCTGTCGGCGGGGGGAGTGGGGGGAAAGGACATTTTTCCCATTTGGCACTTTCAGCTGCATCCCTGCAGGGTCAGATGAACAGTAGTCTTCTTGGTGAGTGAGGGAGTAGGAATGCGTGACTGAGACTAGGAGACAGCACATCAGCTGGAGTTTAGGTGCGTTTGGATTGTTCTGGAGCCATAGCTGAAGTTATAGTATATTCCAGTATACAAATTCAACCTTTTGCTTTTAAAACTCGTTGGCGTTAGATCCTGTCTTTAGGTATATTTCAGCTATAAAAAAGGAAAAAAGTATTAAAACTTGAGATTTGGGTGTTTCTATGCTCAAATGGTCCCATTTACTATTCACATCTGATCTTCAGAAGCTTCCAAGCAAAGTAGACAAGTTTACCGTTCCTGGACATTCTTGGTCCTGGTAGTGGTGCCAGGGAATTTGTGCACTATTATTGCCAAAGATGAATAAGTACATGAAAATATGTTCTCAATATATTTCAGTGTTTTAGCAAAGTTTTTTTATATGTGGAAGACTAAGAATATTAAGCATGGTGTTTGACATACCTAGACTTACAGAATGACACTGGCAAGGTTAATTACACTTCATTCTTCCTAGTAAGGTACTGTAATTTGGGTTGTTTTCTCTGTGGATGGTGATTAAAGAATGGTTAGATGAAAGCAAAATCCTGAAATGAGATCATGTCTGCTTTGTGTGGACTTCAGATTCCATGGAAGGTAGAGTTCCCAGCCAAAAGTTAATTTACTCCATTGTGGTATAGTAATCCTGCACCCGGGTCAGGGCAACTCCTGGTATCAGTGCATGCTGGGGAGTGAAGGGATTGCAAACAGCCCTGCGGAGAAAGCTTTGGTGGCACTGGTGGATGAGAGGCTCAATGTGAGCTGGCAATTGGTGCACTCACAGCCCAAAAAGCTGGTGGTGTCCTGGGCTGCCTCACTGTCACGTGGGCTGCAGGTCGAGGGAGGGAATTCTGCCCCTTCCCTCCGCTCTGGTGAGACCCCACCTGGAGTGCTGCATCGAACTCTGGAGCCCTCAGCACAGGAAGGACATGGACCTGCTGGAGCAGGTCCAGAGGAGGCCCACGGAGGTGATCAGAGGAATCTGTGGTGAAAGGCTGAGAGAGTCGGAGTTGTTCAACCTGGAGAAGACAGGGCTCTGGAAAGATCTTACTGCAACCTTTTAATATTTAAGGAGTTTTATAAGAAGAATGGGGACAGACCTTTTAGTAGGGCCTGTTGCCATAGGACAAGCGGTAATGATTTTAAACTAAAAGAAGGTAGATTTTGACTAGATACAATGAAGAACTATTTTACTGTGAGGGCAGTGGAACCCTGAAACTAGTTTCTCAGGGAGGTGGTAGATGCCCCATCCCTGGAAACCTTGAAGATCTGGTTGTGTGGGGTTCTGAGCAACCTCATCTACTGCAAGATATCCATTTCAGGGGGATTGGACTAAATGACTTTTAAAAGTCCCTTCCAACCCAAAGTATTCTGTCATTCTATGATTCTATAGTGGCTTTATGCTTGGTTGTGTCTCTGCCCCCAGTATTTGAATCCATCAGTGGTACCTAAATTCTGGGGAAAAGATGATAAGTAATTCAATTTCCCTTCAGGTAGAGAGTTGTGCAAGCTTTTGAAGAACTTTGTGTACTGGAGAATTAGAATTAAGAAAGATGTTACTCCCATGCTTTACACAGCAAAAGTATAATAGCTATCACATAAAGCTGTAAAAGCTAGGTTATTTTTGAACTTGACTGGTCATCCTCCAGTATCTAAACATAAGCACAGTAAATAATAAGATAACATCCTGCTCATAAGCATTTTAATAGCAGACATATGCTCATTTCAGTAGAAAACACTTAAGCTAAGTCATAATAGAAGTAATGGTATGACTTTGGAATTAAATGATCAAGTAATTAGCAGCTGATACATAGTAGCACAAACCTAATTCCAAAAATTTGTGTCTGCATCTTGAACAAATTATGGTAACACTTTAAAAAAGAAAAATCTTTCTAGGGACTAAAAAGTATAACATATATTTCTCTGTTTGTGTATTAAGGCCAAAACTCTAAGGTAATATTTTATGTGATATTTGCAAGGGCATAAAAAACCCCTTATTCCTGTTCATTGAGCTAAGGGAGGAAAAATATCCAAGGTAAAATCTTACTACATTTAGAGAAGCAACTGCAATATATGAGGAAGCAGATGTTCAAGACAGATCTTTAGGAAAAACATACAAACTTAATCCAAAATTAAAAAACCAGAACTTTTAATTTCTAGCCCAGTAGATGTAAATATTATTCTTATTAGCAAGACAAGAACACTGAGCATTTTGCACTTAATTTATTGGAGAGTGTTTGTGCTTAAGTCTTTTTAATCATAGATCACTTCTGCAAGGGCCATGTTTTAAGTTATGGTTGTTGAAATCTAAGCTTTACTCCTTTTCTCTTCCACTCCTTTAAAAACAAAACAAAACGTGGTTGAACATGCACCTTGAAATTCAGTATAGAAATTGTATAACTGCCAAAGTTATTTTTTGTGGTTCAGCGCGAAAGCAGTTTAAGAATTAACTGGGTATTTCTGACAGGAGGAATCTCAACTATTTTTCCAATGCCTATGCTGCCGCAGTCAGTGCTGTGGACCCAGATGCTGGAAATGGAGAACTCTGCATTAAGGTTCCTTCGGAGCTGTGGAAACACGTTGATGGTAAAGAGAGCTTATTGAAAGCTCAGTTTAAGATGCCATAGAGTTGTTAGCTACAAGTTTGCATAGGAAGATAGTAGATTTAAATAAACAGAAGTAGTGTACATGATTTTATTAAATTGCGGTTACTGTTTTCTTTTTCATCACCTGTATCTTTCCACTTGACGTCTTGAAAAAATACCTTCACACATCTTGGTAATATGGAGTAATGGTTGGAAGGTTTCTTAACACTCTGCAACCATACTTTTGGTGCTCATGACCCCAGAAGGAATACATGAGGAAGTGGGAATAATTCAGTATATTGGATGCTAATTTGTAACTTTGAAGCTGCTTACAATGTATATGATCCAACAAAGAAATAATTTACAGGGATATGGCTATATCACTCTTTATACAAAATTATATTCATTTTTTCCCATCTCACTTTGAAGGTGGTCATTTTAAAATCGATTTGGTTGTGAAAGTAGGTTACTTTATAAACTGGCATACTGAATCCTGGAGTAAATAGCAGTTTTAATAAATTACTCTCCAGTGTTGATTATTTTCAAACATGGATCTTCTTAGTTTCTTGTATGATTTTGTTACATGGTTTAATCAGTTTTTCCAATGAATTTATGAGACCTGTGAGAGAATCATAACCACAGGATCATGAAGCTGGCTAATACAGTGATGTCAGATGCACCTTAATGGGAAAGACATTTTTATTTATTTTAATCTTTGTGTAAGTTCCTGCTGCCTTCCTTGCAAGCCTAGAAAGAAAAATATTCAAACATGTACAGTTTTCAAAGTTTCAAGGCCAAATTATGGTGAGACTTTGTGGGATAAATTTCAGTGCATGCTTGAATTTCTTTTCTTGCCAGTCTATTCATAGGTGAGATTTCTGTGAAACTGAACCAAAGCAAAGACACTTAAGTTACAGGAAAAGTATTGACTATAACAAGTGGTTTTAAGCAACTGCAAATGACAATAATATGTCTTTTAAGAATGTGCCTGCTACATGCACTTTTTGTAGAAAATTATTTTGACAAAGTACAAAGGAGATCATGCTTAGGGTACAGTCAGTGTATAAGGATGCTTTTCTGTTGAGGGATTGGAAGATGAAATGTATCTCCAATTGCAGTTTTTATTAATTAATAAAGATTCCTATAAATTCATATCCTGTAAATTAAGCTTAGGAGGTCTCAGGTTTTAAGCTTTTGAGCTGTACTTCTTAAGTGGACCCAGAAGTCCGTAAGAATAACATAAACATATAATCTTGAAAGACCAAGAATCCAAAATTGAATTATTACTCTGAAATAACTTTCATGTAAGTTATATATATTTACTCTAGTTTTGGTCTTCGTGCTGCAGAGTTAAAAGTCCTGAAGGTGCATATAAACTTTTCTCTGGACCAGCCAAAAGGAGGCCTTCATTTTGTGGTACCCAACATGGAGGGCAACATGGCAGAAAGAGGGGCTCATGTCTTTTCATGTGGTTATCAAAATTCTACAAGGTAAAAAAACTGTTTTTGAACATTAGACTCTAATTCTTATTTAATCTCAAAGTGTCAGAAATACAAATAATTTCTTTGAATTCTTTTAAGTTTGAAAAGTTCTAAAGTTTAACTTGTCCTTGAAAGGAGTACCAATGTGAAGTAGCATCTAATGACTAGTAGTTAGGATGTCTGGTCTTTATAGCTCAGCAGGAGGAAACGGCAAAAAGACTTGTAAAGCTTTATAAAGTTAATGTATTGTAGGAGTCAGTATGTTAACATTCATATATTCTAGAAGTGTTTAGGAATATAGTTTGGAACTTGAGAGAAAAATCACCTGTGAAAAGGAGTAAAATTGTTTAGTATAATTATTAACCATTTCCCCCCCCCCCCCCCCCATTCCCAACTTTCCTAGATTTTGGTTTCCTTGTGTTGATTCATATTCTGAGTTGTGTACCTGGAAACTTGAGTATACTGTAGATGCTGCAATGGTGGCTGTTTCAAATGGAGATTTGGTGGAAACTGTTTACACCCATGATATGAGAAAGAAGACTTTTCATTACATGCTGACTATTCCAACTGCAGCCTCTAACATCTCCTTGGCAATAGGACCTTTTGAAATCCTTGTTGATCCATACATGCATGAGGTAATAATGGCCTCCTTTTTTTTTTTTCCTTAAAAAAATTACTGACTTTTTATGTTGCAACCAGTATATAATTGGTCAACTATGGATATGTCTGGATCAACTTCCATTAGTACAGTTAAATGATAAAGCCCGTCTAGTAGTGCCTGTATTTAAATTTATCTCCAAAACAAAGCCTTTGAATGAGAGTAATTCTGTTCATGTCTGAATTTATGGGGCAAATTTAGTTGGAGTTGGGTTTTTTTCCCTGGTATGTAATATGCTGGATATTTATGTATTTAAATAGACTGGTAGACTTTGTAATAAATTTTCCTTTGCTTGTAGGTGACTCACTTTTGCTTACCACAACTTCTCCCATTGCTCAAACATACTACGTCGTACCTTCATGAGGTGTTTGAATTTTATGAGGAGATTCTTACCTGTCGCTATCCATACTCCTGTTTCAAAACTGTTTTTATAGATGAAGCATATGTTGAAGTAGCTGCTTATGCATCCATGAGTATTTTCAGGTTAGTATTTGAGAAAATTATACTACAGACTTAGAATTTTGGGCTCTCTAGTTTGAAAAGGCTCATTTTTGCTGGCATTACAGGCTATTAACACCGTTTCCATTTTTATCTGTTATAAATACATTGGATTTGTATTTACTTTAAGAAAAAATTGGCAGTGATTTTCCTTCTGAATGAGAAATGTCATGCATTAAATATTTAATGTCAAATTAAGTTGGATTGTGTTTTACCTTTCTTCATCTGAAATAGGGTATCAGGAATCCAAGAGTGTTTCACCAGTTAGGCTCTACACAGAGAATTGTATATAGATGATAATAGCAGGAGATCTGCTTGGTTTAAGATTATGAAAAAAAAGGTGTTACTATCTCACTGGAAAAACAGTGAATGAATGGTTTGGGTTTTTTTGGCTTTTAAAGCAGGGTCTCTTGTGTTTCTTTGGAGCTGGTGCTCATGTTGTGTTATTTTCTTTTTATGGGAGTGCAGCACAAATCTCTTGCACAGCGCAATGATTATAGATGAAACTCCACTGACAAGGAGGTGCTTAGCACAGGCCCTGGCCCAGCAATTCTTTGGATGTTTCATATCCAGAATGTCCTGGTAAGTATTTTACCATAGACTTCTCTAGAAAATGGGAAGAATCTAGAAAGCTCTAATTCTAATTTGCATATTGTGTTTTGTCAGCAAAATAAGCAAAACAGTAACTGTAGAAGAAAGCAAGAAAAAGGGGAAAAATTAAAATAATAAAACCATCTCAATAAATGAAAATCCGTTAATATTTTTTGTTGTTTGAAAGGAGAATGTGAGAGATAAAGATTCCAAAGCCTGAGATTTAATATGTCTTCCTAAATGTTGGAGTGTACTTTGGCACCTAAAGATTTTAGAAGGGAGACTCTTTTACATCATCAGTAAATTTCTGTTGGGTATTCTGGATGCAAAAGTGTAGCCTGCATAGGAAGTACTTACAGAGCACAGAACTAATAAGAAGTTGTTCAGGGAGGGCAATGCAGAAATTAGTCCCAAACAGGAAAACTCCTGCTAAGGTGGCTACAACTTCATTGTTCAGAAAATCTCCCCAGCTGGCTCTTGCAGTTATGATCAGTATGTATTTTAAAGCCTTTTGCATAAACTTTATATATTGGGGACAAATAGCCCATGCCTTTTTTTCATGGCAAAAGTGTATGTCCCCCCAGTATCCTTGCCTGAAAAAAAGGAAATCAATGTGTTCTTAAATTGATGTTCATTCTGTTATAATTTCTCTTGCTCCCCTCCTTATTTCTAGCCTACTTTCATGGTGAAGACAGTTTTTTTTGTCTTTTGTAATGATTTCCTTTTTATGTATTCTTGTTGTATTCACTTTGTTGTGCCCTGTGTATCATTCTTCTGTTTATGATTCTAGTTTATGATCATGTTGTAGTTTTTGTCCATAATTTTCTCTCTTAGAATGTAACTCACAGAAGATATGTTTAAATGGGTGTCGAGCATATTGTGAGATAAGTATTTTATTTACTTGCTGTCCAAATCCTCTGCACTGCATTGAGACATTGTTAAGAAATTAGGATCATATAGATTAGCAGTTGCTTTAGCTGTAGTGTCCATTTATTGTTACTATTTCAGCTGACATAGTTTGGGTTTGTATTTTAATCTGGATTTCTGCCGTAAAAGTTCAGTTTTCACTGACTTTTCAGGTTCATTGGTCCCGTCCAGGTGCCAAGATCCATAAATTGGTTCACAGCTCATCAGACTCCTATTGACTTAGAGAAGTTATATAACCTGTTGAAATTTGTGACTATTTTTGAGCTGGTCAAAAATACTGTCCTGTACGAAATGTCTTCTGAAGTGATGTAATTCATGCTTCTTTCTTATTATAGGTCAGATGAATGGGTGCTGAAGGGAATCTCTGGTTACATTTATGGCCTTTGGATGAAAAAAACCTTTGGTGTTAATGAGTATCGCCACTGGATTAAACAGGTGACATCGTAACAGGAGCATTTTTTATACCTTTCAGACGTTTTGCAACAAAGAAGATACAGTACAAAAACACAATATAAACCAGTTTTGCATTGCAATCTAAAGATGTGTTTAGTAGTGACAAAACTTAGAGCTAAAATATTTTTACCACTTTTGCAAGGAAAAGCACCAAAGATAGGAACCAAAATAGATTTTGTGACTGCCATATGAATAATGAATAATAATTTTCATTGGCTCTCTGTGCAATTAGTTTTCCTCTTTTTGTTTGGACTTTTGCACCAAAACAAAAGTTAAAAAATATGTTACTCTTTGAATACATAGAATATAGGATTTGTAAGGATATGTATTTAGTGAATTTGTTATACTGTGATGGCTATTCATATAGTTCATAAAGGCTCCAGTATTAGCTTGGGTCAAGAGAGTGCATCAGTTATCTTTTAATATCATTGAAGTGCTAAACGAAATAATGAGACAGTAAAAAATCCCTGTTCAAGGGATTTCTTTTCTTGGAAAAGAAATTTCTGTCTATAGCTAACATTTCCAAACGTAATGCTCCAAGACAGGTACTTTTTAGTGATAGCAGCAGTGACTCCTTGTTCTTTGCCAATAAAATTCATTCACAGAAAGATGTGTATCTTCCTCCTCTCATTATATTCTCTTACTCTCCCTATTTCAAAAAAGCAAATTCCTAACCCCATGAGCTCCAGTTACATCCCTTACTCAGATGGGGACCCAATACCATATCCTTGTCTTTCTAACGTTCATTCAGCTCACCAGTTGTGTGCTGTCTGTGCTGAAGGTGTGGCTGCTACAGAGAACAGAATGAAAGTCCATTGGAAGACTTCACTGCTGTGTACAGCGGAAGTTGCTTTTGGGCATCAGTTGCTCATGTTGTTCTACAAGAGTTGCCAAGGGGTTCCACAAAGAACTGAGAGGTGCTACTGTCACAGCCTCCAGTTCTGCCCTTTATTCTTTGAATATATTGCCAATATATGAAAGTGTGTAATTTTATACGAATCAGTAAATATCAATACATATCAACATTTGAAAATTCTTTAGCTGGCACTGGGTTGCAGGCAGAGATCAGTTCACATTGATTTGATTCGTGTTGACTGTTGGGTGACAGTGAACTCATGCAAACATCCTGTCTTAAAGTGTGCTTGTTAACATGGGCACAGCATCTCACAACTTCAGACTCATGTACCAGTGCAGATCTTAGGCAAGACATATATACATATATATGTTTATTCCAGTTTTAGATATGTAGTTAGTTATTTATGTATTATGAGCATACATACATACATACATGTATGTTGGTATCTGTGTGTTGTTGCTTTCCACTGCAAGGAAATGCTGATCACCTTTATTTCTTTTGGTCAGGGGCAGCTTATTTATTGAATAATAATACTCTTCAGTTACAATGTAGTTCAGTATTGTTGTCGGTTGACCCACTGCCCAGACCTAAAACAAGTATTAACTGCTTATTTCTACTGTTCTATTATTGTCTGTCATACGAGGAACATTCCTGATTTTAAAATACTCTCTCACTTTGTAAATAAGCTTAATGAGGAGGTATGGCTTGAACAATGATAATAAAAGTGCTCCTGTCTTCTTTAAATAATTTCTCTGCTCTTGTAAATACGTTTGCTTATGTATGTTGTTTTTCTTAGGAGTTAGATCAAATAGTGGCATATGAACTGAAGACTGGTGGAGTTTTACTGCATCCAATATTCGGAGGAGGAAAAGAGAAAGACAAGTATGTTTATTTAAGCTGCAAGTCATTGCAGGGTATGTTTTTATGAGGCCGTTAATATATGCCTTGGGTGTGTTGTGTAGCACAAGGCCAAAGGCTGAAGACCGTGAGCTGCCCAAGGCATGTATTACCAGTCTCATAAAGTACATCTTGAGTATATTGTAATAACTGTGGTTTTGTTTTTCTTTCACTTTAAATCTAAAGGGAATTAAGTATAATGAATGTTTTTAATGCTGTTATGAAACTGCTTTTTAGTAAGAGGATAAGAGAGAATATGCTGCCAAAATTTTGACCGGAGTTTTTTCTGGAGTGATTAGTAGTTTTCAGGCTTTTTACAGTATCATCAGCCTTCTATTTCTTTGCTCTTTTCTCTTTCTACTCTCAAATATCACCCTGTAATCTTATGCTGAAATTTCTTAATATATATTTGGGAGAAAAAAAAGTATTAGATCAGTGTACTGTAAAGAACTGTTGGTTTCCAATATGAACTGGCTGGGTTTGTATTTTCCCAGTAACTGGAACTTCAGTATTTTCATTTTCAAATTATTCCCTTTACCTCTATTGTAATACTCCAGTACTACCCACTGAGTAGTACGAACCACTGGAGGTAGAATAATATTACTAGATGTCAGATCAGTTGGTCTGGGTTTCAATGGCAAGCTTTTGCTGGGTTTTACTTTTGTTGCATAAATTGATCTGGTTATGACATAGCCTCGCAGGGAGTTGCTCTTTGGAAACTTATGAGCAGCATGTACAAAACTGAGGTTGAGCCTGTGCAACTAGAGTGGGACAATATGGGAATTTCTAGTTTTTAATGCAGCAGAAGCCCCTGTATTGTGAAAATACAACCAAAGTTGTCTATAACAGTGGTTCTCTTGCATTTGATTGTGTGCAAATCCAGATTTTGTTCATTTAAAATTAAAACTCTGGATTTAGAACTTGTGAAAATCACCCATTTAAAATTTGAATGGTCTTTTTTTCTGAGAGATGAAGAAAGTGTTTTCTGAAGTCAGAAATAGGACAAGTTGGCTAATTTTGCAGCTGGGTGAACCCTCAGCAATAACCATGTTTTCTGGCTGTTGACAGTCACAGATGCAGTTTGAGTATGTGTGTGCATGCCAAGCTGTTACTTGTTTTGCTTGTCTGCTCATGATGGATTTTGATTTAGTTCACTGTCCTGTTCTTTCTTTTATGCAGACCAAGTACCTGGGTGCTTGCTTCTGTTACAGGTACTTCTGAAAAGCACATTACAGTTAGCAGCAGTCATTTTATGGCATGCTGTTGCTGCTGCTGTCTTTTTTTAAAGAAAATTTGGGGAATTAGATCTTGACGTACTCTTTAATTGGCAGCATTACCATTCAGCATGATACTCATCTGTATCAAGAAACTCAATTCACAGTAATAGGATCAGATGAAACTAAAGACGGTGGGGCACATGTTTAAAAAAAGAGAAATTCACTAAAATCAAAGTCACTTGTAACTGTTAATTGTACTAATTTCATTGTATTTATTCCAGAATTGGTCACAAATAATTGACAAAATCTTGTCCTGATGCTTTTAAATGTGTTTCCTCTATGTGATGTCTTGTTGGACACTCCATGTTTATACAGTTATTTTACCACTTCATTTTATTACAGCTTGTAACCACAAAATCACTTAAATATAAATTACAACTTGCTGTTCTTTGTAGATTGCAAAGTTCCCTTGTATGTAAATCAAGTATATGTTCCTGACTCTGGAAAATTATTTGTATTTAGGGGAAGTATTTTCATAATGATGTCTAGAACATTTTTCTCCAACATATTCTATGCATTTCTTTGATCCAGTTGTTACGATACAGTTGTCTGCCAAACGTATTTGTGGCACAGCAGTTCCAACTAATAACAATATGAAGAAAATTTGTATTAATTAGTAAATCCTTTTCACCTAAATTAGAAGTAAAATATGGTAATAAATCATTGAGGGGGAAAAAAACCACCTTCTTGCAGACAAATGAGTTAAGTGCTCTGCAAAACACAGGTCTCATGGGTTCTTCCTATTTATGTCTTGTGTGACACAAACACTGCTCTCCAGCCTGTTTGTTCTAAAAGAGAAAATCCCAGAGCTTGGAAAAATGAAGGAAAGGAAACTGCAGGTTAACTGCTGTATGGATGAAAGCTTCAAAACAAAGCTTTGTGTGTTACATTTTCATTTTGTATTCTCTCTCAAACTTTGGTTCTATTCACTCTTTGGTTGTGCTGGCACTACCCTACTGTAAAAATTAAAAACTTGAAGAAATTTATATGGATATATTTCATCTGAAAGAAGCTTACTAATGGGTTTATGTCAAATGCCTGAAGTGTGTTTAAGAGCATGAGCGTTATAAATTTCCATGGAAAAGTTGGTTCACTTTGCACTTTGATAAAGGTTCTAAGGCTATATTGTTAATTTTATTTCTTCTTTGGTGCCAGTTCAATAAAAGTTTTAGAAATAAAATGATTGAAGAAAAATATTGTCTGAAGAAATATACTAATGTTGAATTAACTACAAGATATAGCTGTCAAATGCAAAGTTGTCTCTGTTTTGCAGTTAAATAATGGAACTAGTACCAAAATCAATCAACACTTAGTAAATTTAAGAAGGCCAAGAATGTGAGTGCTGGCTTGGTTGCAATTTGCCATGAAAGAATTCTACCAGAGTCAATCAACTATGTAATTTGAAGCTGGATAAATAGTTTTTATACTGAGACCAAATGATTATATAATATCTGAGCCACAACCTCAGTTTCCTCCTTGAATTTCGATTCTTTCATGGTTGCTAGACCTTCCCTACCTCAGAATAGAGAAGTATCCAAAATAACAGGAGAATTTTGATAAGGAGAACTTCAGTAATTGCTTATCAACTAGAAACAGTAAGGAGTAAACCTATGTACTTCTTTTTCATGTAATTACTGTACCTAAGAAGGGTAGTACTTGCTTAGATTTAGAAATACTTTTCTTTTTGTATCTTCTTAAGGATTTTAAACAGATATTTATGAGCAAAATAAAGGCAGTCTCCCAGTAAATAGAAAGATGGAAAAATTATTAAGGCAGTGCAACTACCTTGGTTCTTGCCATCCCCTGAAATCTGAAGGGCTGTAGATAAGGAGCTAAGTGCTGGTCCTGTCCTGCTGGAATACTTGCTGCAATACACCTTTCAACTGCATGGAAAGATTGATTGAAGTTAAAATGTTTTTTTTAATAGGTCTTTGAATGTTCTGGGAGAGCAGTCTCTTCCTGAGGTAGCTGGCATGAAAGATCAGGCTTACAGCACTTACCTTTGATCGGTACAATCTATAAATCATTTCATTCTGTATTGCAGTGTCTTCTAAAGTGTTTGGGCAATTCTGGTGTGTGATTCATCTGGAAATGGTTTAGTTAGGTTATCTGTAAGTGAGAATCACAGGGGAAGAATCCAGTTTTGAGCCCATAAATTTCAAGTAGCTGGCATTTCAATGTTGCAATGGACAATTTCTAATTAACAACCAACCAGCATAAAATAAGTCTGGATTTTCACTTCTTAAGAAGTTGGTCAGACATGGTGTGGGTGCAGTTTCTTCAGATGTTTGTTATTTATTCATGGGAAACTCAAATGTCCTGTGAAAAAAAAACTAAAAGAAAAACCCTAGCACAACAACATAGAGTTGCCACAGACTTGGTTCATCACTAAAATTAAGTCAGACGTACAATTATTGCTGTTTCTCAAATAAGAGAAGTAGCCTTCTTGAAAGAAGGCAAAAAAAGTCTTATTTTTTCCCAAGGATTACATATCACGGCCACTTTTCTACTTTGGAACTGAACTAAAAGTCAGAATACTTGTATTCTGAAATGTAAAAGTTGGTGGAGAAAATTAATTTTGAAGATCATGAAAATTAAATCTTTTGGTGCTTTATTTCTGTATAGCCACTAATTCTGTCAAGAAATCAGTTCTGTTTTTTAATGTTTCAGGGTCTCACCATTTTATTAGTCTTCTGATATGGAATGAACTTAAACCATTTGAAATATTTTGCTTATAATCATGAAGGGTATGTATGAAGGAACAGCACAGATAGTTCAAATTATGGAAACAGTGTGGTAGCTGTAACATGATGTTCTGTCTAGTCTTTCTTGGCATGTTACCTAATTTAGAAGATACCAAGTTTGCCAAAGTATTGAAAGATAAAGTTGCTAACTAAAATAAAAAGAAAGCAGTTAGTTTGGCTCATCTCATTAAAGTCTGCTGTGAATTGTAAAACTCCCACTTTTCTTTAGTTGGGACAGTTATTTAAATCCAAACTACTTACTATATACAGTCATTCTTAAAAGGAAGTGGAGCAGGAAGAATGTTGGTTCGTCACTAATTTCCAGAAACTCACAGATTCCTTGGTCAGTTTGCTAGTGCTACCGTTGTCTTTACAGAACTACACAGAAAGTATAATGTGCCATTAGTCTCAATACAGTACTTGCTGGATGCCAGGTACACACACCCACGTCACTTCTCTGTACAAGTGAGTGGTCATTTTAGGCTTGCCATAATTTATAACTAAAGCAGTACAAGAAATCTTAAGTAATTGTTGCTGCAGCCCTAAGTTTGGTTGCTAGGTACATTTTAAGTTTCATTCAATAAAATGCAAAATAGAGAGCTGGTTTTGGTTTCTTTTTCAGCCCTGCATCACATTTACATTTTTCTATCAAACACCCTCATACACTGTCCTGGGAATATTACACTATGTTCCAGTGTAAAGCACATCTTGTTATGAGACTGATTGAGAACAGAATTAGCATGGAGTTCATGTTACAGGTAGGTATTTAAATGATTATGCGGAATAGAGAAAACATTTTGTCTTTAATTGCATTTCTTACCATTAAATGGAGTTTACAGAAGAACAAAGTGGGTCATCATAGGATTTCATTTGTAGTTTCAGTTTTAGTAGGACCAAACAAATATTAAATGTAGGTAATTTGTGTTAGGATAAGGTGAGCTATTTTTCTTATGCATACTTATAATACTTTTTATATATTGCATATTCTCTTTAATCTTAAGGGATTTCATTGATTTGGGTTATTGTGATCAGTTGTTAAAACTGAGAGCCTGTTCTACTGGCCCTAACTGTGTTGCTGTGAGCTAATCTAATGAAATTATAAATAACTAAAGTAATGAGAATCCAGCTTCTGCTCTCTCCACTGTATAAAACTATCATTGCTAGATGGAACATAGATGTTTATATTAGAAGAAGCAGTTGAGTAGAAGATTGTAATTTATTCTGAAATGCTAAACTTCTGCAGAAGTGTAGTTTCTCTTCCTTACTAAATATCTTTTGTGACATGCCTGAAAGAAGATAGAGTGCTACAAACACCCAGTTAGAAACTGAATAATATTTTCATATCAATTTCAGGCTTTTGAGGACTTGAGTTTTTTAAGGAAAACATATGTTGTTGTGGTAGAGCTAGTTTAAGTAGTTGTCATGGTGAAAATGCAACAGAGAACCTGATGAATGTTTTATTTCTGAAAAAGAAGATAATGATCTGTTTTACTGTAGGTAATTTTTGAAAGTTGATGGACTTCTAATGAAATATATGTGTACGTATGTAACTTTGAGGAAGATAACAGTTGAGATGGCAAATCACAATTTCTGATAGTCTTGGGCCTTTATTTGCAATTCAACTGCAACTAAACATAAAAGTTTATTTTATATGTTGAAATATTTAGGAAAAGTAATAACTTTTTGTCATTTTAGGTTTTCAACAAGTTGTTGAGTCTGGCCAGCACTGCTTCATCTCAGAAGTTCCAGTCACACATGTGGAGTCAGATGTTGGTTTCCACATCTGGGTTTTTGAAATCTATCTCAAATGTCTCAGGCAAAGACATCCAACCTTTAATAAAGCAGTGGGTGTATCCTTTTTATTCTTGGTCTGGATTGTTAATATGGAGAATAAATTTAGTTTTTAAATTGGCACTATTAAAGGAATGTGAAGAAAGGTTTGAAATATCTTTGCATAAAACAGTTAAGTATATTAATATGTGAATTGGATGTATATGTGACTCACATGCTCACGATCTTTTCATAGTCCTTTGGCTTATACTGGCTTTTTTGCATATTCTTTACTAGAAGAGATTTCATTATTTTAAGTTTTACTTTGAAAGAAGTACAAGAACTCTGCTGGAATTTAAGGCCAAATTATACTAAAGGGATTCCAGAGGACACTGCCCATAGAAATATGCTGAAGTCTGGCATGGAAAATGCTGTAGTCTAGTGCATTTTAATATGTGATTTCCAGTAAATCACCATGAAATAAGTAACCTAATGCACAGACTGATAGATTACAATACACTTTAATAGCTTGGTAGCTGCTATTAACGTTACAGTTTCAGGTAAAATAAACCTCTATGTTTTGACTCTTCAAATTTCAGTGATATTAGGCAAGAAATAGGATTTCTTATTGTGGATCGATATGAGAGTAGATTTGAATTTGCTTCATTTAGGAGGTTTAATTGTTAGTTTTATTTAATGTGGCTGTAGGCTGGAATCATACGAGACTGCAGCAAAAACATACCTTACTGTTCTAACAAACAAAAGCAGGTATTTATTTTTAGACATTATTTAGCTGAGCTGACTTAACAATATTCATGCACCTCAATATCTAACTATAATGCACTGTATAACTTATAGAGTAATATGGGAAGTTAGCATTTTATTTGCATCAGAAGTATTCATAAAGTATAAATACACATTATTCTTATTTCCATACTTGAGGAAAATACAAGTTCTATATGTACATATATTCCCACTGCAGCTCTACCTATATGTCAGCATTACTGTCTGAGCAGAGTGAATCTTAACTACATCTGTTCTGTAAGCAAGCAAGAATTGTAACTCTCAGATTTGGGGATTTTTCAGCTTCTCCAGACTTCGGCCCCAAAGCTTATCCCGTTAACTGTAACTTGCATTTAATTCTATGATTGCAACCTCCCTACTGTGTTTCAAACACTATTACACCTGTGACAGTAGGTTTTCCACCAAGCAAGATCACAGCAGGTCTTTATGCTGTTTGAGAGGAGATCTTACTAACTAGCTCTGTCTTATGCTATTAACAAGGGCTGTGTTGATGCTCAATTTAAATCTTGTGCTGAAGAAACCTCTAAAAATGCCTTAAACTGTACCTGATGCCAAAGTCACAGAGCTTTATGAAGGCAGTCTCTGAACAGAACAGTTTGAGGTATCTGGCCAAATGGCCACATTTTGAGAGAGAAGTTAATAACCTGTCTGCAATAAGAAGCGTCTTTGAATCTGGAAGCTCCTCCCTTAAATGTCAGGATATGAAAGAACAGATTTTCTTCCTTACTTTTGTCTTGTATTATCAGAGACTTGTGAGAGTGTGCATTAGACTAAAACGCTTCAGTTTAGTGTCTTAGTTTTACTGTAAGTAAAGTGTGGTAATGGTTTTCGTACTGATAATGAATGATGAAATTATTCACAGGGAGAGTTGGCTTCAGAAAATATTGCCTGGGAAAAAGTGCAGAGTGAGATTGTTACTTTTTATCATTCGTGTCGTTTACTCTCATGTATATGTGAACTCATATGCACACACACATGAATGCTCACATAACCCAGTTTGAAAAATTGCAATAAAATAGTTAAGTGTAGTGTGGGTAGAAAACAGAAACTAGTGCCTACATTTCCCCTTAGTTTTATTTAACTAAAATGTATAGTAAACCAAATCATATTGAAATTACTGAAGTCTTACTTGATTACTTTCTCTGAAGCATGCCAAGAACATTGAATGTGGTGGAGTACTGGTAATTTTCATTGTACTTCAGTTTTTCTCCATAAGAGATGATTGGACATTAAAGAACTGTTTAAAGGAAAAAAAAACCAAACAAACAAAACAAAACCTCAAAAATCTTTTAAAATTCATGAGTGAACATACGTTTTCATTTCCTGATTTTCTTGAGTTGGGAAAGTCTAGGAATAAAGAAGCAAGTGTAAAGAATTGAGAATTATGTTTGTTTATAACTACTGCATTGTGCACTAGAATTCCTATACAGCTTATTAGGGATCAGAGTGGAGTGGTAAAATTTTATGGTAGCTTTGCTTTTAATAGAAAACGGAATGTATTGGAATTGGAGATAAAACAAGACTATACATCTCCTGGGACTCAGAAATATGTGGTAAGGTCCATTTTCCATATTTTGCCTACGTGTATAAGTATGATGTATACATTAATAAGCATAGTTTTAATAAAAAAATCTTGTGAACTTGAAGGGTCCTCTTAAAGTGACAGTGCAAGAACTTGATGGCTCATTCAACCATACGTTGCAGATTGAAGAAAACAGTCTTAAGCATGATATACCTTGCCATTCTAAAAGCAGAAGGTAAGAACTAAAGTACAAACCACAAGTCTTTTTAGTATGTATGTAAGAAAACATAAACATATGTATATATACACATATACAAAACATGCACATATACAGTGCATTTGATCATAAATACCTGCTTTTTCAAATTTTATGTTTATATTTTCTTAAACTTACTAAGTAAGATTTACCTGTGATGTAAGTGGAGAAAGTAGAATTTCTTACTGTTCAAGGACAGCAAGAAACCTTACGTTTTATATACAATTCTTAATAACAAGTAATTCTGTAAAAGTTTTATAAAGAGCTTATTTATAGAGAATGAGTTGAATGAAAACTAAATAATCAAATCATTCAAAATGCCTTTGAATGGGAAATACAAATTAGAGGGAATACAATTGTAGGCAAGAGGAGTGCCTCAAGTGAAGGTACATGAAAGAAGCACTTGCATAGTTTTCTGTTGAGAGTGCCATTACTGTTAAGTAAACCTGATGAGCAAGAAAAGTGACATGCTTTCCAAATAGTTTCTCTCAGTTTTATAATGCATTTTAATAAGAACTTTGAATTCTGCTGCTCAAAGTTCTATGTTTATGTATAATTGTAAAAATGGTGGGAGTTTAAATTATAGAAATGGATGCACAGCTCAAATTTGTGAATATTTTTTGCTGGAGAGAGCATTATTTTTTGGTGTGGTGAAATGCACAGAGTACTTTTGCAGGCTTAAGCTCTACTTGTAAACATATATTTTTCAGTCTGGTAAGTAATACCTTTTCTTTCCCCCCTCTATTTTCTCTTCTGTAATAGAAATAAGAAAAAAAAGATTCCACTGATGAATGGAGAAGAGGTGGACATGGACCTTTCTGCTATGGAGTAAGTTAGCTTGTTGGAGTTTCTCAGTGTGAGTCTGAGCCTGGTTCCCCCTTGTCTAAAGCATGGTATTTTGAAGGACTGGATAATGATGTTGTACTGTTGACTGGCAAATTTCAAGACTATACCACATTTCTTTGTCTTCTTTGAGACTTTTCTTCTGTATCTGGGGAAATGCTGGCAAAGTGTAAGAAATATGGGTTAACCACTATAATCAGTTTTTATAAAAAACCTTGGGCATGATAAGGTGTTAGAATAAATTACTTGATTCTTACACATTTCCAGTGATAACCTCTCAGCTGACTTTATAGGTAAAATAAACAAGAATTTGCTTGAAATAAAGTACGAGCAATTTTTGTTGGACCTTGATGAGAACCATTTAACTACCACTAAGACAAGTTTCTGAAATCTATGGTTAATTACAAAAGAATCCTTTTAGATTAAAAATAATGATGAAGTGCTTCATCTTGAAATTCACACTGACATTAATTTCTGTTGGAAATGTTAAGCTCTTTGGAAGTAAATTGGCTCAATGTAAATAACCACCTTGGCCTCCTTGAGTTGGAGCCAGCAGTGCTCTCAAAAACAGTGTAGGTGTTGGTACCTTTTTTTCTGGCTGAGTAAAGTAAATAATCTGCTCTTGAAAACCAGTGGTGTCTCTTTGAAGAAGGGTAGATTGCTTGTCACCTTAAAAGTGTGATTCTCACAAATTTAACCTTATCTAATATATGATGAGAAAAAATTTTATAAGGGATATTTACATTGAGCAAGGTGTTGCTGTCATTTCTATATGATAGTTGATGTGAATAGTCTTTTAATTGTGTTGAAGAATAATTAGCATAAATATTTGTGAGTATTTTGCTGTTGTAATTTTTATGTGGAAAAATGAGTAAGAGAATTTATTTTGTGCTTGTTGCTCCTGTAATTTCCTTCTGCAGTCATACTGCTGCATGAGTACTAAAGCATAAGATGCTTGTTTGGATGGAATACAACTGAGTCATTCTGTCTATAGGATAACTTTAATCCTGTCTGTTGATACCTTCACTTTTGTCATCATTTGCATGGCTACCCTTGTCAGCTTTCAACATCATAGCATGTCTGTGGTTGTAAATCACCTTCACATATATTGATTCAAAAAATTGGGTGTTTACCACCAGATTTTTCTTGGATTTTTTTTTTTAGTCTTAACCTTTAGAAGGTGATAAAGTGCTACTCACTTACAGCATTTGAAATTATACAGTAGTTTACCATAAACAGGGATCTGTAGGTTAAAAATACTAAAACACTGTGTTCACTTTGATGTATTAGAGGTTTGGACAGATTGCCATGGGAGGCTACAGAATTGCCATACTAGAAGCAGGAGATTGGACCAAGAAACTTTCAAAAGTCCCCTCTAACCTAAATTTTTTTTATGGTTCTTTGAATCCAAGTATTTTACAAATGACTCATAGCAAGTTAGAAGATCTTTGAAATTTCTATAATCTTGAAATTTTGTAAGCTAATTAATGTTTTTCATGTGTGTCTTAGTGCTGATTCCCCCTTGCTCTGGATAAGAATAGACCCCGATATGTCAGTACTGAGGAAGGTAGAGTTTGAACAGTCTGATTTCATGTGGCAGTATCAGCTTCGATATGAGAGAGACGTGGTTGCACAAGAAGAAGCCATTCTGGCACTGGAAAAGTTCCCTACTCCAGCATCACGTCTTGCACTGACTGATATACTAGAACAGGAGCAGTGTTTCTACCGGGTGAGAATGCTGGCCTGCTTCTGCCTTGCAAAGGTGAGGTCGTGTGGATGGGAGTAAGGGGAGAAATCCACTAGACTAGAAAAATGGGTCAAAACTCATCACAGTTCTTAAACTGGCTGGATATTTAGCCTTTTAAATGTATTTGCCAAGTATTTTTAATATGACTGATTTGAAAGGAAAACTGTATTATTTTAGACTAAATGGAGACTACAGAAGGCTTTCATAATTGTGGAAATTGAGATGTCAGACATGAAAACCACAAGGGATTTTTCCAGATTTCATTAAGTAGCAGAAATAAAAGACTTTTGTTTAGATTTTTTTCAGAACCAAAGTGTATTTTTTATTATTTTACAGGGGAGTTCCTTGGCCAGTCTGTTGAGAACTCTGAAGTGCTGAAATTCTTCTTTGCTAGTGTGAATTCAGATTGCTGCTCTATATCATTTCAGATTGAATAGGATCACAAAATAAACATCAAGTTGGGCTATAATTAGATATTAAAAAGCCAAATAATTGCCTTGAAAAGGGAAGATTTTTTTTTTTTGTTAGACACAAAATTAGCATTGAGACTGAAAATTAGAAAGCCCCATAAAACAACTGAGTGGAAAAACAGAAGAACAAGAAATTCTGAAAAGGCATGTTGGTGACATACTTTTATGAACATGAAGACATATTTATTGACAATTTGTAGAGTTCAGAGTATTGGCATATAGCTTGCTTTCTGCTGTGTACCTCTTGGGGATAATTCAGTATAAAAGTAAATCCTTTGGCCATATTTTGAAAATCAAAATCCAAGAAGTGTTTTTGACGAAGTCTTTTAATATTATGAAGCACTGATGTAAAACTGCCAGTGTATTTGCTGCTATTGATGCTGCCAGTATCTGACTAAAATATGTGCTTTTCATAATGCATTCACTTGGATTATTTAAGAGCGTATATTCCACAGATAAATATTAAAAGAACAGTTCTTACAACATTTAAATGCAATAGTTTTTTCTGTCTTTACTTTGAATTCTTAGGCAATTGGGCTGCAAATAATCATTACTGGGTTTGTTCAGTTGTAACTGTATGGAAAAGCTTGGGTCTATGGATAAGGTGGTTGACTTACAGAAAAGAAGATTATAAGGCAAGCAAAAAGTATGGCTATGACATTGAATCAAGGTGAAGGAGCATGGCAGAACAGAGTTGTAGATATGTTTATGTAAGTTGCTTAGGAGGAAAGTGTAATGCATTCTATTACTGTTTCCAGCATCAAGATGTTAGTAAGATTAACTTCCTGCTATCATTAACTGTGTTTGATTTTCTCAGCTTGTAGATACTCAGAATTTGTATTCTTTATTGAAAAAATCCGAGTCACTCATGTTTATTCAGGGCGAGGGTTCTTTTTGGTCAATTTGCAGTTTTTTAGCTAGATTGCAGTTAGTGTTATCAAATGTGCACTCCTGTTGATAGAGAGAAATGATACATGAAAATGCAATTATCAAACTGAATTTACTACACTTTCTCAATATTCGTCGTTGTTAAACAGCACTTCAGTCTCTCAGCCATAGAGTATCCAGGTGACATATTAAATCCACACTGGTAAAGAAATTAAGAGAGGTGTGTGTACAAGCACGGACACACAGCATACATGCACAACACACACGTGCACTCACTGTGCAGAGTCCTTCCCAACAAACAACAAATAGAGAGAAAGGAGAAAATAAGGTCACAATATTCATTCCTGAGAGTGTGCAGCCTGATTTTCCAGTTTGGATCCATTGCAGTGTTGGGGATGTGCAATGAAGTTTAAAAAAGGAACACTACCATCACAAACTTTTCCCTCCCAAACACTGAGGGGTTTCCTAGCTGTGCATGGCAGCTACAGATTAGTGCACTTTTTTATGCTGTACTGAATTGAATGATGCAGAAATGGAGTGTACCTGCTACCTTTTAAAGCAGAAATAATGTAAGGCAGGCTACTTGCATTATTGTTTGGGGAATGTGCAGATACATTTAATTCAGCGTGCAACGTATCAGAGTAAGTGGAAAAATCGGATTCTATCAGTAAAGAGAAACTGAAATGAGTCAGAACATATGGTAGGACCAAAAAAGTATTGAAAAGAGAATGATTGATTTACTGTCAATTTAACTTGAAAATACTGTTGTTCATCTGCAGATTTTGCAAAATGAAATGTTTAAAATAAGAAGTTAATATTTAAAAGTGTACACCCTGATATTAATGAGATAGTGAATATCTTGTAAACGTAGTAAACTTTGATGTTTTGAGCATCGGGTTTTATTTGACACTGCTACATAAATTTCCTATTTGCAGTTTTTAAGTTCTTCATCATGGTTTCTAAGCATGATTAAGCTTCCTCTGCAGGAAGAGTCATTGTAGCTTACAGAAAAAGCTATACCTGCATCTTTAGTTCGAACACTTCAGTTATTGCAGAGGGAACATTGAGTCTGACTGCAGTATTTTCCATCTCTAACTTTTCATTGAAGCCTGACTTAGTGGGAAAATGGTTTTCAGTAATAAAGCATCCATTATACACAAGAGCAATGGTGAAATGTATTGCTGCCCATATTCAGATAAGCTCTTCCTTTTCTTTCACTTACTGTGTATGTAATAGCCTTTGAAACAAGCTAAATAATTTAGGAGGCAATCATCAAATTCATTTTTTTCTGTGTGGAAACAGATTTTTCCTTGGTTTGCAGTGGATCTATAACAAT
Organism: Acropternis orthonyx; assembly: GCA_035583155.1. Lineage (NCBI taxonomy): Eukaryota > Metazoa > Chordata > Aves > Passeriformes > Rhinocryptidae > Acropternis > Acropternis orthonyx. The sequence goes on along the minus strand of JAWWEU010000081.1, from coordinate 140,044,091 downwards.
GGAAATTCCTGCTGCGTTGTAGGGTGCATTGGTCCCATTTATTTGTGTACACACACACATCAGGCAGATTAACCATCATCCAACACCAGTGTTTCTGTCCGCAGGCTTTCAGTGCTCCATACAGCAAAGGTGTGAAACTCAGGATGATGGGAAGGCACAAAAAGCAGTTTTGTCTTTGTGGAATCAAAGCAGACTGTAGCAATAAATTGTTCTCAGTGCACAGTCTTTATTTATTAGTAAATTGCGATTAAGGTTAGAGGGAACTGCCTTGCCTTTCACTTTAGGGGTGGTCTTTTATTCTTAAGGTGGCTGAGGCCTCTTTTAAAGTCTCAGCTGAGGTTACTGGCAGGGTAAATTTGGGAAGTTGGTATTGCAAAATCCTCTTCCCTCACTGGCTTCTGTAGAGTCAGAAAACTTGGCTTAGTGAACACAGAATTTTCATCTAAAATATATAAAAGAGAAAATAATGAAGAACAGAAGTTTATCATGGAAAGATAATTAGTTGCAGACAGCTTCCAAGTGGAAAAATTTTCATAAAATTTACCTTTAATGTAGGAAAGATATATTGGGAGTGGCAGTGAGAACTTAGCTAATATAAGATAATACACCGATGAAAATAAATAAATATTTAAAGGAGAGAATGTTCTTGGCAATTATCCTTTTTATTATGGGAATGGGTGTATTTTTCTGCAGCCAAACTAAACTTGCAATGGTCATGTTAATGTGATTTCCCTTTCCCCCTACTTATTCAGATTGCAAATTCCATGGTAAGTACGTGGACAGGACCACCAGCCATGAAGTCACTCTTTACCCGAATGTTTTGTTGTAAGACTTGTCCAAACATTGTGAAGACCAACAACTTTATGAATTTTCAAAGCTACTTTCTGCAAAAGGTAAAATTTATTTTATGAATGTTTTAAAAGAATTGTCAAAATATGAAAATGTTCCTCCAGTTGACAAATACAGGAACATGGATAGCACAGTCCTGCTTCACCCCTTCATAAAAATCCAAAGTAACTAATTCTTTCTCATATGGCTTCTGCTTGTTCCATCTTAGTAAAACAACAATCTGAAAAATTTTAGCAATTTTTTTTCTGAGTAGCTGAAGGTAAATTAGCAGTTTCTTCAGAAGAATGGAGTGCATAAAATAATTATTTGCAATTATTTGTGAGCTCATTCTTAAATAGCACTGTAAGGAAGCTACTAATTTTGTCTTTTAGGTGAATTCAGCAATGGCCTTTTTTCTTTATGAGCAATTATACCATAATGCAAGTAAAATCTCAAAAATCTTAAATTGGTGGGCTTTTTAGTCCAAGACACTGCATAATCCTTCTTGCCCTCTTCTCTCTATTGTCAACATCATGTATTGCTGCAGCTTATTTTGGTGTTAGCACAGGTTTTTTTACTGGAATCTGTAGTTTTTGGTAGTATAGTGGATAACAAAATTAATTACAATGGTTTTCTCTTAAGAGTCACTTTATAATTATTGGGTGATGGAGTTCTTATTTCACAGATTTCGTATTACTGATTACAGAGAAAACTCAAATTTCCTTTTTTACCTCTGTCCATAACAGTTTTAACCTTCTTCCCCCATCTCTTTCTTGGACCTTCTTTTGCATTTTTCTGCCTTTTTTTGGTCATTGTTCATTCTTTACCACAAAGTCTTACACTTTTGAGTCTTTTTAATCCCATGTCCGAATTTTATACATGTAGAGATTTCTAAATCCATGTTGGGTGGAGCCTCAAAATCTGCTTTGCCCATTCTAAAATTAATAGCTGATCAGAGTAATACCTGTCTGGCTAATAATTCTTCAGGCTTCACTGATCCTGTTGGATCTATATGTCTCAGCGGTAATGGAAGGCTTAGTCATGTTCACATGAAATCACCCAAATTCAGTGTCTGTCTCAGAATTAATTCCATCGTCATTTTCTGTCATTCATTGGTTTTCATTTGTTAGCTATTTAATAGTGCCTTGACTGGAGAGTCTGTGCTTGGATATACATTTTTTTGTTTCTGTCTGCCCCATGACTAATTATTGAGCGGTAACTACATAGTTCTTTTGATCTGAAAATTAGATAGCATGTGATATGACTTTCCAATGGTATTAAAATACAGCTTTTCAGTGATTTGCTATTGTAAATTTATTAATTGCTGACTTTCAGGATGTACTTGTTTTCAGGGTGTAACTATCATTTCATTGATGTAAGAATGATGCTAGTATTAATTTTGTTACACAGACTATGCCTGTTGCCATGGCCCTTCTGAGAGATGTTCACAACCTCTGTCCTAAGGAGGTTTTAATGTTTATTTTGGATTTGATCAAGTATAACGATAACAGGAAGAATAAGGTAAAGAATGTCTTTATTTTAATCTATCACTTTTTTTTGTTGTTGAAAAAAGTCTTAGTTAATACACTGCATGATTTTATGCCACAACTATAAATACCTGGTTAGAAGAGTTGATGAAAAGGTGATGTGCTAAACAAAATGGTAAAAGTTACAGAATGTTCTCTGGCTGACATTTTGTGTAGGCATTTTTTGAATGTTTCAAAGCTCTGTGTGCTTCTTGACTTAGTAAGGACCTGCCTGTCTTCATTTGAACATGTATTTTTTTTTCGCTTTACTCTTTTTCATTCAAAAGACCCATGTGTTTTGAGAAACTAACATGTAGCATACAAAGTTAAGCACTGGTTTTTTGATGGTTTTTTTCACCTTGAGTATTTGAAAGGGCAAGGAAAGGAAATAATCTCTTAGCAATACACAGGATTCTGGGTTCTGAATGTCACCTCTAGCTCACAGAACTGGGTTGCCTTCATCTAGTTAAATAACAGGTGAAACCCATGTTAATACTGTTCAATCACTACACTGATCATCTGAGTTGGAAATGTTACCATCTAAAATTCCTTCCCACAGACTACTACTGAAGAATGATTAGATGACGTTTAACATACTGAGACTATAAAAAATTGTATTGCCCTAGCTAGAGGAAATGTACAACTATAAGGAGCCTAGCATGATCTTCCTAATTAAGTATCCGAATTTGAGTCAAACCAATCTGATGCATCTTAAGCCTCATTTTTTACTGTGTGTAGAAACACATACTGTAACAGGATATGTGTTGCTTTTTACTGATATAGGAGGATGATGGAGAGTGGAGAGGTAGAGTTAGACACATGAATGCAAACATCAGTAGTCACAGAAAGTGGTGAGTTAAAGGAGTGATCTGGCCTCACTTTTCCACATGTCCCTTCCACACGTATTTGACATCTTCTAGTGGATCTGCTGATGTTGGGTTTGTTTAGATTAAAGTAACTAATCTTCAAATCCAGTACTTCTTTCTGCTTTTTATAAATTTTATTTTTATACTTTTTGCTACTTACTAATACAACCAACAGATGCAAAAGCCAGCATAATGGAAAGGGTGAAATTATTAGCCCAGGTAAGAGGGGTAAATGAAGAAGCAAGATTTTCCCAGCTAAGCAACAGTGAGCTCATTGATTCACTTCAGAAGCTTATGAAGTTGCTGGCTGGATAAACTGTATGATTTTCTGAGGTGCTAAGCACCCATTAACCTTGGTACTATATATGGAAATAGTTGGGTAGGTTTAGATGCTTGCATTTAGAAATAATGACCTTTATTTTCCATATCTGGAAGATTTTCAATGCCTGATCTTTCCATTTTAATAAAACAATGTATTGATATTAATATGCTATTATTAAAGAGTGAAGATTAATGATTGGTAATATGTCTGCTTGCTCAGTCACTCTCAAATCCGTTTTCAGAACCAATTTATTCCTGTTTTGCTTTCTTGTGCAGTTTCTTACATGGGTTTTGTTTTAAGATGATCTTGTTTTGTTTTAAGATGATCTTGTTTCATAACAGGGCTTAAGCATTTCTTAGCTTTGAAAGAATAGATATTATTATATTTGCTTATGTTAAATGTTGCTTTTATCTAGTTTTCCGACAACTACTATCGTGCTGAGCTCATTGATGCCCTAGCCAACTCTGTAACTCCTGCAGTCAGTGTGAACAATGAAGTTCGAACATTGGATAACTTAAATCCTGATGTGCGACTTATTCTTGAGGAAATTACCCGTTTCCTAAATATGGAGAAGCTTCTCCCCAGTTACAGGCATACCATTACTGTCAGGTAGGGTTTTATGTATCCTGTAGTTAGCTTTTGAGATTTTAGCTCATATATCTTAATTTTAAATGTCAAATTCCTTCCAGTATTCCAAAGCTGATAGTGCAAGTTTCTCTTGATTGCTTTACTTTTCAACATTTATTTCTGTCAATGGAGACTTTTAATAGCAGTCATAAGTTGGTCATGCCTATGTGTCTTTAAGAAGAGCATTTATGAAAGTTTTGCAAAGGCCAGTCTTTTAACAATAACTGTAGAGCATACAATGTCATCTGAGCTCTGTTTTCTCTAAGTTAGTGCAGCTCTACTGAAACCAAACAATGGATTTGACATGCTGGAGACTTTGTTTGTGTTTTTTTGCCTAATTCAGAGGTAACAAGATCTGTGTGTTAATTCTGTGAAAGTAATTTTGTAACATGTTAATGTGGATAACATAATTGTAGAAAAATTGCAGTACTTGATTTTGAGAAAGTAGTTTTATTTTTATTAGCTGGTATTCCATAAAACTGATGTAAATTGTCTCTTTCTACTGTGTCTAGCTGTTTAAAAGCTATTCGAGTGCTTCAGAAGAACGGTCATGTCCCAAGTGATCCTGCCCTCTTCAAGTCATATGCGGAATACGGACACTTCATAGATGTCCGAATAGCAGCTTTGGAGGCTGTCGTTGATTACACAAAAGGTACTTTTTTCCAAGTATTTTGACACTTCGTAGCAATTCTCAGACAAACCTAATGCTTACCTCATTAATATGAGGTCAAAATAGTGTCCACCAGAAGAGTTTGTGTGATGACAGGTATATTGATAAGAAGCTAAGATTTATTTTAATACTTTGTCCTAGCAAATACAAGTTTTATGAGTATGCGCTGGGCATTGTTTCTCAGTGTTTTGCAAATTGAATCAGATACCTAAGTTTTGAAATAAAAAGTGAACAGCACAATGAGTAGTGGTAAGGAGGCTTGGTAATTTCTTATTAACATTTCATTTTCCGTGACTTTGATTCAACTGATTTCAGCCGTAATGGCTAGTCAAAGTTCTTGGTTTTGCTTTACCTTCTTCCTGAGATCTTTATTTTGCTTTTTAGCATGCATCTTATGGTTACAAATTTTGAGGAAACTTAGATTATTGTAGTGATTTTCTGACTGATCCTGCTTTGACATTCCTTCTACATAACTTGTGTTTGTGAGGTGTTTATATTCTTTTAAGATTGCCTTTATCTTAGTTAACTGCTCTGGGTTCATGAAAAAAACTCGGGGTAGTTTCTTAAATGCTCTTTGAAATTGAAACTCAGTTCTGACAGTTTTCTAGAGGCAGTTAGAAATTATAGCTTCAATTATTTGCATTTCATGAAGTTAATTGGGTATTATATTGTCCTTTTCATTTATTTGGGTTAGTCTATCTCTGTTCAGCAGATTTGTAACACTTCTTGTGTTTGAAGGTCAAGTGTCAAAGTGGTCAAAACCTTCAATTCTTCCTCTGAGAGCAAACTGGTGCATCTAGATTTCTAATTATTCTATGTCAGATTTCATGGTTTTATTTTGTTTTCATGGTAATGGAGAGTTTCCTTTCCTTGTTGTGTGACTAATTGTTTTTGTCTTTTTTTTAAGGGCTCTATTACTTTGACATTACTTCTGTCATTCTACCCAAAGACTTCTCAAACTAGAGAGGCAATGGGAGGTTTTAAGGCAATTGGACTCTTTGAGTGAACATGTCTGGTGGAATTCAGGCATACGCTTAGAGACTGAAACCAGGCTGTCATACAGAAAAGCTGATAACTTTGAAGGAGATTGTGCACTGAGCATCACTCTCAGGCTCCATGCTCTAATCCACCAGGCATTCTGTATCCATAACCCACTGTACATAACATACACCATTTGGTGACCCTGTGAGGGAGACACATACAGAATTTAGAACTGTGCTGATGCTGTACATCTCTCTATTAGGCTACTTGCTTCTCGCTCCATAGAGTGTTAGTGGAAAGATTACTGGGGAGTGGAAAACTTACTCATTGTCTCTCTTCCTTGAGAATAATCTCCTCACTAATTCATTCCACCCTTTGGAAAGCCAAACTGATAGAAATTATGTTTTCTCATTAAATTCTTGACCTTTTTTGGACCTTGTTGATAGTTAATATGGGACTTGGATAAGAAAGTGTTTGTATTACAAAGTTATTTAGTACATCTTTAAAACAGGTGATCAAATGGGGTGGTGTGTAAACAAGAAAATAGGGCAAGATGCTTGAAATATTCTAAAGGAAGCTAAAACTTGAATAGTAAAAAGTAGTAGAAAGATTGCTTGAAGAAATCAGTGATTGAGCTGAACACAGTTTTTGACTGAGCTCATTGAGAGAGCTGAAAATGACACTGGAATACTACTGTACCTACCTGCCTTGCCCCTTGCCAGCAGCTTTTTGTCTGATGCAGAGATAGCAGATGCAACTATCTATCTGCTATAAAGTCTCTACAATTCACAACACAGCCTGCTATCTAGCTAGTCATCACTGTCATTTCTCAAATACAACTTTCCAGCACTGAACACAGAGAACTTAGCAGTGCTTGTCTTGCAGAGCCCTAAACCTGGCTTTAGAAGGAGAAATGATTGGTCATCTATTGCCCAGAGATGTGATTCTCATTGTTCCCAGTTACCTGGTTTCCAGTTCATACTGGATGTAAACCAGCAGCTCTCAAATGCCTGTTGCTTGTGCCAAAGCTGGCTTGTAACAGTTCTTGTAAAGGAAAATGACAGATTTTGTAATTTCCATAAAAAGGAAAGTCTGTATTTTCTGGGTGGAACTCTTGGGGTAGGAATAGCACTGCCTTTTATAAGTTACTTGAAAAGAAATAATTTCTCCATGGAACTGAATATATTATTTTCTTTGCTGTTAGTAGTGAGGTTTTTTGAGACATAGTAACTTTGTAAAGTGCTTGAGGCAGCATATAAAGCTTGGACAGCTGGCTTGAAGTGAACAGGGCTTATTAACTTTTTTAAGTTAGCTTCTGAGAGTTGTATGACTATTAGTAATTTGTATAGAACAAAGCAGTTGCATACTTAAAAGAGAGGAACAAACTATTCTAAATATCTATTAGCAAATCTCATTAAAGTTTAGCATCTCAGAGGTGCTCTGCTATAATTGAGTACTGATACACCATATCTTGTAATTTGAAAGAAAACTCGATTTTTGTTTCAGAAAGCAATCACTTGTTTCTGTGTCTACTAGAATTATGAAAGTCTACACAACTTTTCTTTTCCCACAGTCTTCTAGCCAAACTGCCAAACTACAGACAGGATGGGTGGTCAGTGCAATGGGGAGGAAATCAGGTCATGGGCCACACTCAGAGGATGGTGATGAGTAGTTTTAACTGAGGCTGGCAGTCTGTGAAGTGCCTCAGGGAACATCTTCAGAAATTATGTGGACAACAGCATTGAACTCAGCCTCACCAAATTTGTTGGTGACAACAAAGTGGGTGGCAAGCCAGACGTGTCAGAAGTGAGAGACATCTTATAGAGGGACATGGACAGGCTGGAAGAGCGGGCAAGCAAGAACTGTACGAAGTTTAACAAGTGCAAGGTCCTGCACCTGGGACAACATGAGAAAGAGCCCAGAATAGGCCAGGATCTGCTGCTGTGGATCAGCATCACTGAAAGGGACCTGGGGCATCCTGCTGGGCAACAAGTTAACCATGAGTCAGCAATGTGCTGGTGCAGCAAATCAGACCCTGGGCTGCATCTGCAGAGGCAGTACTAGCAGAGACAGAGATGTGAACATCCCACTCTGCTCTGTACTCAGTCTGTACTTGAGTACAGAAGATGTGACCAGACTGGGGAGTGTCCAAAGAGGGGCCATGAAGATGGATCAGAGGGCTGGAAAACCTGCTCTATGAGGGAAGACTGAAGGAGTTAGGTCTTTTGTCCCTGGAGAAGAGAATGCTCAGGGGGACTTCATCACAACACTGAATACTTAAAGAGCAGCTACAAAGTGGATGGAGTGTCTCTCTCCCCTCCACATGGAAAGGAGAAGGATTAACAAGTACAGGTTGCACCAAGACAGGTTTCATCTTGATACAGGAAAATATTTTTTACAGTGAGAACAATCAGTCAGGGGCACAACCTCCCCAGGGATGTGATGGAGTCCCCATCACTGGAGGTTTTCAAGATGCAGTTGAACAGAGTGATAGATAATCTCATCTAGGCTCCCTGTCCTGTTAAAGGTTTGACCAGATGATCTTTTGAGGTCTCTTCCAAATCAGGCTGGTATATGATTCTTCTGGCTAATAATATTTGTTCTGCCCAAGGTCAGCTTTAATTTGTCATTGCTCTTCAAATTGTTTCATAATTCCTATATAAATTTGAAGAGCAGGTTAAATGCATTAGTAGCAAAGCTTTGGAAGCCTAGCTGCCTTAGTTTACACTAGAAAGCAAATATCAGGGAAGACTTTATTTCAAGCAGAAACAAAATGCAAAAAGAGAAATTTTTTTGTTTAATCACAACAATATGGTGTCTCCTGATTTTGTTATCCAGTACTGTAAGTCTAAAAGATTCATTTGCCAGACTTCTCATTTTCTAATAGAAAGCCCTTTTAAAATCTCTTATGTTATCAGTCAAAATAATTGCAATTTGCTAATGATTGTGACCTAGTGTTTGCCATGTTGCAATTCTTTGCTGTGTGGTAATACAGTATTATTTTTGTTACATGCAAAATAACTTTTGTATACAGTGTTCTAGCTGCCTTCTGTCCCAAGCAAGGAAAAGCACCTGTGCACAGGCAGTCACTAATCCCTTAAAACGCTCTCTCGGCATAGTGTTTCAAAGATTTCTCTGATGTTTAAGGCAAATGTGAGGTTGTAGTTCTGATCTGTATGGCTACAAATTTCCCCTGGAAACATCCAGAACTGTGTGGCCTAAATGGTGTGCTCTAAATGGTGCACAGAGTGAGCTAATATTTCCTGCCTCTAAACAGAGCCTATTGGTGCAGTGCCTCAGCAGTGTAACCAGTTTTGTTTTGACTGGATTGTAGGAAGAGCAGTGCTGACTTGCAAATGGCCTGCAAAAGGCTATTCAGCCAACTTCTAAGCAATATTACAATGTAGTTGCCTTCTCCCAGCCTGGGAAGAGATCTTACGTTCTAGTTGTCCAAAGTATTTTTAAAACTTGTAATAGCACTAATGTGCTGATTCTTATCTTTATAAATAAATATTTCTTGTGTTAAAAGCAACTCACCCTAATGAAATAACAAGAGAATAATAGGTATTAGAATTGGTTGGACTAAAGAAGTTATATTTAAAAAGCATTGACTGAAAACTGACTGAAATCGGGAAGGAAAGTTGAACTGGGATATTCAGAACTAAAAATGCAGGGGAAGAAAGAAATACATTGTTAGGACCACAAAATGGAAAGCAACAGAAATGTTTTTAGACCTGTCTATACAGAAATGATTAACACACCCTTTTGATTGTTTTGAAGAATGAGAATACTGTTGTAATAATCTTAGTTATACACCTGAGAAAAAGACATTAAAATTCTTTCCTTTTTTGTGTGGTCAGCAATGATGATATCCTGTGTTGTTTCCTATTTTGCAATGTTACTCTGATAATCAAAGGAATTTTGTAATGTAACTTACATTTTAAACTAACAAGCTGACTTTATTTCCAATTTTCTAGAAGTATCTGCTGATAGGTTTCAAAACCCATTTTAGTTGCAAAGTATATTGATTTAAACTAATGAAGGCTACTGAGGAGAGTATGATTGCAGTTCTGTATAAGTCCTGTAGTATCCCTTTTTCTATCCTATTTAAAGATAATTATCTTTAACAGATTTCTGTGTATGAGAATTGTATATTCCCTACAGAAAATATACTTCTGATTGTTGAAAGGATATTTGAATGTGTTCATTTTAGGAAGCACGTAATATCAAGATGATCCCTTACTCTGATCTTCCCAAACAATGCTTATGGCAGTAGTCAACTTGGTTGTTATTGAACAATTGAGACCTGTAGAAATGCTGTGTTTCTACCTTCAGTGTAGAGTAAACCACTTTTTACTTTGAATTTGCGTTGTATGTAATGAAATTCCTCTTTAGTTGCAATGATTCAAGGTCTTTGTGTGCTAATTCAGGAACCTCTGATTGTCTTGCTCAAAATCCTTCGAGTTTATATATACTTATAGGCATTTTATTTTATTTTGCTTTGCAGTTGATAGGAGCTATGAAGAACTGCAGTGGCTGCTTACTATGGTTCAGAGTGATCCTGTACCCTACATAAGGTTAGTGAGTTAATAAAGAGGATTTTTACTAATGCTAAGACTACTAAGTAAGTTCGTGGCCTGGAATCACTAGAATAGATCAGATGCTTAACTGTTTAATACTTCTTCACAAAACTGTTTTTCCTTCTTGTTATTTTATGCTAATTGAAACATATTTTGATGTTTCAACAGTTCCTGTCTCAAAAATTAGTATATTCTGTTCTTATTCTGCACTCTATTATTTTTGTCTTTTATATACTACCCCTGTGGCACAAGTCTGAACTTGGATGTTATTTCCTCATGATAAATAAAGTGTATAATTCTGATGTTGCATATGGCAAAAAAGACTGTGATATTTAGAAAAGACAAAGGTTGAGACATAGTGCGCACAATATTTGGATAGCAAGGGGTGTAAAGCAATTGTTAGACTGTAGATGGGGTGAAAGGATCATGTGAAAATATGGTGGAATTTCTAGTATTGCCTGTTTCAACTTTGTTTTCACAGGAGTGATTGGGTACTTTAGTCCTTTCATTATAAACCTGAGAATGCCAAGGTTCATAATAATTGTTTTTTCCCAACACTTTGTTCTAATGACCACCATTAAAATACAGAGTTTCAAAGATAAATAATATTACTTTTACGCTGTCTCTATAGGTAATTTCTTACAAAGATCATAGCTGCAAGATTTTTCTCTGTTTTATTTCAGTCATTCTTGTTAATTAAAGTGAATACAGTTACACTCACTCGTGGAAGAGGTTTATCTTCAGTCTAGGAAGGAGATTTAATTTAATTTGTATCCTTTTAAAGAGGAGTTTAAATTTTCAATTGAGTGCAATATGTTAGCCTCTTCTAAAAGATAAAGGAAAAAAAATCTGCATGAATCTTCTTTGAAATGTGTATGACAGCAAGGGCAAAGCTGGCAATACAGAGAAAAATCACTAATAAGTTATGGAATAAAGAATTATTCATAAAATGTTTTTAAGGCCAAGTTCAAAGAAAAAAAGTGGAGAAAAATGTATCTACTTTCAACTCAGTGTGTAAATATTGTAAGCAAATATGGTAAGTGAGGAATCTCTATACACCAGTATAACTTAAGAGGTGACAGTGTTTCTTTCCAGGAAAATGTGCAGGTCACTGTTTTTGATCCTGCCATTTTGTATCAGTCATAAGCATTTAAAGTTATTTAAAAATTCTTTGGTGTCAGTATGTTAAGGACTTCATTTGCCAATGTTGCTTCTTCTTTGTAATTACCAAATCAATGTGCAAAAAAGGATTATTACTAAACAGAAGAGCATAATGTAGCCGCAGCTGCTAACAGTTGTGTCTAATAACATCCTGCTGCGTTGCACCTTACTTTTTATCTTTAAGTTATATTGCTGATGGTAGATCTGTGTCAGCGCATATTGTGGACAGAAGGAAGTGCTAAACGCATAAAACATTGGTTAAAAATTTGGAAGAAATCCTGTAGTTGAATAAGTTTTTAGTAATATTGCAAACTGAACAGACTTCTTAGTGTATTTCTTTTGGCTTTAAGAAAAATTGTATTTTCAATTTCTTTCAGGCATAAGATTTTGGATATGCTGACTAAGAATCCACCTTTTACCAAGAACATGGAGTCCCCCTTATGTAATGAAGCTTTGGTAGATCAGCTTTGGAAACTGATGAATTCAGGTTGGGTTTTTTTTGTTTGTTGTGTTGGATTTTTATTGTAATGGTTTTTGAAATAAGTGTTAAAAATCTACTTCAGAATATGCCAAGAGCTCTCTCAGTTTCTCTAGTCAGAAATTGAAAATTTAGTCTCAGAAGTTGAATATCACGTATGTATTTCCAGAACATTCGCGATGGCACAGGATACCAAACCTTGTTTTTCATTCATTTGTATACTGATATAGTGTGCTTTGATGTACTTTTGCACAGAATAATTCTTTTACCCAGATGTTCAAAGCAAATATTTCCTCAAATAATAGTGTCTGTGTTACCTTTTTCTCTACAGTTTGCTTTAGATTAGATGGTCTTTCTTTGTTATCTTTTTCTGAACTCTGAAAGAACATGAGAGGATAGCATTGGTATAGATAATTTAAATGAGACTTTTAGAAGTGCATTATAAACCTAAGATTCAGTTTACCTTGTATGATTAGGAACTTAGGAAAGACCCTAATGAGAAGGGCTTGCATCTTTACCATTGACCTGTTTTTCATTACTGAAGCAGTTTTATCCAGTCCTGACAAACTGCCCTTTAACATCTGGCACATTACTACATAGATTACATATAAACATTTATATAGATTTTTAGGTCATTGAAGGCTTTCTGTTTTCTGCGTGTCATTATTTTTAGTGTTTAAAAGTTTACAGCTACACTCCAGGGGTTAAAGTCAGGAGACTACTAGTAATTCAGTTTCATAGGATTTGCCAAGTTTCAGGCACAGAAAATAAACAATTTTGATGTTCCCATCAGAGAGTTTGTTTTTGCTTTTTCCTCAGCGAAGTGTGTGTGCAGTGTTAAAACCATTACGTCTTTTTGCAAGTAACAAATAGGGTATACATTCTTATGATTCATGGGGATTTAAGCACTTCAATTTCTATACCTCAAGATGACATAATGTTTCAATTTATTTTCTGTAAGGGATAACTGTAGCATTCCAGGGTGCCTTGAAAAAAAATGTTTGTTAAAGTGTGGCAAGTTAGTAGCCGGGTTTAAAGCTGCATGATTCTAGAATCATGAGTGGCTTTTATTTAACATAAGCACATGCAATAGAAAATAGACTCTGATTGATATATGTAAAATTTTCTTTTTTTCTGTGTTAATCTGCATTGAATTGGTTATGCTCACAAGTTCCAAAGATTGCAAAGAAATTCATCAACCAATTATATTTAAGTGTAGCTGTTCCACTGGAAAAGGAAAGAGATGCTGAATGGGAATTCATCATGCCATTTTAAATGTAGTAGTTTAAGAAACAGCAAATTATTTGTTGTTAAAATATTACAATAGTTTTTAAATTAATATTTGTGAATGTGCCACTCTCTGGGGAGTGTTTTAATGTTAGAAATATCTGGATTAATATGCATACTGCTTTCATTTGTACCTGGTAATTTGTAACTGGTAACGGTAAGCTAAGCTTGCTCAAAACACTATTTAGGCTCATAAAACTACTATTTACAGGGATTGATCTTACAATTTTATTTTGTGCTACGTCTTACCCAGCCACAGTAACATGGCAGTTGGCACATCTGTGTCTTGTTTACCAGATATAGTTTGATTCCTCCTGGGGAACAGTATGTTCAATAAACTTGCTGTCCCTCAAGAGCTAGGCTGAGTTAACACCAGAATCACTGTATTTGCAGCGCTGCACCAGATGTTAGGTGTCTTTCTGTTGTGATTGGTGCCAAGCGTACTTTGACCATTTGTGTATGAAAATATAAAAGCAGTACACAGTTTGCAGTGAAAAATATTTTTTTAAAAGTTAAAACATTGCTTTGTGCAGCATGAATACATATCTCCAGTATGAGTACAGATTAAAGTAGTGAGTATCCAGTGAAGTATATGACATAGTAGTGATGTCAAGAAGCGTGCTTCTGCATTTCTCTTATTAAGTGCTGTTTCCAGACGGTATAGATCTCAGTCATGCGTAAGGCTCCTACTACATTTCGTAGAATACATGGGCAAATGCAACCAAATCCATTGATATGGGAAGGCAGTTTGGTAACAAAATGTTCTGTTTAATTGTCCAATAGGAAAACTTAAGGTGCAACTTGAAAAATAAAAGCATATGGGTGTGGTTATTTTTCTTTTATTTTTCATTATGTTATTATAGCATTTACTTTCCCAGTCTTCTTCTACTAAACATGTCTAACTTACAACCCAGGCAACTTAAAATCTTCCTTTTAAACAGGATGTGGCAGGTGAGGTAGAGCCAGTAAGAAGCAGGAATTATGAAGAAAGTGTACCTTAAGCACAGAAAATGTCATACTTTTGTGGGCCCAGATCAATTAAACTGTTTTGTGGAAAAGCAGAAGATTGTATTTATGTGTTAACGACAGTCTCCTTTGGATTTTAGGAACTTCACACGACTGGAGATTGCGATGTGGTGCTGTGGACCTCTATTTCACACTTTTTGGCCTCAGCAGGCCTTCTTGTTTACCATTACCAGAGCTTGGACTTGTTCTTAATCTGAAAGAAAAGAAGGCTGTACTTAATCCAACGATTATCCCTGAATCGGTTGCAAATAATCAGGAACCTGTGAATAGTACTAACAATCACGGACAGTCAGTAGGATTTCAGAACACCGTAAGCACAAACTATCTGCATACATCCCATTTACCTGGCTCCAAGTCCTTGCATTGGTTGCTGGTTTAATTTTGTATTGTGTTCAAGCCTCTCATGCTTTACCTAAGCTACCTTTTTATCTTGTTGCTCTTTATTCTCTCCAGTTGAAAAGCTGGCATTTACCATGACTTTTTTGACATTTTTTGACTCTTTTACATAGCATATACAAGCTTTTTACTTGTTTTTTTTCCTAGTTTCATCATTTCTGTTCTTTACAAAATTTTACTTTTTATATATTGCTTGTGAGACGTGAAGTGATTCACAGAAATGTTTGATGCTGTGATGAAAACTTTTTTTATTAGATCAGGAATATTTATTATAGGCAAGTTACGCAATTTTCCAAAACAAAACTTACCAGTAAATTTGTTGCATCTTAAAATACATAGATACACCTCTTTTTAAGCAACTTTAAGAGATGCAGAAGTTGGAACTTTAACACACTGAATGCATTGTACATTTGAATCTGACTGTTTAGTACTGTGCTCTGAAGGATTTGTAACAACTCCTGAAAAATGGCATACATTCAGCTTGATATCTTTCTGGATTCAGTCTTCAGTTCTAACACATAATCCATTGTGTAGTTACAAAATAGATTTTTATAAGCTATTAAGTTCATACTTTCCTTAAAAATAACTGCAACTGCTGCAAGATTAAATATTTTTGTTGGGCATATGTAATTATGAAGGAAAAAAAAAATCAACAGACATGGAACTAATGAGTGATTTTTCCTAACAGTTTCAAAAATTGCATTTGATTGAAACTGTTCAGGAGT
Source organism: Acropternis orthonyx (assembly GCA_035583155.1). Lineage (NCBI taxonomy): Eukaryota > Metazoa > Chordata > Aves > Passeriformes > Rhinocryptidae > Acropternis > Acropternis orthonyx. Next base: position 140,028,618 of record JAWWEU010000081.1, on the reverse strand, counting down.
AGATCCAGAAAGAGAATGTGAACATGTGATTAGTGTGTTTGGAACTCTTTCTACTCTTTTGAGTGGGATGGTTTACTGTTACTTTATCAGTCCCATAGTTAATGTCTAAATAGTTTTTATTGAAAAGTATACTGAGAGTACTAATTAACAGTACCTTGCAGGCCTTTTCCAGCAAGGGGAGAAAATGCTGGTAGAGTCAGATATCATTAGAGCTCTACTGCATATTTACAGAGCATGTAGTATGTCCTAGTCTGCTGCACATAATCGTTTGAATTAAATACCAGGAGGCATTTTGTTGGCAGAATTGTAGGTTGCAGTTCAGTGAAAATACAAACCTTTTTTCAGAGCCAAACTATCAATTTCCTCGTAAATCTTCTTTTCCTATACTGTCCTCTCCTTTGTGCTAGCACAGTAGTTGTTGCTGCATAGTGAGCTGGATCAGGGGACGATCTGGTTAAGCAGTACCTTTTTATGAACAGGTGTTTCAGGTTCCTGATCTGGTTCATCTTGTAGTTACAAAAATGCTTGTGGTACCCCAGGACAGAACTGTGAGGAAGAGGCTGCTGCTTTTAGCAGCAGCACTGGCTTGGACCAGTGTAAAAAATAGCTTTAGTATAAGCCTCAATTTACACTTCATTCCTCTTATCTTCTCCTGTGCCTCATCTCCGTTCTCCTACCCCTTACTTTAAGGTTACTGTTTTCACTGAACTAGCCCAAAATTCAGGGAACTGATTTTCCTTGTAAAAAAAAAAAATCACAAAGACTGCTTCTCATATCAGACAAAGTTTATCCTAAAGTGTTTCACCTAAGCAGTGTATTTGGCTAAATAATAGGGAAGTAAAAAAGGAAATACATATTTGAAGGGGGGAAAAAAGGATAAACAGGTGATATAATTTATTTGATTAACTAGATTCTTTAAAGTACACATAATATGAGAGCATAAACATGTTAGAATCAGTACTGATAGACTTGTGACACTTAATTTGCTGAGGATGGTTAGTTAACCACTTCATAAAACAGAATTTGAGTTGTTCAGGGCAAGAGTTTGTGGGGTGAGAGTGCCCTTTGTAGGACAGAGAAAGAGCAGTTCAGTGGGGCAGCATATGCTCTTGACTCTATGATATATATGCCTTTTATCTAGGTTTTAGTGAGCTTTTAATTATGTTTGCTTCTGTGTATACTTTATTTTCCCTTCTATATTTCATGTATTGGACTTCTTGGAACACCTGTGTCCTCTTTTCATGACTATATGTATAACTTAGTAGAGCCTCCTTCTAGTTTTATATTTCTTTGACCTTGGGGGTTTTTTGGGGTTTTTTGTTGTTTTTTTTTTTTTTTTTTTTTTTTTTTTT
>JAWWEU010000081.1:140008182-140019385 GCA_035583155.1 Acropternis orthonyx | reverse complement strand
CAGAAGGAGATCCAAGTGGACAGACACATGTATGTGCATTTTCTTCCAAGGAGTGCTACTAACCACTTCAGAAGCAAGCTCCTGGGCTCACCCTCCACTTGTGTGTTTCTGTGATTTGAGAAACCCATATTCCAGTCCTGCTCACTCTGCCAGGAAGAAGTGGTTCCCTGCAGGAAGAGGGAGTGCCCTGTGCCTCCTTGCAGCAGTCCTGCTACCCCCGTTGATGTAAGGATGATGATATTGCCCTGTAAAGCAATTTCCGTTTAGCCTTGCTTTCCTTAACCATGCTTGGCATGTTCCTGGCATGGGCTTTAAGTAGATACTAATTAAAAGGAAGAAAAAAGTGTTCTGCAAGTTTAACAGTGAATTTTATGGATACAAATCTGTAAGACATTTTATAGAGCTTTTAGATTTCCATCCATTTTAACACAAATGAGTTTGGTAATTTGTGCTCAGTCTTGTGGGGTCATCATCCCGGATCAATATATTTGATTCCTGCTTCCAAAGCACTCTTTAGCAGGAGAAAATTTTCTTGTTAGCTGTTATTTTTGCATTGAAAAAACCCAACATATTAGAGTCATCTGGAGTCACCTCTATGAAGAAATTGTATGTTTACTCTTAGTGCTGGCTCAGTAGAAGTAGATTTTTGTAATGAGATTCTTTCATTTCTTACCGACGTCTGTGCCATATTACCAATATTGACTGTCTCCTTAAGTGTCAGTAGCCCTTGAGTTGCACTTGGATCCCATTTCTCTCCTTCCTGAAGATCTTCCTGCCTGTTGAGGTGGTCACCACCACCCTTTCAGTCCTGTTGGCTTGAGCTACTGTTGTATTTGCTCCCTAGCTTTCTCGTCAGTGGTGTTTAACTACTTTAACGAAAGGGGGTTTTTTAATAACCCACCTCAAATAAGTAATGAGTTAATAATACAGACTTGCCTTAGCAGAGCTGGTAGTTCAGTAAACTGCAGGAAATTTGCACAAGTTGCAGGTCGTGCAACAGGGTCAGGAGGGTCTGTTTGGTTGCATCCTCCATCTTCACTAGTGCTTTATGCTACTGCTACATCATCCCTGGAGACTTAAGCCACTGTCCTTATACCAGTTCTATTGAGTTAAAATTTCTAAAGGTTAGAGGCTTAGCTTTGGTTTGAGGTTGTTACAAATGGAGTGTCTAGACTTACAGGTTTAGTTTCCATATAAAAATAACTCCATATTTTGGAACGAATGGAGCTGTGAAGTTTTAAGAGTTTGTGTCATGTGTGTGGGATTTTTCTTTTAAGTTGACTTGAGTTTGCCTTGTATATTTTAATGTATCTGATTCCTGTAGCTTGAGAACACATGAGAATCTTTTCTGGGTAGTCTTTTGCACATTTTCTGTGGATGAACACTGGCCAGTCGGCTTCAGGCATTTTGCCATGACCTTTATTTCTGTGGTATGTGGAACTTTGCTTGTGTCAGTGCCACAGTTCACCTTTAACTACTGTGGGCCTATTTTAATGGTGTCAAATACTGCCTGTTTTGGTTTTCTGAGGTACAGCCTCCACCCTTTCCTTTCTGGTGGCCTGAGTCAGATACGCTCCTTTTCCCACCATTTTGTGTTTGGTTTAATGGCTGGTTTTGCATCCTTGCAGCTGAGAAATAAAGTTCTCTTTACTAGAATCTGTATGCTTTAGATGAATCAGCTCAAGTGACATGGATAGGTTTAGGTACAGGTAGGAATTTCTTAAAAAATATAATTGGAAATAGTTACACTGTGAAGCAGTCTTGTGTCTTTTCCCATCACATGCCATCAGACTCAGGGAAGTAGTTGCCTTCAAAAGTCTGATAGTGCTCTTCTGCATATACGTAGTTGTTAAAGCACAATCGTGCTTTGTGGGTGATTTGAGTCCATTTCTGCCTAAAGGAATCTGAGTCTTCCTATTTTCTAAGTGTTTCTGCTCTTTAACCATGTTATCCTTAGATTAATGCCCTTTAATCCCTACTATTGAAGCTTTTGCAGTCTGTGTGAAATACTGAAATATTCGATGAGCCAAAGAGAGAACGAGAAAGTCATTCCTGGATTGAGATGTCACAGATCATATTTTCCTTCCCCATTTCAGATACCAGGCTTGCTCGATATATAGGTAGTTCTAATGTATTTATTAAATATGTACTGACAAAGACAGTGTAATTGTCTATATTGGAATTTGGGTTTTTTTAAGAAAAACCTTTGTATAATCTTTCAAATAGGCTAAATTAGTTGTAAGATGCAATTTTTAGAAAAAGCGCTTTAATTCTTCTCTTCACTATCAAAAGGTTTGTATATTCTTGCAGCTTCTGACTAAAAAGAGTTCACATCCCAAAACTGCACTTTAATGTACACCAGTCTTGCACTTATATCAGAATTTTTACAAGCAGTTATATTTGCATTATTCAGGGTTTAGTGGCCTTCCTACTCTGTTTGAAAATGAATTTCAGGAAGCTAGTATAACATGTAGTTTCTTAGCTCTTTACAGTTCCTAATTGTCTGGGATACTTTTATGTTGTTGAGGAAGGAAGGACTATTTCTGTAAAAATTGTCAGTAGTGTGGGAACCTTAATGGCATGTTCAGAGCCTTCTCTGATAAAACCAGAAAGCTAACAGTACAAGTATCGTAACAGATTCTATGTTTGCATGTTTAAATGATAATGTAGTCTTTATCTAATATTTCAGAATTTCTTATCTTTGGAAACAATGCAAGTTAAACATTTACTAATCCCACTATATCCATTCCTTTAGGTAAAGAACAATCTTCAGGAGAGATAAACATGCACCCTGTCTCAGCAGCTCCACTCTCTGTGTTTAGTAAAGAATCAAACTCCTCAAAACATAGCGACCACCACCACCATCACCACCATGAGCACAAGAAAAAGAAGAAGAAACACAAGCATAAGCATAAGCATAAACATAAACATGATACTAAAGAAAAGGAAAAGGATCCCTTTACTTTCTCTAACAGTCCAGCCAGTGCACGATCAATCCGTTCCCCGTCACTTTCAGACTGATATGGATGGCTTCTCTGGAGTTCAAGTTGCAATATTCTCGGAGTGCTTAGAAGGATGTATATAACTATAGCTTCTATCTTTTTTTATGGAACTAAGAGTATGTGAATTGCCTTAGCAATTCAGAACCTCTGCCACCTTTGAAGCCTTCTATTTGCATATGTGGTTGTTGAAATCTGATTCAAAAAATATGGTTTATGGTTCTGACTCATTTTGTATTTCACTGTTCTCCACACCTCCCACTCGTTTTTCCATTTTAAACAAAGAAAGTGGCCCTTTATGTAAGGGCCCCATGTCCACTGGCAACCCCCTGCACATCACGCTGACCATGTGTATTGCCAGAATCAATTATGGTTTAATCCTTTGAAGAATGTTAGAGGCAGAGTATGTTTTAAGCAGAAGCCAATTGCCAGGCCTTTGGTGACAGGCTGTTTCCAGAGCAGTATTGTATAACTAAATGTAGACCTCCTCAGAAGACAGGGTTTTTCTGTCGTCTTCAGCTGAGCTGTTTCTTGCTTTAACCATTGCAATGTCAGACTTTTAAAAGAACAGTATATATAACATTTGCATTTTTCAGATACTAAAACTCTTGAAAAATTCCAAGCTGCTTTTAAGCTGGTGGTATTTATTATGGACATGAGCCTTTGAATATGATGAAGTTCTGCATTTGTTTTCAGAATTTTAGCAAAATGCATAATGCATGTTTTGTCCTGTAATCAGGCTTTTAAAAATCCAATAAAGTTTGCGAATTATTTTGACAGAGGCAGAATTTTTTCTTCAAGCTTGACATTGGAATATGCTTTTGAAAGATGGTTTGGCTAAAATTAAAAAAAAGTTTTGGAAAGCTTAAAATACTGACAAATAGGTATTTATTCCTGCTGAGGGATGGTTTCCTTGGATGCATTCTATATGATCGGCTCATGAATCCGTTGGAGAAATACATTAGTAGATTAAACTAGATCTGGGACTTGAAATGATGGATGCATTTAAATTTCTTTAACTGTGTTTTATGCAGTGTACTATTTACACCTAGGAAATGTTTTATTTAAAAACTTGATTTTTTTAGATGTTTTAGTAATAGAGAAAAATTATATCTGCCACATTTTATCTGTTTTCTTTATATATGTATGTAGAGGCAGTGTTTTATTTTGACTTCTGTTGCCCTGAGTTCACATAGTGTTCTGTAAGATGGTTTGTATTTGGGTTAAATTTTTTTTTTTCCCCCCCCAAATTCCCATGAGTGACTGATTCTGCTTCTTAGAGCAGGGAGAGAAAGTTTAAGAGGGACTCAAGAGGATTTTTTTTAAGCCGTATTCTGTTTCATGAAAGTTAATAAATACTTTTATATTCTACGTCTGCTGTTGAATCCTGTAGTTTTTGTAATAATGGGTTATCTGTAGAATGAAAGATGATAGGCTCGGGTATTTTGTAATATACATATTTTATTATTCAAACACCATATCCCTCTAATACTGCATGGATATTGTGCTAATCATTGTACTTGGAACACATGTTAAGGTATGTTTGGGCTGGATTCAGACATGATGGACCTGGGCTGCACCGCAGCCTCTCACCATCTGCTGCTGCACCACATCTGGGGAGCCCACTTTGTTTTGTTCCTTTTAGCAACCACTGCAAGCTCTTCGAGCTTAGGTGAGCTAAAGCTGCAAGAGGAACACGTAAGCACAGGTAGAACGAGGTACTGAGTGTGTTTTGGGTAGACTAACCATGTGTGCAGCTTAGCACCCCTTGTGAGGCAGCGAGGGATCATGTGAGCATCGTGAACTGTGAATCACCGGGAGAGGCTGGGAGGCTATAGTAATAGTAACAGCTTGATGGAAATACTTGGAGGTGTTTTTCCCTTGGCTAGGGAGTGATGTAACAGTGCCAAGGGTGTTTGTGGGAGACCTGGGCTAACAAGCAATGAAAGCTGGCATTGTTTTGGGAGAGTGAAGGCAGATGCATTTATGTTTTAAAAATGAGGTCATGGATAGTTTAGGCTGGTGTAGTTGCTACTTTCGGAGATGTGGATTTACACTCAGGCTGAGGGAAAATGTATTGTTCAGTGATACAGGCACAGAACTGAGGCAGAGCTGTAACAGGAATTCTGCCGTCATATGTTTTGCTGTATGACTTTAAGCAAACTATATGCTAAGGAAATATGGTGAAGATACTGCCAACAGAAAATTCGAAGCGGAGGGTGGGAATCTAAAGAAGCTTTTTCCAGTGCAGTTTCTGAAGTTATGTCATGTTCCTGGTTCAGAGTATCCATTAATGTCTTTGATGGAATACAGTTTGAGGTCTGCAGGTGGTGCAACATGGACAGGCAGTGTTCACGAACTGATAGATGTGCTCAGAAGTGAGAATAATTCGGCAGATTACACAGGTGATTCAAAAGCAGCAAACTGAAATTCAGTAGGAATAAATGTGAAATACTGAACTCCAGGGAAAATGAAGTGCATGAAAGCACACCACTCCTCCCATCTTGTAAGGTGCAGTGAGGAAAAAAAACATCTGATTGCACAGAGGTGTGCAATTTGATACTCTTGCAAAAGTAAAACTCACTTAAGGATTAACAGGAAATTTTTTTATGTAAGATGTGAAAGTAATTATTCTGTCAAGCACCAGTGATTTGGGGCAGCACATTTTAAAGAAATAGGTGGGCAAATGGAAACAAGAGATAACATTGCATATAAGAAAATAAAGAGAACTGAGTATTCCTGGTCTAGAATAAAAGAAGTCTTAAGGAAGGAACTTGTCTTTCTCATACCTAAAATGTAGCTACAACAAAAAATGTTTATCAGTTGTTCTTGATATTTCCTGTGGGAAGGGAGGGATTAGCTTTATTCATAAGAAAAAATATTTTTGTTGAATGTTAAGATGAAAAACATTCTAACGGGCACCTAATGATGATGTGAAAACTCATTTCTTGTAGGCTTTTCAGCAGCGGATTGGCAAACGTCTGGAGGGGATATTTATGGGATGCTTCACCCTGCCACAGTGCAGGATGGCTTCTTTGATCTTCCCTTTTTGTCGGTGAAGTTTCTGTGGTGACTCCCTGGATGTGTCTAGCACTTGCGGGAGGCTTAGGAAACAGAGGTCTTTGCCTGCCAAAGATCTCACCGATTGTGGTTTAGCCTGGGCTTTTCTTCTGCTGAAAAATTGATGGCTATTTCAAAGTTTATAACCTGACATAATTCAAGTTAAAATTTGGTATTTGGATGATGGATTAAGCTCTTTATCCTCTCCACCTTTGTTGCATGTAACCAATAAAGTTGCTTTTGGTCTGGGTTCTGATTTTTAGTTAACACTTCTGCTTTATAGTGTACTCAACTTAAAAAAAACAAGGAAAAATATTTAAGTGAAATATTATCCACATACTGGAAGAATGTGCATTACACATATCAAGTAGAAATTAATATGTTTTTGAAAATGCGCAAAATAGTCAAAGTCTGGAGAATTTATTTTGATATCTCAGTTTTTAACATGAATTCCTTTCTTTTCTTCAATATAACCATTATAATACACATAAGTGTAGGGCAAATATGCAATATTAAAATATCCTAGATGTGTTTTTAATGCAGACTTTTAATTTATCTTGGGGTTTTTTCTTTATTTCTCAGTATAATTATAGAGTGAAATGTCCACAAATATACTACTGGATCTCTTAGATTTGTAGGCATGCTGAAGTCTCTAATGAGGATGCACCTTCTCTCCTTAGGTGTCCAGGTAAGCACGTGTTTTGGCTGTGGTCAGTCACTACCAGGCCCTGTCAGTCTTTCCTGGTGCTGGTGGAGGGAGAGACAGCAGGACAAAACTTCATTGAGTTCTTGAGTGATCTCTCTTGGGTAAAATCTTTGTATCACAAACTGTGCTACCCCCTAAAGCACTCCAGCTGGCATTATGACCCATATCAATGATAGCAAGGTGTCTTACACTGTTTAGCTTTTTGGGATATAAAAGATGTTTAGTTTTAGTTCTTTTCACATTCCTAAAAATATAGTAATTTTTGTAAATTCTAGCATAAGAAATTTTTAGTCATGTCTTTATTTTCAGTTCCTTATGATAGTTTATTCACAGAAACTTAAGAATCCAGGTTTTAATGAAGCATCAGTATTACACAGGGGCACTTAAAATACACAAGGTAAGTAGAAATGTTTTAGATGAGATTTAATTACTTTTGTGTGTTTAAATTGTTATATATGCATTAAAATATATATTCTTAAAATATATGTTTACTTCCTAATTTTATCATTTCAAATGGCAATTATATATGAGTATTTGCATATTAATTAAGTAATGGCAGATAATATTTAAAGTCTGCATTAGTCCATAGTCATCTGATACCATGTAGTTTTTCTAAACACATTTCCAAGGTTTTCTTTTATTATTACTATTTTTGTCCTGATAAATCTGCAATGTTCGTAATCTTTGTTGATGTGGATGTCAGCATTTATTTAATTTGAAAGACTTCATATATTATTGAAAAATACTTCCTTTAGTATGGTGCTTAGGATGTGGTAACTATCATAAAGTGACAGAACAACTGAAAGCATATTTAGCTGGATTTTCTTAATTCCTTAGTGAAAGAGAATCTGTTGGGCTGATCTGACAGCTTGCCCCTGCTGAGCAAGGAGCTGTTTTTCTCCCAGCAGCTCCTGACCCCGCACTCCCATGTCGGATTTTTTTGCGAACTGGGCTCTTCTGTGGCCCATTACAACTCTTTAACCTGTGAATAAAATTAGGGTAACTCTTGCAGGGAGTTGGGATCTGAAACTTTCGGGCAGAGACTGAGTAGGCAGCAAGACTGATGCCCGGCTTGTGGAGCCAAGGGTGGAGTGGGAAGAGGGAGGGAGGCGTGAGCGGGAACAAAACCCTCTTTGGCAGCAGCAGCCAGTTCATTTGGCTCTGCTGTTCCTTGTGACTTTGCTCCGAGAAAACAGTACAATAGGGAGAATTCAAGTTTTCACATCTGTGCCTCTTTGGGAGTCTTAATTTTGTTGTCAATTGGTTGAGTGATTGTTTTGAATCAGATTCATTTTGGAAATTTTGGAAGGCTGGAGTGAGATGAGTTTACATGACTGGCAGTTACTTTTTTCTTCGCTGTTTTAAAAAAAAAATGGTTTCAACAATAAAGGACAAAAGAAACGTCACTTCAAAAATTACTCCAAAGGTCATTTCAGGTCAAAGAGAATTTTATGAATTATTTTTATTTTTACATTTATTATTGTTGTTCTGGTTTGTTATAATTTACTTTTATCCACAGACTTCAATTTCACAAGACCATTAATATGAAGCATTTAATTCTGAAAATGCACTCTTAATTTTCTACATGTTCCTATATTTTATAAATAAATCATACTGTAAAGTGTAACTATCTGATGAAACTTCTGAATTAAAATATTCCTTAAAAAGAAGGAAAGAGTTTGAAAGCACATTATGAATAAAAGTACATTTCAAGACCTGATTGATTGTTCCCCTTTTCAAAACCATACCTCCAGGGCAAAAAAAAGCCCCTTCTGAAACTTACCAGTTCCTCACCTCTGCAGGAAAAGGAGGGATGACTGAGACTGGCTCATGATTTGAAAGCTATTTGAACTCATGTCAGTAACCCTCTGTTTGTTATGGGAGGTGGAACCCTCATGCCTGGCCCTGGGGTGTCTGCCTGCGTGTAGCCACAGTGTGGGACCCAGCCGGACACCGTGACAGCACAGAAAGGGGCCACAGTTTTCCTCCAGCACCCAGCTACAGCATGTGTGGAGGCAGTCACAGACCTGTACACTACTGGCTCTGCTGAGCTTCTAGTCATTTATTTTGCTAAATGTGTCAATTTTTTTAATGCCTTAAAGTTTGGCACTATAGAAAAGTCTTTGGTCTTTTCATAGCTCATCTCCCATGCAGGAGTTGAATTGAAACATATGGGGGCGGATGGTTTCTGAGCAGTTTTGCAGGTATTTGAATACAACTTTTTATGTTGATATGGCAGTCATGGAAGTTATTGACAATGCATTATTGTTTTGCTAGTTTTAGTCAATTCCTAGTTTTCTGTCTAGTGAAGAACTGGAGACAGGGAGGAAAGAAGAGAAGGGACTGCGATGGTCTGTCACCTCGGGGAAGAGATACTCAGAGAGATTAAAGGTCTCACATCCACGCTGTCACTCACCTTCTTCCTAAGGTAATCTCTGCTGCTCTTAGGTATTATGGAATTGCCACTGTCTTCACTTGTTTATGTCTACTGTTTCTTTACCTTCAACTCTCCTTCCAGTTTATAGATGTAATAGATACCAGAATGATGTCCAAGCCTCAAGAAAGACAAATCATGCAAAGACATCCACGAAAGCACAGGGTTTAAGCTGCTTAGGAGCAGGTTGATAACCAGCTCTTGGGGTTTGAAACTCTTGTCATGGTTTTTCATGGTCTGTTCCCATCTCCATGGCCAGCAGGCTGCTACAGCTTATTTCTCCTCTCTGAGAACCATGCATAGATGTTCCTTGTCCCTTATGGACAATTTACAGTTCCAGAGTCTGTGCAAGCATCTTTCTTGTGTTTGGAGCAGTATGTATAAAAAATGTTTCTGCATCTCAAATGTCATTTTAAAATGTTGGAATTCATATGTTTGTTATTGAGTACTTTACTAATTTCAAAATACTGAACACTTTCTGTTGCTTTTATTTTGAGAATCAGATTTTTACAAAGAGACATTTGTTTTATAGCACTGAAAATCGTCCACGTGCTCAATAAATCACTCAGCACTTGCAAACTAGGGCAAGACACAGAGGAGGAAAGAGAACAAAACCTTTTTGTACATCTCTTCATAGAAGAGAAATTCCATTATGCTGTAGGAGAACTGATAAAGGACTTCAAGGAATTGGTTGTTGACTACTGCTACGATGAAGAGATCTGAAAACCTCAGAGTAAAATAGTGTGGAGAGGGCAGCTGAAAACAGTACTCTCTTTTCCATAAAAGTTCAACAATTTAATTGGAGACAAATGCATTTATATAATGAAAACAAGGCGGTTGTAATGGGTATAATATACAACAGCTGCTTAATTTGTGGCCATTGTCTTTGAGTGCTGTATTCCTTAATCCTAGCAAGAGCTCTCTTTCTTTTCCAGTCAAGCATGGGATCATGACCGAATACCTGTCATCTTAGTGAAACTGACAGCTTGGGGTTTCGCTTTGGATTTTCCCTTAATGATTTATGTTATCAGGAGTAGAGAAAGTTTCTAAATGTGTGGTTTGCAGTTGTTTTACCAAAATCAAATATACTTTGAGCCTGATTTACTTGTTCTGTAATGATGTACATAATTTGTACTTGGGCTGCACAGAAACACAGTCAGGGATTGGCCTTTAAGCTGTATTTTTATCAATAGGTGTTTCTGGTTGTGCGTTTGAGTTGAACCAATGACTTGTACCTTTCCCTAGAGTCTGAGCCAATTTTGGGCAATCAGTGTCACCATTTGAAGCAGATATTACAAAGCAATTGAGAGCTCCTTCTGGCTTCCTCAGTTTGAGTGCCAGTTTTTCTCATTCATCTACCTTTATTATACTTAAATATGATGGAGGTTTCACCTGAGGATGGTGGGAGGATTCATTCTGGGCAGATTTTCAAGCTGGGATGATCCTGCTCTGTATGCTGAGCTCCTGAAGCAACTCCTGACAATTACCTGTCTGCTGCAGAAAAAGAGGAAAACTGCAGATCTTAGAGTGTTTTTTGGTAACTCCTATTTAAAGTAAAGATGACTTAGTATAAGGTATCCATAATGCTATCACTGTTAAACGAACCTCCAACTGATGAGTTGTTGCATGTCTAATACTTAATATTCTTGGATCTTTGACATTCATTGGAGGGACATGACTATCCCAGCTTTTTGGATCCTGGTATAATTCAGATTTTTTTTTTTTTTTAATTTCTTTTTGCATCTGCAGAGTTCCTTTCTGTAAAGACAGCATCTCTCTCTTCCTTCAGATTACTGCTCAGGTCCTGTATTTGCATGCAAATTACTTCTCTGTCCTTGAAAGGGGGCAGGATAAAGTAGACAAGAAGCACTTGAGCTCACCCGAGCTGCAGTCATAACTGCCAGTACTTTTTCTCCCACCCACCGGATGATGTGGTAAAAAGAAACATCTCAAAGAATAAAAACCTTGCCAAAGATGGAATATTAATTAGAATGAAGAGAGAAA
>JAWWEU010000081.1:139986172-140000373 GCA_035583155.1 Acropternis orthonyx | reverse complement strand
TCTTGATGCTGCTTGTGAGCAGCATGGTGCAGTTAAGAAATCTGATCTCATTCCTCAGGTCCTGCTTGCTCTTTGCAGGGATGGGAAGGGATAGCGTGCCATTGACTTGCCTCCTTCATTTAGGCTGCTGTTATGTAGTATTTCATCTCATCATACAGCTAATTAAATGTGCAAACACTTATTATAGTCTATTAGTGGGAAAATTCGGTTGCAGATAAGTCTCCAAATTTGCTGCTGTAAATCTTGACACATTGGCTTGTGGATGTGTGGTTAAAACTCAGCCATAAATCTCTTTGTGAGACATGTGGTGGGGAAGAAAACACACAGGAGTTTTTCATCACAGCAGTTACAAGGAAAAGGCTCGGAGCTCCTCGCTGCTGCCAATCCAATCCCATTGGTGTCTGAAGTAATTAACGGATTCCTGTTTTTGTACCAAGGTTGGAATATGATAAAAAGAAACAATCAAGTTGCTTTTACCTTGATTCCTGTCACTGAGAAGTTCAAACAGCCACAAAAGCCTTCAGATGTTTTCACTTGAGTTCAAGTCAAACATGGCAAAGTTTGCAGTTCCCACCTCCCACTTTTTGATCTGGAGTATGATGTAATCAAACCGTTTGCGTCTTTACCTTAAAAGTAGATGTGCAGCCAACATACCAGCTTTGACACATGTTTAGGTGCTGCTAAAAATCTGTCCATGTGCAAAAATAACCCGTGTTTTCAGGAAATCTGCACTAAAATATTTTCTTGTGTTTTTTGTATTGTAAAATGCAGAGGAAAATGTTCATGGAGATATGCAACAGGAGGGATATATGGAGCTGCCCCTGTCTATTCCCTTATTTGGGTATGATTCTACAATTAATTAATACAGGACTGCTGAACATGGTGGTCCTGTCCTCCACTCACTCCACTTCTGGGGATTCCTGAGCATCAGCCCAGAGACTCTGATGAGTCAGCTTGCTAAATATCCAGAAACCAAATCTAACCAAAAGCAGGGGGGAAAAAGTATTCTTTGCCTTTTGGGGACCTAAATTAAATCCCCTGGGAACCACAGATGGTACAAGGAGCAGGCAGTGGTACCAGCTGGGGGCTGCCAGCCTCTAGACCTGCTGGGCTGTGGGTTAGACCCTGCTCTTGGGGATCACTGGGGACCAAACCCTATGAGAGTTTAAGCACTTGGTGTCCAGCAAAGTTTGTCAACAAAAGGCAATTCCATCTAGTAAAGGACAAGGGCACAAAGCTGCAAACTGGAGGCAGCTGTGACGCAGTGGATTTTATGAGCAGGTTTGGAAGAGAAAGCCAGCATGTTTTGGCACTACAAGTGGGAGGCTGTTCCCTGAATGTAGTGAGGGGACACAGCTATATGAAAGGAGGCATTAATCGGGAGCGCGGCTGCAGCACGGGTTCAGGAAAGCTGTTTGGTGCTCACTTACATCCCTTCCATTCCATCAAAGCTCGAGCACTTCACTGGATAAAGGCATATGGGACCAATAAAGCAGATTTAAGGAGATGGAGTCCAGGTGGCAAAAGGGTATAATGGGAAGTGACTTATGGGAAAATGTTGCATTCAAAACTCTTCTGTTGGTTTAGGTGACCCTGTAAATCCAGGCCCTGCTTTTAGTCAATGGAACTACTCATGAGAGCTAAATTGCTTATGTTGCAGGATTGAGCCTACTGAAAGGAAGACTTTTCAAGGAGGTCCAAATAAATGTTCTAACTCATGCTTGCAGGGTTCTTGTTTTTTAGCATGAGCCCAGTTGTGAACACAGACAACCAATTTGTTGTAATTTGTGTATTTGGTTGGCATGCATTTACAGAGGGGAGATCTGGATTTATTTTAAAGAAGTACTTTGCCCCTGGTTTCCGCATCCTCACCTTAATCCCTCTCCACAAAAGCTCAAACAAAACCTCCATACCTTCCCTCCCCCCACTTAACAGAAAACTTGAAAGCAAACCCTGCACAGTGTACCTTTCATATGCACATACGTACCTCGCAGTGAAATAAGAAACAGCAGAAGAGCTGTGCAATAACCATGACAGAGTGTGCAAAGGAAAAACAAGCCTTCAGTAAAATACTGCTTCGTTAGATCTTGCTAGCAGAAAAAAGTCCCCTAGAAATAAATCCTCAACATGGTTCTCATATGAAAGAGAATCCTTCCACGTTGAAACCAAATGTCTGAAAGCTCTGTGCTTTGTTCTATTAATGCCCATAATTTATTATTCTTAGAAAATATCCCTCGCAGGCTGTTAGAACACTCAGTGTGGTACATCATAATAAAAACAACTTAGAAGGCAAAAACGTTAGAATGAAAACAAAGCTCTGAAAGCTTTAGTGAATAAAGCCATGCAGGGGGGTCTGGAAAAAGCACACAGATGTTGTGAGGAATCAAAAACAGAAGATAAATTGTAAGCAGGAATATCAACCAAGCCTTGCAAAGAAACTGGAGTCATTTTAGAATTCCCAAATAGCTGTATGTAAAATTCATTTGAGCAGCCCAAAAACCTTCACTGCACAGCCATTCCTCTCTGCAGCATCCAAAGCTGAACAAGCCAGTTCACTGTTAGGTTTTTTTCCCAGAATCGAGTACATTTCAATGCAGGAACAGCTGTCACTGTGATCGATATTTTCTCAGTCTAGCACCCTAATACATGTTGCAGTTGGGCTTGTAGCTTCCTCTCACAATGGATTTTCCATGGGCTTCTCATAAAATGCAAGAATAAGGTTTCAATCACTTGAAGTAGCTTTCATACCCCAACTGGAGATGATAAGAATTATTGCTATTATTTTCTTCTAAAAGATTTGACCTATTTCCCCAACCCCTAAAAGACTGAGATATTTATATACGTTGGAGATTGGACTTTCTTTTCATGAAGATGAAAATCCAAGCACTATAGTAATGGTGGCCAACCCAGTGATGCTGAATTACAAACACTGCAGGAACAACCTGAGTTGGAACAACCTGAGTTGGACCAACAGCTGCTTGCTGACACAGCAGCTGGTGGGTGGTCGAAACTCTTCATCATGCTTAAAAGGCTGGTCTTAGTGTAACACCTGCAAATCCATGTGTGTCCACCCCCTGTCCTGTAGTGGGGACCCATTGGAAGTCATCAGTCCTTCCTCTGTAAGCCTTTGCTGGAGTTCCTTGACTTTTCTCTTCTCTAGCGGATATTGGCTGTATTTGTGGCTGTGTTTGTTGTCTGCTCTCACCTATGGATCCGTGTCAGCATCTGGTGTGTTGCTCTTGGGTGAAAAGGGTACAGTTTGTGGGGAATATGTAATTATGATATTATTGTTTATTTAACCTTCATAACCCCTATTCCTAGTGGAATATATCCCATGTCAGGCCTTTATAGTCAGGTTTCAACACTGGATTTTCTGTAGCAGATAAGAGCAGCCTTGAAACTTGTAGTGTTCCCTTCTTTAGGGAAGTGCTCCCTTCTTATCAACTTGTTCCCTAGTTACAATTTGTGAGTTATTGTTTCATTTAATAAATTTGTACATCTTGCTCAGGATGTAGAATTTGACAAAACTTGTACATATTGTACAAGACTAGGGACTTCAAAATTAGGTAGAGCTGTATCTGTGTTAGATTACAGATATATTTGGGATAGGGCATAGGGATTGGCTTTGGGCAAGAAAACCAGTAGAAGAGAAGGATAAGGATGTAGAAAGCAATGTTTTAGTGATAAGGAAAATAGGTAAAGGAGCCATGGTGTCAGCCCTCAAGCCAAGGAGGAGGATCTTGTTTGATGCTGGTAATGCTCTGTTCTCCTCTGTGACCCCTTTCTGGCCTTATCTGGGACTTGGAGTGCTCTGCATGATGGCCAAAGTGATAAATCTATCAGCTGTCTCAGCTGGTTCCTGCTTTCTCAGAGGAAACCGTCAGCCCATGCAGAGCCTTTTCACATTGGTCAGGGAGAACTAAGCTTTAGTTTACAACCTTTATGATTTTTCACATTTCCACACTTCATGTCCCCACATACGCATACCTCCAGCTACAGTTTATGGCCATTTCTCTTCCATCCCAAGTTCCCCATGGCAGATACCTGAAGGGAGGTGGATCCTGCTAGTGCAGGTTTGTAAAGCTGTGCTATTTTATAACTGCTCGTAGCTTGGTATACTGTGGTTAACAGAGCTCAGGAGAGGAAGATTAATCTTTTGACAGATGATCTTGAGAAGCTCTGGGTCTGATGACTTTTCAAAGCAAAGATACGTTTTTGCATAAACTGAGAATAAGGGATACCATAACATCTTTAGTGGGCAAAGTTTAGTGGAAATAAAACATTTCATGGCAGGAAAAACGTTGTTGAACAGAAGTGGTAAACCTCTGGAGTCTGAGCAAAGTTGTTATGCAGCTGTAATACTGCATATGAAGGGTTAAGAACAAGAAAATATGCCAGGGCAAAGTCAGAGATGCAAGACCACATAATCCATTCACATTGCAGAAGGAGTAACTCCAGCCATGACTACAAGGTTTCTGGACAAAGTATGGTTTTTCCATGAGCTCAGCTCACGCAATTATGCTTGTACAGAACTACATATTTCTGCACAGTTTTGGCCACGGAAGCTATTTCTTCATGCTCAGACCTGTTTGCAGAAGGCGAAACTAAGCCAGGTCATTGGAGCAGCAGAGAAACTCCTAATGAAACAAAACCGCATGAGGCTATACTTTGCAGGGGGTGGATGGCTGGATTAGGCAGTATATTAAGTAATCCCCCGGGATATTTTTCAGCTGTAATTCACACTCAATGATAAATATGGAACAGATTAACATGAGGAAGGGTTGTATTTTTATTGTAAGTCACAGTCTTCTTTTATTCAAGACTATCTGCAGTGCAATGTTTTTGAAGTGCTGTATTTTATGATTGATTTTAGTGCTGTATTACCCATTGCATATTTTCTGCCAGTATAATTTTATGATTAATTTATTTGTACCAGTACTGTTTAAAAATGAGTGCAGAAAGTGCAGGGATTAAAAGGAGTTATGTTCAAAAGGTCTTTACTTCTAGCAGGCTGGGACATCTATAAACACAGCTTTTAAAAATAGGATCTTAATGTTAGCTCCAGAAATCCATATATAGGTGCTCAGTGTGTGGCCTGATTTAAGTATAATTTTACTCCCTCTGATTGCAGGAGATCAAGAGATGTTCAGATTTCTGATTCTGATGATGAGAACAGCTGCTTTAAATCTGTGTCTGTATAACTTTTCTCCTATGAGTTTTGAATATTGAAAGAGAAATAATATTTTTTATCATTTTCATTAACCTTCCAGTAGAACCTGACCTTAACTACATATGAAAGCATGAGCCTATGCCCTTCAGTAAGTATTCTCCTCCTTTGTTGTAAAATCAAATTCCTTAACACTCATTTCTGAACCTAGTGTACCTGGAAATTTATCATTTTAGTTTTCATCAGATTGGATGTTTTGTATTATCAGAATAGAACTTTGGTGTAATTTTAATTCTTCATCCAAGACTTGCAATCCACTGTCTGTCCACTTGAGTTGCTCCTTCAAATGGAAAGTAGCTGCTGCCACACCTGAAAATTTCCTACATGCAGCTATATACCTGTTCATGTCTAGCCCTGCCCCGATCTGAGTAACTTGTGCCTTGTTGCTGCCTATAGCCAAGTCCAGAGAGCAGATCCATCATCTCCAATCACAACTCACTGAGAATATGCTGCAGGGAGAAGCTATTTGATATTTTCACAAGGGTATGTAGTGATAGGATGGGGAGGAATGGCTTCAGACTGAAAGAGGGCAGGTGTAGATTAGATATTAAGAAGAAATTCTTTACTGTGAGGGTGGTGAGGCACTGGAACAGGTTGCCAAGAAAAGCTGTGGCTGCCCCATCCTGGGAAGCATTCAAGGCCAGGTTGGTGGGGCCTTGAGCAACCTGGTCTAGTGGAAGGTTCCCTGCCCACAGAGCAGTGGGGTTGGAACTAGATGAGTTTTAAGGTTCCTTCCAACCTAAATTATTCTATGGTTCTGTGAAAACGCAGTAATGGTCACAGCCAGTAAGAATGGTGGTAGAACGGTACAGATACCCTTCTGGGGGCCTTAACTAACTCTTTATACAGATGCATTTAAAATTATATGTTTATGGGTAGAAATCCATCCCTAGAGCCTTCAGGTCAGGCACCAGCTTCTGCTGGCATCACTGTGTGCCCCTCTGACCGTGTCCTGCCCCAGGTCACTGCCCCTGCTTGAACTGTGCTAGTGGTTGTGCATTAATTCTGACAAAGCACTATCCAAAGCAATAACCGCTGCTCTCCATGACATCTTGGGACAGCAGCATCTGTTTTGCTAAACAGTCTGAGTTTGTTTATACAGAATGAGAGTTGCCTAAGATTTATTTCAACTGAGTATGACTCAAAAGAAGTCAGTAGCCCTATGACCAAGAGTGCTGTGGTGCTAAACCGATGTAAAGATCAACCAAAATATTTTTAGATTGCGGTGAATATATTGGGAAATACTAAATCATGCTAGTTCCTGCAAGCTATGCTGAAATGAGATTAAGCAGAGAAGCTCATGCTTGTCTTCAGGTATATTTTAACTCTGTAAGTGTGGAGAAATTATTTAATTTGTAATGTAAACATGTACTTGTTGTTGTTCAACAGAGTACTTGTAACAATTAGTTTAAGTCCCTCTGCTGTAGAACTGTTGTATTTTCATGGGGCAACAAATAATTAGAAATGATAAGCTAAAATTAGAGAAAAAAATGGAAAATTATATTAAAATGAGATGGGGATAAAAGGTTGTCAACAGCACAGCAGGTTGCACATTAGCTCCTAAGGCAAGTGAGATGTTTATCTTTCTACTTGGAATTCAAACAAGTACTAGGGAGCACAGTGTTGGGAACAGCCTGCTATGAGGTAGAGATCTGTGAGTTTGCTAGTTTGTTTCTTCTTCAGTACTTTTTTTCCTTCCTTTGCTCAGATACTTTGCTTCTGGATATTACAGAATATATATATACACTTTAATTTGTTTGTGTTTAGTACTTCTAGAACTCTAACTGGACTTGTATTTAAAATTCTTTGACCTTACATGCAGAAATACTGACATCGTATTTTAATATTTCTCAATCAAACACTTGACATCCGTCTGCTTCTCTGGTCCCTGTGCATTATCACGTGCTCTGTCTTTCCAACAGCAGCACTTTCATTTATGCTGCATGACCTGTGCAGTAGCTCCTCAAAGCTTTGATTTTATCCTCTTTTTCAATGTTTCCTCTCTTAAAGGAGTGATACTGAGGGAAGGGGCTGCAGGGAACAGGGAGGATGGATGGGGAGTTTTCACAGTGAGGTTTGATTTTGTCTGGGGGATGGGGCAGGATTTATTTCAGGACAAGAAATTCCCTTCCCCAGCATGCACAACAACACACTTTTTACAGGAGAGATGCAGGCTGTGTGTGCAGCTGTGCTGAGGGGGTGGTATATGACTGACAGACAGCCATGACCCCACTCCTGGATCCTGTTGTGACTGTGAGCACCTTTTAAAACCCCTTTCCTTTGAAATAAACCTACAGTGTGATCCATGGTCTGTAAGGGGCTCAAAGACACCCAGAGAAGATGATCTTCAGAGAGCTCAGCCATTATGTGTGAGCAAGTTGCACACAGTGCTGAGCACACACAAAGATCTCTAAGAGATTATAACTTGACAAAATTTGTGTAGAATTTGGTAGGGTTGGATGAATGTATTCACTTAACAAAGGCCTTTCTTCCCTGGTCCCCCAAATCCAATCTGTTGCTCTAGCGTATGTAAGCTTGAGATCTGTTTATGGAAAGGACAGATAATTTTGTTTAACACTAGTATAGCAGAGAATACATCCTTTGTTTTAATCTCAAAAGCATTTGGTGTATTTTGCCGTAAATGAAAAATAGATTAAAAACCCCAACTCTTTTCACCACAAAAATGTCAGTGCAAATTTATGTTTGTCGGAGCAATAAGCAGCAAAAATCAAGGTCTTACAAAGAAAAATGTGGCTAACCTGAGAATCACGCTGTTATTAACCTTCCCTGTAAGCTAATAAAGAATCACTCTGAGGGACTATCCTTTCACCTGCAGTGTTTACTGCCACATCCCAAGGCAAAGGTGGTAAACTCTGTCTTCACTTCCCACCTCCAGTGCAGCAAGAGTGATATTTGGATTTCACGTGTACTATGTATTGACAGCCACTTTTTTATTTTTATATTCCATCAAGTAAGAAGCCTTCAAAATACTTAAAAATCACAGTTAGAATAAATTGATTTATAATAAATAAGTCACTCCAATCCATTAAAAACCAAAGGCCCTGACATTTTTATCTGGATGGATAAATTAAAAATGATATGTTCTGTAGCAAAGGTGGCCTGAGCTCGGAAGTGGCTCATAGGCTGGCTCAGGGCAGAAGTTGAGGTACTCTGGTTTTGTAGTTAAAGTCCTAAAAGCAGAAAAAGCACTCCAGATAGCAGATTCTGGTGAAGGACTTTTCAGAGTGGAGAAAATAATCCTATCCATTACTGAATAGCTCTATTAAATGAACAGAAAAAGCTCAGCACCACCTCATTACCTGCACATGACCTCTCCTGAGGCATCTGTGGCAAAAAATAAAAAAAAAAAAGGACTTTTTAAGCAAGCACCTCAGACTGCTGCATTTGAAAGCAGAGCTTCAGGACCGGGACACTCTCCATAGAGTCATTTCAGGCAAAGGTCACATGTATGCCTATAAAATCGTTCCTTTGTCCCCCAGCTGTCTTCCAATGGAGCCATTGTCCTGCTGGGGGCAGCTGGCACCCTGACTTCAGCCACGCTGCATTGGGAACCGAGGCCCAGGGTGGCCGGGCAGCCCCCCAGGAGCCAGCCTGGGGCAGGGCAGCCACCACCTCCCCAGTGAAGCACATCTGCCAGGAGCCTCTGTCGGGGCAGGGCAAAGCGAAGTTTCCACGTCGAGCTTCAGTCATGGAGAAAAAAGACCCACTGGTACGGTAGGCACATCTGCCCTTCCCTTCTGCCCTGCCCTTCTTGCCCCACATGTTTTCCTGCCTTGCTAAAGTAGTCTTAAACAAAGATAATTACAAGCAAAGTCAGGCTATGAAGTAGCATAAATGTGTTTTTGCAAAGTGCAGCTTAAACGGGGATTTGGCAAGTAGGAAGTCCTTTCAAAGTGCGTTCAGAGTTGATGTTGGAAGTGCTCTGATTCATAAGTAAAGGAGAAAGTATTATTTAATGCACAGAGAAGAAAATGTATTTTAGAAACCACAGTAGATCTCTTATAGCTTGTTTTGCCTCCTGAAGATGTCTTCTCTCTGAACCTTTTTAATACAAACTGCCTTTCATATATATTTTTACCTAACAGCAATATCAAAATTGGCATCCAGCACAGATACAAGCAAAGTATCTTGTGTTTTGTTTATATTTACATCCTATAATATTAATATTATGCTAGTACATAATTATGAGTTTAAAACTCCCACATCACTTGGCTTTTGATTTATAATAAAGTTTCCGGTGTCTGGAGCTTCACTGTAAACCCCTGGGCTTAAAGGCAATCTGTCTCAAGAATGTTCCTGTTACAGGCATTTCTCCCTAAGCCTTTTCCTCCAGAGGAAATATGTGGATTTCTTAAATCAGGACAGTAACACCCCAAGGATCTGTAATTTTTTTTCTGTAACTCCCTATGCCACAAATGTAAAGTGCTGATTAGAGAGGCAAATTGATAATGAGTACTAAAACACTGCATGTCTGGTAGTTCCCCTCTGTATGGTTGGACTCATAATAGTTTTGATTACTCTGATTTTGAAGTATTTATCATTGGGTCCCTCTTTTGAGTATCTTTTGCTTCTAATTTGCTTAGACTTTGACTGTGGTTTGCTTCTAATTACCACTGATCTATGCAAGCTTCCTGTCAGCATGTGTCAGTGCTGTGCAGGCTGCTCCTCATTGCCACCACATCTGTGATGGGAACACTGAACTCTGCAAGTGGAACCGGGGTGCTGACTTGCCATTTTGAGGGTGTCAGGCTTCTGTCTAAAGTTTACATGAAAGCTCCGGCCCTTCCTTCTGGATGTGTGCTGCGGTGCTGAGGAGGTGGGCTGTGCCTGGTGGGTAGGGAGAAATACAGGGTATTGCCTGTACTGAAAAGAAAGATGAGGCTGACTCTGCCCCTAACATGGGCTGCCCACAGGTGACTAGCTGAACTGTACAGGGACAGCTATAGACATTTTTAGATTCAGAGCTTCTCATGAAGTCCAAGTCTGTGGAGATGTTTCCTCCGAGGAGGCTGGCCTGTATAGGATGTTAAGGAAACAAAATAGTGCTCTATTTGTGTAGCAATATTTATTCTACAAAATCTTACCTTATTTCAGAGATTGTAATATGAAGATTAAATGAAGGTTAAACTATGAGTTTAAAATCACTGCAGCAGGGAAGTTTCCAATTATTCATCAAGGATGCCAGCTGAGTTTAAATGCCAGAGAGCTAAAGATATGTTAGCATCCTTCTTGAAAGCTGGAGCTGTTAATAGTAGTGCCCACAGAGCAGCCTCTACCAAAGGATGCCAAAGGTAATCCTTTGGCATTAGCTGAACTGGAAGAGGAGGTAATGAATATCTGTGAGAGATGGGTGAAGGTGGTGGCAGCACTGGGGCTTTCACCAGCTATCCAAATGTGCTATTCTAAGTGCTCATTTATGGCACTTCCCAGATTAATGGACCACCTATGGAAATATAGCAAAATCTGCTATTGCTGGCACACCAGTAGCACAAATTGGTTTTCATGTGTTTGCAAAGCTGGCAACATCACTGACCTCTGCAACACCTTGTTGGATGGGGGCTTTTGAGCCTCCCAGCATCAGTCTTCCCATGTCACCCAACCAGCCCAGCTGGGATTCACCCTCCCTTGGGCTCATCGCTGAGTGGGATGATGACTATGTTTGCAGCGTGTCAGACCAAATGATCTCACAGGCTTTCTTTGTTTCAAAACCCATGAAAAAGTGTGTGCTCCACACAGAATAAAAGAGAACAGGGCCACTGTCACTTTGGTATACAAAAAAGATGTAAGGGTAGAAATAAATACATATGGGCTCTATCATCATTGGAGAACTATTTTGCTGTTGTGTACTGTTTAAATTATGTGAGAAAGATTCATAGGAAATGGTCTTTTGTCATAGCAGCCTTCATATTTCAAAATATTGAAGAACTGCTTACAAGTTCCAGTTGATAGTGCTGTACACAAAAAATTAGATGAAAAGAGATTAAAAATAAAAAATAATAGCAGATATGGTCAGCTCCTATCCTCTAAGCCAGACAGAACTTTTTTCCTATTGCAGATGGACCTTTCTCATATCTGTGACTGGGAGATTGTCAGATGCTTTCTCTTCTAATACAATTCCAATCCCGCCACTCTTTCCATTTCTGTGGAAAACTTCATGTCCATCTCTCACGTTATTTATTGTAAAGTACCTCAGGAGTTTCATCCTTTGTTTATCTAATTTCGTCATGCCATGTAGAGATTTTTAATAGGAAGCTGTGGTGGGTTGGCCTTGGCTGGCTGCCAGATACCCACCCAACTGCTCTCTCACCCCCCCCTCTTCGATGGGGCAGGGGGAGGAAATAAGATAGGAAAACTCATGGATTGAGATAAAGACAGGGAGATCACTTACCCAATTAGTGTCATGGGAAAAACAGACTCAAGCTGGGGAAAATGAATTCAATTTGTTACCAATTTAAATAGATTTAGATAGTGGGAAGCAAAGAGAAAAAAATAAAACATCACCTTTCTTTCCCCTTTTCCCAGTTCTTCATTCCTGGTTCCTCCACCTCTCCCCACCATCCCAGGCAGCACTGGGGGGATGATCAGTCTAAAATAGCCCCTCTCTGCTGCTCTTCCTCCACACACACCACCCTGCCCCACTGTGGGGCCTTTCCATGGGCTGCAGTCCTTCAGGACAAACCTGCTTCTCTATGGTATTTTCCACAGGTTGTCAGGGAATCTCTGCTGTGGTGCCTGGAGCATTTCCCCTCATCTCCTCCCCTCCTTGCTTGATGACCTTGGTATCTGTAGAGCTGTTTCTCTTACTTTTTCCCTCACTCCTTGCTACCTGCACCACATTTTTGTTCTACCACAGACATTGCCATCTTGGGATCATGCTTGCCTCAGCTATGTCCTGTGGTGGTTCCAGCTGTGTCCAGCCCAGGCCAGCCCCAGCCTCCAAATAATACACAATTGTACATGTTTCTGGATTCTCACCCTCTGATCCTCTGTTTCCATGTATTTTTTGAACATTTAAAAATTTTAACATAAAAGTCTTCTAGCCTTGAAGCCATCTTTGGCTTTGCTGTCACTCACTTCTTCACCAGCTTTATCTTTTTTTTGAAGAAGTTAGTGGAAACTCATCCTTGACCATTGCCTCATGTTTTCATCCAATATCATCTGGTGCAGAAATAGCATTTGTGGGACATGGCCAGAGTTATTCCTGCCACTCTTCTCCTGAAGCCCTCCCTCCCACACCGCCTCCCAGCCCTACCACTGGGCTACTTCACATTTTATTCCCTTTACAGATTTCTGTTTCCTGCTGCTGCTTGTTAATGGCATGTTCAGCTGAGGTCCTGCCTCTCATCCCTGTGGTGGTCAAAAAACTTGGCATATATGGATTGTCCTGGGTAATAATGCTTGGTTTACGCAGGCTTTTTGATCTAAGGCCAAATTCCAAAATTCTAGCTCTGTATTGGCACATGTGGCAGTGCAGGCGGCTGTAGGGACATGGCAGGATGAGCTTCTGAGGCTGCCAGGCTACACGTGCACTTAGCCAGGACTAGCCCACTAGTTTCCAGACAGGTCCTTGCCCTCGTGTTTACACATAAACCAGCCCACTGGGTCATCCATTTGCCAGAAATTGATAATTTGCAAGGGTACAAATGTGTTAAAATGAAGAAAGGTCAATTGTACTGCCCTGTCTGTGCAACAGCAAAAGTTGTCAGAGCCAGTGCAGACAGGACTCCTTGAATGGATTCCACAGGGAATCATTCCAGGTTTTACAGAGAGCCCTGCGCAGACCTGGGGCAGGATTCCAGCACTTCCCTCAGCACTTTGTCAACAGCATAACAAAGCAGAGGAGAGGAATACAGCACAGGGACAACCCAGGGACAGCCCATCCCACACCCTGAGTTTTCAATTACTTGACTCCAGCACCTGGGCTCTGCAGAATTGCTCCAAACTGCCTTTTTTTTAGGTGCAAGTCCTTGAGACAGGAGGAGATTTTGGTGCAGCAGGATGCACCAGCACTCATCACAAATACCAGTAAAAAGGGGAGAGACAATTAACTGAATTCTAAGGTAGAAGTTACTGTCCACAGAACATTTGCTCACCTATTGCTGTATATTTCACCCTGCAGAAAAACCTTTTAAGTCATATTAGCGGTATGTCCCTGGTGCTATTGATGAATGCTGGTGTATCTGCATTGGCCTCAGGTGTGAGTGGGATGGTGGGAAAAGGCCAAGGGTGGTCTGTCACTCATCTGTATGAGGATCAGTGAAGGATGTTCGGGACAATGCTTAAAGACTTCAGAGGCTGTATAAGGAGAAAACATGGCTTGGTTCAGCT
Organism: Acropternis orthonyx; assembly: GCA_035583155.1. Lineage (NCBI taxonomy): Eukaryota > Metazoa > Chordata > Aves > Passeriformes > Rhinocryptidae > Acropternis > Acropternis orthonyx. Next base: position 139,986,797 of record JAWWEU010000081.1, on the reverse strand, counting down.
ATCTTTGAAGAAAGAAGAGTACAGGTTTGTATCTTCAGTCTGGTACCTGCAGCAGGTGACATTGGAAGCACGTGGCTCAGCCCAGAATAGGTACACCTTCCTCAGTCATTTCAGGCATTCCTCAAAGGCTCTCTGTGCATGCCCAAAATTAATTTTGGCTGAGACAATCAAAAACAGGTAAACTCAGACAAGGTCATTGCTCCAGGTGGGACAGAAGGAATGCTATAAGATTGGGTGAAATTCCCTTGGAGCTGATGGCCCTTCATTCAGGACAAATGTAAGAAGCCCTTAAGTGCCTCTTGGATATCCAGAACAATAGGGTTCCTTTTTCTCCTCAGGGAAACAGCACTTTTTTTTTATGTTCCTTGTAAATAACAGGATAGTACCAAAGAATCCCTGATGCCACAATCTACGTCCTCTTCTAAAGAAACAACCTGAAGGGTCCCAATCTCAGCTGGCTGTCAAATCCAAAGGGATTCATTACTCAGGTCATTTGTGCTTGACCACACAAATTCAAAGCACCTAAAGAGGCTCTATTTTTTTTACATCCCTGTCTTAGTTTGAAAAAGAAAACTAAGATATCTGGGGGCTAATAGAACAGAGGACTCCACACGATTAATCACAC
>JAWWEU010000081.1:139973929-139986165 GCA_035583155.1 Acropternis orthonyx | reverse complement strand
CCCCTCTGCTCCAGGCTTCACTCCCGGTCCAGGCGGGCGAGGGAAAAGGAAAATTCTGCAACCTTAAACCCATAACAATCCCTTAAGAGAGAATGGATTTGTGCAGTAGAGTACAACTGAAATAGCATTAGCAATGGAGCAGAGGTCACAAGGATGTTTTCCTCCTTCTGAATCCCCACAACAGTGAGAACAATAAGGAAAGATTCCCTTTTGAAATCTCCAAAGCTCTGTTCTTCTAATTTTGTCTCTTTTCACCCTGAACACTATCTGTTGCTGCCCTTCCATTGCTCTGTCAAGCCAGCCCAGTATTCCCCACAGATGGGAGGAGAGGACTGTGACAGTCATGGGATATCTACTGTGCTGTCCTGGCAGTTGCTGTTGTGCTGTTGGCAGTGTCACGCCTGGGTTTTGTACTGAATCTTCCACCTCTCCAGAGTTTCCCATGCCTCTGCCCTGTGCCCTCTGTCCTGCAGTCTAACCGTACTTCCACCTGCCCTTATACAATGGGGCTTTGAGATCAGCTTATTTGTTCTACTCCTAATGCATCAGAGTAGGAAGCAATGAAAGCCCAAGTTTTCCTAATGCCTTTTTTTTTGATCCACTACCTTCCAAAACCATGCCGAAGTATCTGCAGAATCAAGCAGGTGCTTCAGCAGGGTTAGATTGACAGCAAGCAGGAGCATGAACATGAGGTTAGAGTCCCATACTCATTTTCAAAACAACTGTCATGGCTTAAGCTACCACAGAGGAAGACTGTGCTCCTCCTCTGTCTCAGTGCAAAGAGAACTCAGTTTACCCCGGGGTAGGGGTGATCCTCCTGTGCTGACTTCAGCTGTCACCTGAAGATGTTGCTGCTCCTTGCCTGTTTCCATCATCCATCCTGCCTTCTTTGCCCCAAGTGTGTTTTTTTGTTTGTTTTAAAGGTCATTTAATCACAGCCTTCCCCAGAATCAAGCTGGAGAAGGATCACTCAGGCAGTAAAACTCCATGTTCAGTGTGGTGCAGAGGAGGGGAAGAAACAGCCAGGCTGGACAACGCCCCTCCCAAAAGGAGGAAATGTTGAGTTTGCATGCCTGGGCAGGGACAGCAGGCACCAGAGGCCTCTGCAGCTGGCAAAGGTATTGCTGGAAAAGGAGATGACCCCACTCTCTTCACCAGAGCAGTAGTTTGCTCAAGTCCTTTTCAAAAGGGTTGATTCAGATGCCTACAAAGGTGTTTGGATTCAGCATCTTGGAGAAGGGTTAGCAATGGACAGTGAAAGGAGAAGAAGTTAAATAGTCCCAGTTGTTTTGCAGGCTTTCTGTGGATGTCCAGGACTGTCTGTCTCTGCCTGGGAATCTTCAACAAATAGAGTATCTACCTGACTTCAGTTTTGTCTGCTGTGAAAAGGAGATTTACCAGGGTGAGCAGCCTTCTATGAATGCTGAGCAAATCAGAGCTGCCTTTGGTCTACAGCAGTTAGCAATCATTAAACCAAAGAACTATTTCTTTCTGAAAGTCTTGTTTTGCTAGATAAAAAAAGATGAGTTAAACAAAACAACTTAGTAAGACTGTTTGCTTTAAAATAATGAAGTTTATTAATATTTAAGTGGCCTGACTTTACCTACAATTTACTTGTTTAATCCATTATAAAAAAAAAGATTCTTTATTCCATTCCAAAATTTTATGCGGAGAAGGTGAAAATGTATTTGCATAAAATCCCCTGATAACCCTTAGGCAAACCCATGCTAGCAGAGTTGTATATTTTTGATTTCTAGCATTTTTCTTCATTTTTTTTAATATTGCATTCTTGCAGACTTTGAAATTTATTCAGTTACACATTATTATATGGGTTTAAAAAAAAAATCCAGCAATGGACTACATTGTTTTGTTGTTGAAATGTTGCTTATACTTTTCTCACCCACAGAAAACAGGGAGTACTGTTCCAACAGGATATTTTTTCCCTTTGTACTTACATTTGTCTTCTTTGCACTCAGCTGCAATCAGAAAAAAAAAAAAAAAGCTGGCCTTCAGCTGAACTGGTGGTGACATGTTTCAACTTAGGAAAAATTGTGATGTTTGGAAAGTGGCCCATCTGTCCAAAATGACCTAAAAAGCAAGATAAATTGTTTTATGCTTTTGTGCCTTGCCATTAAAACAGGCAGCAGCAGATGCATGCTAAGAAGTGCAGGTTGGTGAGCACAGTAAGGGGTGGGGAGACAAGAGCTCGCCTGTGCCCTGCCCGCTGCTCCCCTGCCCACGGGATGCTCCTTGGGGAGTTACAGTGCCCGGCTTGGGGTTCTTGGGGTTCGGAAGCAGCAGCAGTTTGCAGCTCACTGCATCTCACAGACACAGCTTCCAGGGCTGAGAACCAGAGCAGGAAATTCATCCAACTGCAAAACCTGCCAAAGGAAGTGAACTTTTTAATCTGTTATGACTTGCAGTGTGGCCCTAGAAATGGTTGGGGTGAGAGGATAGAAGTGATAGCAAAGACTAGCCAGTCTGCCAGGGCTGGTGGTAGACACTTGGTATCTGTATTCTACTTGCTAGGTTCATTTCTGCTCTGAAGGAAAAGGGCAGGAAAGCCAGTTATTTCCAAGATAATGAAGTACCTCACCCCTCTCAACAGCTGGGGATAACTTAAGAGCGTATAAATCATAAAAATGTGTCTTTCAATTATGAGATAAATCAGAAGACCAAAGCAGGGGTTGCCAATGGGATTAAGTTTGTGACAGTGTTAGCTGTGCTGTCACTTACGCATTTTTCTATCAACAAAAGCCTGGACAGTTCCTATTGTATCCTCCTCCACATAAATGTTCATGGAGCCACTCAGTGAATCAGATCATGCAGTTTAGGCAGCATTAATAATAGTTATTTTTCTTCTTCAGAGGACATTTCTTCATCATCGGCCATCCTAATTTCTTCAGGATTTCCTTGTCTTTATGCTGGACTCAGTGCATTTAGTAGTGCAGTCTTGCAGTCCTTATGCAAATAAAATAGCTCTGCTTTCATTGGACTCATGCTCATGTGAAGTGGGTTCAAGTCCCAGAAGGGCCTCAACGTTTTTTTATCTTAACTGCAACACTGCCAGGGCCTGTTCTGTGTTCATGCATTCATTTATCATGCCCAAAAAGAAAGCCTTCACAGGGGCAGACACTTACAGGTCACTGTAACAGCAGCCAGTTCTTCAGCCTTATATGCCTTTTATAGGCAGAACAGGGAGGAAAATGTGCCCATCTGAAGGCATGTCCCTATTTACTGTGGGGGAATCCTCTGTTTCCAGCCTGATCCCACTTTGCTTTTTCTGCAGAAGTATTGATGCTGCAGAGCATGGATGTCCAAAGTCTCAACTGCAGGCAAGTTGAGAACAATATTCCTAGGGACAAATCTCTTTAAACTGAAATCAAATAGGATTTTGCCGTTTTGAAAATACCAGTGGGGGTTTTTTAGATTAACTGGAAGAAAAATATTAATTAAAATACTTCCTTTTTGATCCAAGTGCCAAAAACACGCAAAAAACCCTATCAGTTTCAAACAAACAGAAACTCTTGTTGGGCAGATAAAACAAAGTAAACAAAACAGTATTAATTATATCCACGTTTTACTTGTAGGAAAGAGATTAGCACTTGGAAAATTTTTATCATATCCAAGCCTTGAGCTTGAAAAGTTTGCCAAAATAGAGTTTGAGCTGAGGGTAAATGTGATTAAGTAGGAGAGATATGTTACAGGACTATTGTAGAAGTCCCCACAAGAAGTTTTACATACTCAGAGATTCAAAGCTAATATTCTACTGCAAAAGGTTCAAACAGGGTAAAGGATGTACATACAAGCTACACAAAGAAACCAGACATATGATTTAAGTCTAGAAACCTGCTTTTTACATCTTCAAGTAGCTTTTCCATCTCTGTGGGGTTTTTGTTTGTTTGTATGTGGTTTTGGTTGGTTTTGTTGGTATTGTTTTGTTTCGGGTTTTTTTTTTTGCTTGGTTGGGTTTTTTCTCTTTAGCTTTAACTCTTTGTTTCTAAGGGTAGATGGTTTCTGAGGGATGTAACAGGTTGTATCACTTCTAAAATTCAAATAAATTAGCTGATTGTGTGTGGCACATACAAGCTCCCATGAAACCTCCAGACTACTGTCTGGGGGTAGGTGGGTGGATTTCACACCACTGAAGTCTGCAGCTCTTTTAAAAAGAGACATGTGAAGCTGTTGACGGGCACCTGTGACACCCATCACAAATTCAAGAAGCTGGAAAACAAGGATGAGGAGGACCTGAATGCATACTAAGTCTCACATAAGCTGCACTAAAAACACATACAGGCTCTTTGGCTCCATGTTTAACTCCTTCACATCCTCCCCAAAGATGTGATTTTTCATCACAGAACAGCTTTTATTCTACAGTTGCTAAAATTTTTATATATGATTATCCTAAGAAATACAATTCTGAACTCAGTGCATTTTAGGGACGTACTTGTGATGCTTCATAATAATAATAATAATATTGTCCAGAAACCAAGTTGGGGAAATATTAGTTTGTTTGAGGATAAGGAAGGTATATATGTTGGAGTAGTGTTGATGCTGCTGCTGTCATGCTGTTCACAGTCAGAGACTGTGCTGGAGTGGGTGCAGTATTAGCTGCAGTACTGCTGGGAGAGACAAGCATTCAGGCACCCAAAGTTTTCCTCAGCTCACTGAAAACTTTTCTCCTTTTTTAGTTGACCTAACTGTCGTGCTAAAAGATGCTTATAGACCTTGCTCTGCTTATGTGCCAGCACAAATGGTGATTGTGTGTGGACTTGACCTAAGACCCGTCCACAGGCATCAGAGGCAGCTTCAGAAGCTGCAGTGCAGTCACGCAAATCCACATCCCACATTAAACCACTGAAGCTGTTGAATCTGATGTGGTGTGTGGGAGAATTTATTTCTCTACTGCATTATGCCCTCCTGTTTCTCACCAGGCTACTCACCTGGGTTTCAGTCCTTATTCTAGTGAGTATACAAGTGTTTTACATAACTGTAAAAAGTGAAGACTGGGACTCAGATCCGCCTGAGTGGTTCCTCTTCTCTATCTGGGAGGGCAGAACTCAGTTTCAGGCAGGCATGAATGCAATAGACCTGTATTTTGTGCAGGACATGTACAGGAGGGTGGGGTAAGAAGGGGTGCAACGTGCTCTGCAGGTTGACATGCTTTGATGGTTGTCCTCAGTGAGTTTTGGGCTCAGTCCCCAGCCCTGTGAGCCCTGAAGGTGGTATGCAGGGTGCTCAAAAACGTTCCTGGGCCTGTATGTGCCTAAGGCACTTGGTGCCTCTGGGGTTGGGCTGCAGTAAACTGCAATTTTGAAGACTTTAATTTGTCCATGATTGTCCCTGAGGATCTGGCAATGATGAGCTGACAGATAATTGGAGGCTGCTGTTCTCGGGCAGTGTTTTGAGGAACTGTGGTGAGAAGGGTGTACTTTCATGAGCACAGCCTGGTTTGTAGGTCTTCCCAGTCTCACAGGGTAGCAGAGGGCATGGTGGGGCAGCTCCTCAGCAGCCAGTCCTCCTTGACAAAATGCAACTTTTATGGGTGTAAAAACAAAAGATGCTTGCAGAAGCTTCTGTACCACATGTACCACAGCCCAAAGAAAGGACAGCATGACCCTGTCTATGCTAATAGCTCCTTTTCCTACCCTGTCCTGCCTACCCCCTTGATGTACCCATGTGAACATTTGTGTCCTCTCCTACGTCTTATGATCAGGTTGTAACTTTTTGCTTCCAAGCCAGCTGCCATCCTCTTGATATCTATCACTTGTGGAAGTGTTTTGCCTCCAGCAGATATGGAGGACTTCTCAGTGACCCTATTTCGGGGTCTTCAATGGTGCTTTTTACCAGTTGGCAGATAAAGGTATCCCCTCATTCAGCAGCTCTTGTGTACTTTTTCCTGCATACACAGGCTGTTCAATCACCAGTGTGCATTTCTGTATCTGGCTGTAGCCTGGCTTCTGGGCTGACCTCTGCTGAAGGACTGCTCACTGCAGGTCATTGCCCTCCTGCACCGACTCTTACTCTTCCTGCCCCTCTTTTTGTCATCAGACTGGTGTCCTGGCTGACCTGATCTGGTGACTGACTTTACTGTCCTTTGGCTGTCCTTGCCTTCAAATACCCCTTCCCTTCCTTCTCTGTCTTGTTTATCAGTCACTGCACTGGCTGAGTGCCAAAGATACTTAGTTTTGATCTATAAAGCCCTCTAAAGTCCACCACCATCCTGGTGGTGCCAAGCAGTAGGACAAGAGCCAACAGGCAGAATCTGGAACACAGGAAGTTCCACCTGAATATGAGGAAGAACTTATTTACTGTGAGAGTGACTGAGCATGGGAATAAGCTGCTCAGAGAGACTGTGGAGTCTCCTTCTCTGGAGATAGTCACAATCCTGAGTAATGTGCTCTAGGGAACCCTGTTTGAGCAGATGACCTCCAGTGGTCTCTTCCAACCTTAACCGTTCTGTGATTCTGTGATAAAAATATTGTTTAAAGTCCTTTATACACATGAATCAGCTGTGCTTGCTATGTTGTGCCTCTTTGATTTTGTTAGAAAGACCCAGGGTGTCTTCAAAGAGGTCCTTGACTCTTCCCATGCTCACTTTTGCTGTTGGAAGTTCATTTGGTCTCACAGTGCTTGTATTTGAGTAGGCTTGATCTGGGCACTGTCCGAATTTCTATGGTTTATCAAAAGGTTTTGTTCTTTGAAGTTGCTATTTCATGCACCCAACTAAGCATTTTTCTTGGCCACAACTATTTGTGGAAGCTGTGTTTGGGAGGTGAGAACTCTGTGACACTTTGGAGAAGTTCTTTCTGCCTTTCATGCTGCTGTCAAGCATACTGGAGGCTTTCACCCTGGCCACCCGGTCACCCAGTGTGGCTGCATCCAGTATGCAGCATCCAGTGCAAAGTGGAGAGGATTAGCTAAAGAAAAGAGCCTGCTCCATCCCTATCCTCTGACTCAGTGAGTAAACTTGATTTCTCTGCATTTCTTTTCACATTAAAAAAACTGCTCAAGAAAAATCAGTTTTATATAAGACTGTAAATACTTCCTTGCTTACATTAACTCTGTGGAGTAGCCTTTGATACCATTTCCCTTATCATTCTTCTGGAGAAATTGGCTGCTCATGGGCTGCATGAGTGCCCTCTTCGCTGGACAATAAACTGGCTGGATGGACGGGCCCAGAGAGCGGTGGTGAATGGAATTACAATCAGTTGGCAACAGGTCACAAGTGGTGTTCCCCAGGGCTCAGTGTTAGGGCCAGTTCTGTTTAATATCTTTAACAATGATCTGGGCAAGGGGATTGAGGGCACCTTCAGTCAGTTTTCTGCCCACTGGAAAAGGACCTGTGGGTGCTGGTCGACAGCATTTGAACGTGAGCCAGCAGTGTGTCCAGGTGGCCAAGAAGGCCAAGGGCACCCTGAATTGTATCAGCAACAGCATGGCCAGCAGCACCAAGGAAGTGATCTGGCACTGGTGAGGCCTCACCTAAAATCCTGGGTTCAGTTTTGGGTCCCTCACTACAAAAAGGACATTGAAGTGCTGGAGTGTGTCCAGAGAAGGGCAATGAAGCTGGTGAAGGGTCTGGAGCACAAGACTGATGAGGAACAGCTGAGGGAGTTGGGGGTTGTTTAGACTGGAGAGCAGGAGGCTCAGGGCAGACCTTATCACTGAAAGGAGGCTGTAGCTAGGTGGAGTTTGTCCTCTTTTCCCAAGTACCAAGTGATAGGATGAGAGGAAATGGCCTCAGGTTGTGCCAGGGGAGGTTTAGACTGGATATTGGGAAAAATTTCTTCATGGAAAAAGTTGTCAAGTTGCCCATGGAAGCTGGTGGAGTCATGATCCCTGAAGGTATTTAAAAGATGTGAAATATGTGGCACTTAGGGACATGATTTAGTGATGGACATGGCAATGCAAGGTTAAGGGTTGGACTCAATGATTTTAATGGTTTTTTCCAATTGGTTTTTCAAATTCCGTGATTCTGTGAATGTTTGTAACTGTGAAATGTTACAGAATGAATTTCTCATGTAAAACGCCATCTGGTGCCTCGTTTGAAGTTTTGCATCCCAAGTGAAATAATGAGTATAAGAGAAGGCAGAAAAGCCAAAGGCCAATTCTTATTCACGATAGCTGATGAAGAGGCATTTCATATTCTGTTGATCTTGTTAAAACTCCTTTTAAATGTGTTTCATTTAAACCTTAAAACTTGCACTGAATTGCTGAATTCTTGGGCCAGTCATTTCAACTTCAGTCCTTTCTATTCTGATGAATAAAATGGCAATTAGTTGCTGAAAAAATTAATTGCTGCTTATCCCAACAGTGAAATTTTGCCTGAACAAAATGATTAGACCTTGTTTATGCTAATAAGTTCCTTGTGCATCTGTGGGATGGCTTCAGGCAGAATCCTCGTGACAAAAAGAACATTGTGCATCTGAGTATGTGTTCAGTTTAGAGCTACTGGAAAATGTGTCTTGCATAACACAGATGAAAAAGATTAGCAGTTTCAAAGTCATCATCATCTATAGTTCTAAAGGATATTACAAAGGATGTTAATTAATTTAATATACTTGTAACATGGACCAGAAAACATAAAATGAGCTCCTCAATTTATGTAAAATTCTGAAGTTTACAAGCTCCAGAGAGGTTACAGGAATTGAAACATGCAATATGCATTTTTAAATCAGTAGAAGTCATCCATGATGCTGTATTTCTTGGGTTTGTTAGTTGCTTTAATTTTCTGGGTGACCATTTTTAACATATGTAGGAACTTTCTTTCAAGAGGACTGAGGATCTCTGTGTTAAGAAGATATGCAGGAACAGCAAAGGCTCAGGATCTCTGAAAATGAGACTGGATGTATTGGCTGGGACACTCAAAACTGGACACCTGATTTGAAAATTCAGTTGTTTTTTCCTGGGTTCCTCGGTGACCTGAGGGTTCCACACCGGAAAAGAGCTTGGGACTGCTGATTTCCATACTTTGCCCATGAAATCATGTGTTTCATTAGCTAAGATACATAGACAACACCACTGAGCAATTTCATTTGTGACACCTTAGGTTTCCCTGCTGCTTTGGTCACACACTGCTGTACTTACCTAGTGCTTGGGAGTGAAGTTGTTTAACCACAGGATATACCAGAGGCTAAGGGCAAAGAATTTTATAAGAACAGAGAGTAACATTTTTAATAACTACTTTTCTCTGGACGTCTATGTTCAGCTTTTTCTAGAAAAATATTGCCTATTGCAACCTATTTTTCTTTTTCAGCCCAGCTAGTGGTGAAGTGAACATTAGAAGATGGGTCTTGAAAGTCTCAGCCCGTGCAAGTACAATGTCCCAGTGTGGCTAAGATGTAGACCTTTTCGGACTAATTACATAGCCCTGAGCCTTGCAATGCAAAGATGCAGCTACACAATGGAGGCACTTTCGGTTAAGAAACTGCATAAAAAAGGATCAGCTCCTGACAAAGGCTGGCAGGCTGATGAGATGTGGGCAGCAAAGAGAAGGGCTTTTTAGACTCTGTCTGTAAAGCTACACGGTGGGGAAGGGAAGTTATTGCAGCAGGTAAAAGGTACCTCTAAACCTCAAAATCGTATGTGCTTAGTATTACAAGATAGTTTAAATAAAACTGTACTGTGCCTCGATGCCAGTACAGAATATAGGACAGGTCCCAGGAGAAGCTCAGTCCATCCGAGGATTTTACAAACCTTGACTCTGTCCCTTTAAATGTAATTGTTAGTAAACACTTTCATGAAAGAAGCTTTCATCAGAGAAAAAGAAGTGGCAAACTAAACTGGTAAATAATTTGCCTTGGCAAATAATATTTAAGCCCCTGATTTCAACCGTAATTCTGAAGCATTATCATTTGTTTTGTAAATAAAAGTGCTTATCCAAACAGCCAAACTTTTTGTTGTTGATGAAAATGGGGGAATGTGGGGCAGAAGGAACGTGTCACTTCCCTTCCTTTCTGGAAGTTGGGGGTTTCCAGCTATTCAGATGAAGCTGCTGGTGTTTCCATCGATACAAACCTTGTCCTGCCACAGCAACACGGGAGAATAGCGCTGAAAAATAGCCCCCGCGCTCCGAAGGTGTCCCCGGTTTGGAGGGGCCTCTGCTCTGCAGCATAGTTAGAAACTTAAGGAGCACCTTCACGTGAGAAAGAGCCGAGTGCCCGAGCCCCCCAAACCCGCCCGGCCGTGCGCGGAGCCCACCGCGCTGCCACACCTGACACCGGGGGACTTTTGAGGGCGGCACCGGGACATTGTCACTTTGCAGCCCCCAGCGAGCTTCTCCTTCTCTGAGCCAGATGGAGACGCATTTGGTTTTTTTTTTAACCCTATTACTTTGCGAGGAGAATAGAACGAGCAGGAGGAGCCATTGGCCGCCGCGGCACAAGCGAGCCCCGCTCCGACAGAGGAAACCACATAAAAGCGCGCGTGTGTGTTTGGGGGGAGGGAGCAGCGAGGGATGATGCCTGGAGCTTCTTGCACTCGGAGCTGCGATTTGTGAGTGAAACATGATGAAATCACCCCCTGGACAAATCACACGAGCCTGTCAACCTCACCAGGTGGGATTACTCGTAGCTAATAGCCCGAACTCCCCGAGCAAACAGAGCTCTGCGCTCACTATAAAAAAGGGGCGACGGTGTGGCGTAGACTTTTCAAGAATTCCCTGGTATGGCTAAACAGGGCTGCGTCCACTCGCACCAGGTAGGGGAGGAGAGGAGCCTGTTTGCTTTCAGAGGAGGAGTAGCCCGCCTGTCCTGAATAAGTTCCTACAAAAAGGAGCGTTTCAGCTTGAGAAAGAGATGTTTTATTCATAAACCTCTTCTGGTTTGTGTTACTCTCCAACGGTGACGCTGTCAGCTGCTGCTCCGGTGATGGGAACTGCAGTGCTGGGGAGCTCGAATGTACAGAGCACCATCTCTGCCCTTTATGCGTAATGCCCTTAGCGCGGAAGCCCTGCTCGTGCACAGTTCGCTTACTCTGCTGTTTTACTTTTGCAGGTTATATCCTTGTTTGCTTTTGCCTTTGGAGTAAATGTCTGCATGGGATTTACAACAAATCGTTTTAGGAGATCTGAAGAATGGGATGAGGGCCCGGTCTCAGGTACAGTAACGGACATAAATAGTACATGGCCAAACCCTTATGTTGTAGACTCGTTAGAAACCAGTCCTACTCCGTAACAGTAGCTTGCTTGTTCCTTTTCCCTCTAGGATATAGAGAAGAATAAATAACTCGCCGAGCCCGAGTCAGTTGACCTTTGGGACTCACCTATAGGTCTCCTATTTACTTAAACTTTTGCTCTGTGTTCATGTGACTATGGACAATTAAGCTTATTTTAGGACTGAGCACTGTCAGTCTAACAGAGGTCGGTCTCATCAGCTCTTCTGAAGCGTTTGGCATGTTTTGTGCTCTGCACAGTTTCCTTCTAACATTAAGAGAAACTCCCTAATGGGTTTAAGGGTACTGGGTTTATTTTGGTAGCTATTGAAGCGGTTTCTAGAAACTTGATTAATGCTTTCAAGAGGCGCTGGTGAGAAAAACTTTTGGGATTTCTGTGGCTCCTGAGGTCATGCTGGTCTGTGAACAGTAGACGGCAGACATCTGACGGCGCAGAGGGCCGGGAGAGGAGAGCAGGTGTTCGTGCAGATGTGCTGTCACCGACTCCTCGTTTTTTTTTATTCTTTCTACTTTTTTCTTTGGAAGACAGCAAGGACATGTCACAGAAGGAACTGCTGTTCGTGTGCTGGGGCAGTACAGGGTTTTGTGAGCTCAGGCACAATCCAAGTAGAAAAGTGTATAAAACAGAAAAATAGTCCTTTTTTCTTAAAAAAAAAAAAAGAAAAAATAGGCTTGACTTGTCTCTGTTCCTTTGGCAGGAGAAGGGAAACCTGCGGTCATTGACTTAGAGCTGGTTAACTTTGTTGAAGTGAAAGGGTTTCATTTGCAATGCCCATCTGTAATGATAGCTTGTGAATTTTAACTATAAAATTGTTCACCATGGTCAAAGTTTGTTGTGTTCCTGGTAATGTGTCTGTGTCCTTCTGTCCTCGTCTTTGACAGGAATTGGTGTCTAATCACAGCTACCATCAGGGCTGCTGATCACTGAGCAGAGACATTTTAGGTAATCAAAACCGTAGTGGCTGTTGCTTTTGATCTTTATATCAGTAAAAAAATTCTTTGAAAAACAGTTGGGGTCTTTTTTTTTTTTTTTTTTTTTTTAGTTTTCTGGGCTGGTCATT
>JAWWEU010000081.1:139858762-139973829 GCA_035583155.1 Acropternis orthonyx | reverse complement strand
AAAAAATTCTTTGAAAAACAGTTGGGGGCTTTTTTTTTTTTTTTTTTTTTTTTAGTTTTCTGGCATGGTAATTGTAGAGTAATTGTGTAGTGTAAGTAATAGTAATGGGAAGGATTTGCATTTCAACACCTGACTTCCAGTTGCTTTGATTCTCTGCTGACTGCTTAGGGCAGGGCTGCTCAACTGGTTTTTGCTGAAATCCCAAACGTCTGATATTGGGGACCCATCACAGCCGATCAGGTGCCAGCTCTGCTGAGCCGACCAGCACCATTCAACACCACCGGGGCTGGGATTGGTAGTTGTGTGTTGTTTCCAACAGCAGGAGGATTAGAGCAGCATTCCAGGAAAGTAGGAATACAGGATGTCTTGCAAAAGTGCAGGAGATGGGGCGTTTTTGGAAGTCTGTTGAGAATTTGCTTACAGGTGGGATTGGCCCTGCGCCTGGCACTGAAGCAATCCAGTCTACATTGCAACAATGAGAGACAAAAGTAATGGAGGCCTTTGTCCACTCTGTATTTAGAAGCTTGGTTACTTTTATTGCAGAAAAGGGAAAAAAAAAGTGATAGCAAAGAAAAAGTATTATAGTCTTATCTGTCTAAAGGAGACAGTGAAGAATTGCTTCCAGTTGCACTTCATTAGCAGTCCAGTGCAATGAAGTATCCAGAATAAAAGATTGGTATAATTATTTTTCAACTTCACTCTTCCTTAGCTCATTTATATCCAAGGTTTCTTGATGTTATTCATTTTAGATTGACAAGACAGTCTTTACCAAGCATTACTGTAGAAACCAATTTGTTGTTTCTCGAGAGGATGCCATGATTGTAAACAAACCTTACTTTTCATCTAGCATAACATTGTGCTATGAGCCAAAAACAACTTGGTTTTTTTCCCCGACTCCCTTATAAATGCATGTCAAAGTATCACCATAATGCCTAAACTCCCCCTTACTCTCTTTTCACAGTGTACACATATATGTCTTTATATACTTGAGATGTTTAATATTTGCACCCAACAAATTATTTAATTGAAATAATTTTTGTACTTAAATTTTCTAGAAGATATTAGAGAACCAAGGCTCATAACTTTACCTTTGTAAGTTATTTGCTTTATGAGCTTTGTAGCCGTCTTTTTAAACACATTGGGGGGAAATGGCCTTAGCAATCTCTTGAACCACGTTTCTTGGTTGTGCTAGGTTAACTTACGCTTTGGAAGAAGAAATACTGAAATTTTTCTATCCCTTCTCACTGGATTTTTAAGTGTGGCATTAAAAATGGAGTCTTACCTTTCTTGTACTGGAGTTAGGATGTATTTTTTCCCTTTATCTGACTTTTCATTGAAATTTTACTCATTGCAGAAATGAAATGCAAGTTCATAATATGAATATTATCTGGCAAAACTGGAGCTCCAGATGTTTTGCATAAGTATTCGGTTGTTCCATATGGGATCCATAAGATCCAAAATGGTAAATTTTTACCAGGTAGCTTCCTTCCAGTAATGACCATGTAAGCATGTCTGTATTGTTTTGTCTTAAATACTACTGGAAATATATGGGGACTTTTTTTTAGATATTGTAATCAGATAAAATCAAAGGAAGTAGTTTGATATGGCATTTTCTAAGATAAATACAACACCTTTACAATGGAAATGTAGTAACCTCCATGAACTAAATCACAAAGGCACTATTGCCCTATGTAACTTTAGTCTCTAACCTATTACAGAAAAGCTGGTTTGAGCTTAGATGGCCAAAACAGAATGTATGGAAAAGGATGTGAAAAGCTTTATGTAAGGAGGGGAGGATCTCCACGTTGAGATCCCTCTGTCTGCTGCCCAGTCTGACTGCAGAAGTTGTGGAGGGATGCAGGAATTTTGAAAAGGACTTTTCAATTGTCTAAGTTTGTTTTGTACAAGGGTTTCTGCTGGTTTGAAAGTGTTCACCAGGGATGGAGCTCCTGATGATATATTTTTAAACTATTTTGCATGCACCAGTACCCGTGTCATGGCATTGTGCACGACCTGAAAATCATGGTTTGGCTGCAAAGGCAAGGTCAACCATGATAAACAAAGGAGTGATTTTAAGGTATTCAGAGAAATTAGCCAAATCCTCTTTTGTGCTGTGATATGGAAAGCGTCCTACATTGACTCAGGAGGTGCGACTTGAATTTGCTAAGTGATTTGGGATAATTTGTCACATCAGTAACGAGGTGATTGTAAAGAGATGTGAGAAAATAACAGACAAGGTAGGTGGGCTAAACCTTTCTTGCATGGTGTGGAAACCCTACTTGCAGTTACAGAAGATGGAGCTAGAAGGGACCTTGAACACCTATGTAGACCTTCTCCGTATCCCAAGACATGGTCAGTTATTACAGAAGTGATCCTGACAGGTCTTGGTCTAACCTGTTCTTCAAAATCTCCAAGCTCAGACATTGCACAGCCTTTGTGGGCAATTTGTTCCAATGGTTTCCTGATAAATGAGCTGCTCTTTACAACAGGTAGACATTCCTTGAGCTGCAGTTAACTGTCTCTGATGTAATCTGCAGTCAGATTTACACCTTCTCTTTCCTAAACATACGTTGATGTGTTTTTTTGACCTTCTGAAGAGATCTCCCTCTCAGCCCCTTGAAAAGGACAGTAATACCAGTGTGAGGGTTATATGCTAGTGTGTAATACCTTTGAGCTCATAATACATTTGATTTGCAGCTTACTGGATCTGTGGTTATATATTACCTAGCTTCTAAAAGAAAAAGTAGTGGAAGAGGTTAAATAACATGCAAAAATTTTTTGGTAACAGATTTTCAGAAGCAATTGACAGGAAGCAGCTGTCATTAAAAATAAGGAACAAGACTTCATAGCTCTGAAAATTTGAGTGCTAGCATGCTTTGAAACAATTCTCATGTGATTAATTTCTGACATAGCTTTGTGACCTACTTACATAAGCAAAGAAAATACTGGTCTGTGTACTGCCGGTGTAGATACACAACCTTTAGCTCCTTGGAATTTCAGATGGCTAAAATGTTGATGGCTCCTTAGGAGCATGCTTGCAGCGTATGTATCTGCAGAGGGAAACTTCACTATGTGTATGATGTTACTCACCATGAGCATTGCTGACCTGACTGAAAAAAGTAAACCATAAAAGCAAAGAGTTTGCTGCTGCTGCCTTTTCCAGGAGTCATATGAGTGTGCCTTGGCACTGCCATGATCCATGCCTGCAACCACAGTAGGTTTGGGTTTCTTACCCATGATCTTGCTGTAGGGTTGATTTGCTGACAGGTTTATTCCCTGAAGTGGTTTGTGCTCGTGTCCAGCCAGTGTCAGTATCACTCCAAGGGAAAGCAGTGGAGTGGTAGTGCTGGGGATGGGATCTGGTGAGATCCCAGCTACTAAAACGTCAACTCCAAACTCTTCCTTCATCGTCTTTTCCATCCATTTTCATAGTGTTTGGTTAATGTCATCTGATTTGGGAAGAGATTTCCCTTCAGTTTATGTGGAGACTAAACTTTCAGCTATGTAAAAATGTAGGGGAAAAAATACAAGAAAATATCAGAGCAACTCTTTCCTAAAAATGTCGTTGTGTCAGTCCTCTTAAAATCATACTGGTAATCATGCTGACGTTTGCCAGACCCAAAACCAAATCCTGACCTAAAAGAAAACAAAACCAAGATAATCTCAAATACTTATTTTCTTAATAGGTCTTTCAAGGAACAAAAGGTGTTGTGAAATTTTCCTTGGAACACCTCTGTATTTAAAGGATAACATACATTCATTATTTTGTTTCATAAAATACGATTAACCCTAGAGAATAACACACAGTTTTCCTGTTTCATATAAGATGCTATGTAGGATTCTCTTATAGGAAAAACTTTTGACATATATAAAGTGTACCAAATAGTAAGTTTTGAGAAAAGAGCAGGCACATACATATCATCTTGACATTAAGAACCCTTACTAATAGATTATTGAAGTCTAACACATTATTCATGGTTTTTAGATTGGCAGCCTTCCATTTACTTATACACGTAATAATATATTAATTCCTTAACTACTTCTACATTTTTAAAGTTTTTATAATTTGGTGCTGTGCAGAAGCCCACAAAAAAAGGCTTGCTTTATTTGTCCATTAATTTAAAGAGCATCTTAAAGTTTCCTTTCATGCTTCACATTGATTTGACACCTTCCAGTATAGCAAACCAAGTCCTGCTGTCTGCATGTAGATTAATTGGAGTCCTTTCCTATGCAAACTGACCAGCCAGCCATGAAAATGTCACTTGGTTTCTGAAAACAAAGGCCTGCTTCTGTGGAATAACTACAGCTCCTGGAATGGGGCCTTGGAGACTTCAATACATTTCTGCTAATGATCTCTTGATTGTTACAGAGGTAAAGCCAGGGCTGTTTCTTTGCAGGATGTTATCACAGCATGCTGCTTCCTTTTTTTTTTTTCCTCCCCCAAAAGAACAACTCTTTTGGAATTTGTTCTTTTTTTTGTTTTGTTTTGTTTCTTCAAGCAGTCCTGCTCGTCTTCTTCTCCCTTCCCTTTCCCAGAGCAAGCATCTGAGGTTTTGCTCCTTCAAGTGCCTTGGGGCTGAGCTGCCTGTCCCGTTGCTGCTGGCCTGACAGATGTTACCCTGTTTCTTGTCCACACAGTCCTGTCAGATTCCCCCTGGATCAGTACCTCTGGCTCCTGCAAATACAGGTGCTTTGAACTTCAAGAGGCAGAGCCTCCTGGCTGCCGCTGTGACAACCTGTGCAAGAGCTACAACAGCTGCTGCTTCGACTTTGATGAGCTGTGCTTAAAGACAGGTATGATGGGTCCGTCTCCTGTCCTGCACTACTGGGTGCTGCTGACACCTGGTTCCTACCAGTGGTCAGGACCTGCCTGATAAACCCGTGCTCCCTGCCATAACCTGCATCTCCTCCTCACCTCGCCTTGCTGGGCAGGCTCAGCTCAGCCCAGAATGCAGCCTATGTTTCCTTGCAAGGAGCAGTAGGCATGTGCACTTACTGCTCCTCTCTGCTGGGGCAGAAAAAGCAGGGTACTGTTCATACTACATGAAAAGTAGATCTTCTGGTACTAAATTAAAAGCAATAATCAGTGTTCAGGCACTAGTTTGACCTCCAGGCTAAATTAAAAGCTGTGGTAAAAACTGAAGGTTGGTCATTTTTTCAGCCATCCTTTTTTCCCCCCAAGTGATAATTTAATATTGGAGCAGTTCAGGCTCACTTGTCCATGAAGGCACCTTGAAAGCTGGGAGCACTGAAGGGATATGGGTTCTCTTGGAGCAAGCCTCAGGTGACAGCCTGGGCTTGCTACTCATGCCCCAGACTCTGATTTCCTGTTGTCAGGATGCATATATAACACTGGTATAAACATTTGACTTCAATTCATTGGACCCTGGGGGATGGAAATACAGCAGTGGGTTCATGTTCTTTTTGTTCTGGTTTTTCTTCATGAGTCATAGGCAAGGAAAACCTCAGAGAGGGCCGTGAGTTATGTTTTACTTCTCAGCACAGTGCATTTAAATTATTAGTTATACCCTTCTCCTTGAGTATTTGCACAGTGGTTGGAGTTGAAACATGTGCCTTCCACTTTTGCCATTAAACTTTTGCTTGCTTTATTGAAGTATTACACTTACTGAGGAGCTAGAAGAGAGGTCTGATGATTTAAATGTATCATTGCCTATGGATGTGCCATGCTTGAAAGTCCTGATTTCCTCAATGCTGTTTATGATTAATTTTTCATAGCTTGGTACCAAAAAGTGGTGAGGTAATCTGATACGAAAAACAACTTTGGTTCCAGGCCAAAAACTTCTGAATTTTAGGCTGATGCTGTGTCACCCCAGGTGTAAATGACTGAGGGTCTTTTTGAAGACTTTCAGCTTTCAGCAAGATGTCTGCTACCAAAGGGCAGATTTTCACTTCATCAGCCTGCTGTCTGCAGCAGACACACGTTTATGTACTTATGTATATGGATACCTGCATAGCCCTTGGGACTGTTGGGCTAATCGTCATATACTCCCATAGGCATTTATTCAGGCAATTATCACGTGTATCATCTGTAAATGTTACATACTTGTAGAAAAAAGCACCAAATGAAGGAGAGAAGGGGATAAAAGACGTTGCTCTGATGTGGTGTGGTGTTTTTTACTGAGTGTATGTTGTCTAAGCTGATTTTAAAGTTTCTTTTTTTGGGCCTGGATATGGAGAATTGTGCTTAAAACCAGAGGCCCTGTTCCAAAGTGTAGCAATGTACTACCCTTGAGAGAGCACCCAATTGAGACAGGCCCTTAGATCCTAAATTCATTTGCAAGATGAGAAGAGCTGGAGTGTGTTACAGCAGCCATGCTGTACTTTTCCGTGAAGAACAGCTCTTGTTTCCTCATAACCTTGCAGCTGGTGTTCAGTCTTGCACTGTGGGTGAGGAGTTGATGGGAGAAAGGCATCAATTTGCAACGACATCACCTTTTTTCTTTTCTCTTATTTTCTGTGGATTGAACTGGGGACTGTAGTAGTTGTGAGGAAAAGATTACCCAAGAAACACCAGAATTCTCAGTTTGTGCTTCAGGCTCCACCATTTATCATCAAACCCCCCATTTTGCCTTTTCTTCACACACTTGTGGCATTCAGATTGTACAAAGCCTGGAGTACAACACCTGAGGGAGCAGAAATACTCACGTGTGTTGGGTGGAGGAGCCCTCCTGCACTTGCAAATCAGAAGTCCTTTTTGGTTTTGGTTGACATACCTATTTCAGAGGTTTTGAAATCACTAAAATGGGACCATAAACTTTATATCCAATTTTAACGACTGGAGTGTTGTCGTTATGGCTTGAAGTGGGTACTTTGTTTTGATTACAATCTCTCCTTGTTTACAATGTGAATATTTTAGCTCGAGGCTGGGAGTGTACCAAAGATCGCTGTGGAGAAACCAGGAATGATGACAATGCTTGTCACTGCTCTGAAGACTGCTTAAGTAGAGGAGATTGTTGTACTAATTACCAAGTCGTTTGCAAAGGTACGTCTTTGGTCTTTCTTCCTTTTATCTTTCCAAACTCAATAGAAGGCAGCCCTGTGGGTAGAGTTTTCTTCTAAAGGAGGAACACTCTCCTTGTTCGGATTTTTTTGGAGGAGGCAGGGGAGAATGTGGAATTGAATTTGTAATTTTCTGGGCACTAGCAGAGATAAATATGTATAATTTGTTGATCGTAGAAGGACGTTATCTCTGCCTGTAAAGATAATGACAGAAAGAGAATGGGCATAGGTAGATGAAGAAGAGTTTAAAGCAAAACCCTGAAGTGTTCAGATGCATTTGCCTGCATCACAAGGAGAGCAAAGATATTTGATGGTCTCAGAGGGAATGGAGCATTCCTAGATATGTTATCTCTATCCCAAAGACACCTCTCCTCCCCCACCACAGAAGCTCCTCCTCAAACTGCTTGGCCTAACACCTGTAGGCTTTGTTTCCTATGGGAGAGGAGTTGCAAGGATAGAGGGTGTTGCTCGCAGATGGGTGACATGGGCGGCAGATGACCGTGACACACCGTGTCTGCAGAATAGCCTGCACTGGTTGGCTGGTGGGTGGGCTGTGAAGGCTTAATTTTCATCCACTACTCCGCTCTTTTAGAGCATGTCCTGCCTGTGTAATGTGTCTGCCGTTCAGACCAGGTCTTCTGATCCTTGGTAATGAGCTCTACAGGTTCTCGCTCTTGTGTCTCAGCTCGTTCTTGGTTTTCCTCATTCATCACCTTTACTGGGGCAAGGGTTACAGTTTGGCATCTTTTCATCCACATAGTTTTGGACAACTGTGTATGTTCACAGAATGATAATGGTCCAGATCTGTACACTGGAAATGGGCTTTTTTGTTTACTTGAGTTTTGCTGTTGGGAATCCAAATGAAATACGTATTTTCCAACAAATCCCGGTAGATTATTTTTCCCCTTCCTAAAGAAATCGGAGGCTGAAACCACTGAAATACTGTTTAAGTTTTCAGTTCCTGCCTTTTTTGTGAGCTACCTCTCACAAGGATCAAGACAGAGGAATTTACATGTCTCCAGCTTTAATGTATATAATCGTTGTTTAATTGCTAATAACAAATTATCTCAACGACCCTGGAACTGACAGGACTAACCCTTATGTGAGAACAGTGTTTCCTCTTTATTCATGCCTATCTGAGGATAATGTGTTGGTTGTTTTTTTTCCTTGGAAATTGTCCCTCCACCTCCTGTCATGGTCAGTTGGAATTGCTGCAGCACACATTTCCTGCAGATCTTTTCTATGATGTGTTTTGTTTTGTTCTTTTAATTGAACTGCAGTTCCTTTAATAGTGCCAGGTCCAGGAAGCAGACTCGTTAGTTAATAATTTGTTTTTCAGTTGACCTGTGAAAGTGCAAGTCATTAGCCGCTCTGTAGTCAGCATTCAGCAGTGAAAACCTTAAGAAAATAGTTGATTACATGAAGTAATTTAAACTAATCTAGTTCTGAAAGAGTATTAATGCTTTTTTTAGCCTGAGTCTCACCTGATCCATGAGCTGATCAGCTCTCTAAACCAGCTGGAAACTATTTAGAGTTGTTTTTCTTCCCCAGAATGAATTTTGTTTTGTGCCTTTAGCCGGCTGAATCAGCTCATGGAGACATCAGAACTGGGAGGAGGAGGATGGGAATTCACAGCCAGAAGCAGCACTACCTGTTTTTGACAGATCAAAAATAAAAAAAATTAAAATAGATGACCACTGTGCCTAAAGCGTTACCACTGTCTCCTGCGGTCAAAACTGCCTTTAACTCCAGTTTTAAGAGCTACTTGTAGGAGTGCTAGTTTGAATATTTTTGTTGAATAGAATATAACCAGATCACTTGTTCAGCCTTGTGAAAAGACATGCTCATTTTTCATGGAAAGTATGACAAGACAGTCCATTAACTGGAGCTAGACTTGATTTTATATGTATTTTTGTTTGGTTTTTTTTTTTCCTGTGAAACCTAGAGCTGTGTCCACAGATTTTTAATTTTTCATTTTTTGAAAATCCAATGTGACTTTTCTGGCAGGAGAAACCCACTGGGTGGATGATGACTGTGAAGAGATAAAGGCTCCTGAGTGTCCAGCAGGGTAAGTGTTTTGCATGGAACTGCAAAGCCAAATGCAACAAAGCCAGTGGTCCCCACCTCTGCCCTGGACCTTTGCCCACCACACTTCTGTACTGGTCCTGTCACGCAGGCTGAACGGCTGTGGGTTGGATGCTTTCCTGGCCTTCGCTATGCGTACAGTTAGGCTCATAGTATTGTAATGCATTTGGCTTTAAGCTGCTGGGAGAGCAGTCTTCTAAGATATATGGATTTGAACTCTGGGTCTTTGTCACCTTCTGCTGAGCTTGCTTGCTTCACTTACATGCATGAAGAAGGTAACCAGACTCATCTGAAATCAGTAGAAAGGCTTAGGTTGTTCTGCTTGAAGTAAAATTCAGGTTAAGTCATATGTGAACACAGTTCAGGCCATTTTTTTTCTAAATCGAATTTTGTACTTTTAGCATTATGTTTCTAAACAAAAGGATTTCTAAATTGCAATGGAATACAGGCTTGACTTAGTGAGCATGAGCAACACTGAGGAAGTAAGCACTTTTGAAACCAGTTGTCTCTCTATTATCCCTAAAGGTAAGCATTTGCTTAGGTGCTGCACAGTGTTGCAGCTCAGTCTGTGCTGTTAGGGGAATAGTTTGTAGGAGCTTTTTCTGGTGACAGTGACAGCACTTACCCTTGCAGAAGGTGACTAACATTAAAAGCGTGTCTGTCCATGACAAAATCTCTGCCTGCTTGCAATGAACTCTTGGTAGCAAATAAAGTAATAACATGAAATACTGTCATCTTTAGCATGTGAGAGTGAGCTGTGACTCACAGAGCTTGCTTGAAATGCCACATGGACTTCTGTTTGTGAAGAGAGAAGACCAGTGGTCTTGAGACATGTGCTTTTTAACTACATACTGTGTGCTAGGATGGGTATCCATGCATACTGTTATTTTTCCTTTTACATCTCCTTCTGTAAGCACTTGCCTTTATGGGCTATACGTTTTTAGCTGCTCAGGAAAGATGAATTTTAGGTTGGATATCAGGCCTTTCACTGACTGTGAGTGAACACTGGATGTTACTAAGTATGAGGATTATCAGTTTTCACTGGTCTGTTAAGTATGTAAAAGATTATAGACATGTAGTATATACAGTAACTGTACTTCAGATTCCCTGGAGTTCCAGTGAGCAAGTGTTAAAAAAAAACCCAAACAACTCTGAAATGCTGCCTTATACTCCTGCTGCTTTTGCTTTTAGCTTTGTTCGTCCTCCTTTGATCATCTTCTCTGTTGATGGTTTCCGTGCATCATATATGAAGAAAGGAAACAAGGTCATGCCCAATATTGAAAAACTGAGTGAGTACATCTATTTGCCTACAATAAATGAAAGTCTTTTGAAGCCCAGTTGTTTTCTTTGTTCATTGAGCAACAGAAGGTCAGCATGGAGCTGAAATGGCAGAAGTCCCCTTTGGTTTAGATGGTATCAGCTGGTGACTTGAAAGCAACCTGGTTAGCACAGCACACAGAAGAGTGGGAAGAGCTGCTGCTTTGGGAAATGCTGCTCAGAATCAGTGACGTCCATGTGCTTTTGTCACCAAAGAAATGCATCTTCAGTACAAAAGATGTGTCCCGTACCCTTACAGGCTAGTTGGAAGATGCCCACGAAATTTTCCCCTTGATTCAGAAGTGTCAGAGGTATTGGTAAATGACTGCAGAAGCTCTGGTGGATGCCTGCTAACTGGCTGGGGATTTGCCCACCACTCACCGCAGCAGGAATGAACCTGGAATTCCACCTGGGTTTGTGGAATACTCTATGCACTGCGTATTTGAGCCTCCCTGTATAGTATGGTAGTTTGTGTATGTGTGCCTGTACCCTTGAAAGGTGTTGGGGTTTTTCCCCCGCTGTGTGTGTGCTGGCCCTCCTATTTGTGTCACTGTCTGTGGTTGGGCTTGATGATCTTAAAAGGCTTTTCCAGCTTAAATGATTCTGTGATGTGGAGGCTGAGGTCAAAGCGAATTGTGAAACTGCAGCTTTGGCTTATTCTTTACTTAAAATAAACCAATGTTTTCTTACATTGTTTTACTTGAAGAGATAATTGCAATGACTCTGGATTGGAGAGTAGTTCAGAAACCAGTCTGTGGGAATGTAGCTGGTTCTGTAGTCATCGGCTGCATTGTTTCAGTTGTTTAATGTGAAGTATGAAGAGTGCATGAGTAGATTTGCTACTGCCCCTACTGCTGACCACTGTTAAACAGCAGAATGTTCATTTAAAGTGGTTAAAATGTAACCAGTTTTCTGTATCATTCTGAGTCCCAGAAATTGCTTTCACTGTTTTTGTTTTCTGTGTCTGAGAGCTTCGCTTCCTCATGATTGCATTTGCTATTGATTTTTCAGGATCTTGTGGAACACATTCTCCTTATATGCGACCTGTCTACCCTACAAAAACCTTCCCCAACTTGTACACCCTTGCTACTGTAAGTCCCTGGGAAAAATATTTTTGATGATAAAATGTTGTACTGGAGTAGAAATGTGAGTTGTGGGAAGGAAGATTTAAAAAAAAAAAAACCCAAACCAAACTGCTTCACTGTCCCTCCTTTTTGGTCTTTAGTTATGTTAAGTATTTTCTTCAGTATTTTGAAGTGCTGAGATGGAGTGTATCTCACATTGTCACGGCGTTCCCATGCTTTCTTATGCCTGCTTTGGCAGTTATTTGTACTGCTGTGTAATTACAGGTCAAAGTTTTCCTGGGGTGGGGGGGGGGGCGGGAAACCACCCCTGAAATCCTACCCGGAATACAACCAGCAGTTGTTCCTTCAATGGAGCAGCTGAAGTCAGTGGGGCTCACTTAGCAGTCAGCTTACAATTTACAGCTGCTGAGTGTGTCTGGATGCTGTGTTGGCCCTGCAGTAAAATGAGCCATCACATACTCCTGTGGCAGGGCTGGCAGCCAGGCTGTCCCCACATGGACAGGCACGCACCCCTGTGTGACATTGACAGGCAACTTTGGGAGCACTAAGGGGCTCTCTACCTGCAGCTGCAATTTTTCCCCCTTTTTTCATGCAGCCACTGCACAAATTTTAAATGAACAAGGAAGGAGGGGATGGGGAAGGAATAGGTGGGAATGGGAGAGGGCCAAGAAAGAGAGAAGAGCAGAAGCTTAAATTGGGTTTACTGCAGAACAAATTGTTTGCCATAGCCTGCCTCAATTATTTTCTTGGAAATAACTTATCTCACAGAGACTCTCATGAAGATAATACATTATAAAATGGAAATACTAAGTGATACTCTTGCATCCAGAGAATGAATTACTGTGTCCAGAAAGGGCATTCATGAAGAGGAACTGAAAGTACAAATCAATCTTCTTTTCATACATTTTTGCTTTTTCTTTCATGACCTCAAAATAACTTTTAACTGGTGTGAAAAACTTTATCAAGGAATAGGAGTTTTTATGGTTTTTAGTACAATTCAGTCATCTACTGCTTTCACTACTATAGCTGGTTTTAAATGTGTTTATCTGAAAGTAAAAACCGTTTTTGGTGTGTAGTTACAAAGATACTTTCAAAGAAACAATTTAGTGGTATTTGCAGATAGCTATGAAGAACTGCATTTGTGTGCATTAGGGTTTTACTAATTAATCTACTTCTGCACAAAGGGACTCTATCCTGAATCACATGGGATTGTTGGCAATTCGATGTATGACCCAGTGTTTGATGCCAGCTTCAGTCTTCGAGGGCGAGAGAAATTCAATCACAGATGGTGGGGAGGTCAACCAGTAAGTTTCAGATTCCCTCCTCCTCCTTTCCTCCTCCCTCTCCTCCCCTCCCCCTGTGCTGTGGAACATAGCCAATAATAATAATTAGAAAAATACATATGTGAACAATTTGTACCTAATCGCCACCCCCCCAAACACCCTGGCTGGCCCTCTGTCTATCAGTTTAATGTAATGTTTTGAGTGGGCTTTTGCTTTTCAGAATAATAAATCCATTGACTATAGAAAGGTACCTGCATTGATAAGTATAAATTAGATGTGGCTGGGGAAAAAAACAACCTCACTTGAGGCAACAGTATAACACTATATTTTTGTTACTATTGCATCATGTTTCTTTTTCATTACGGGGTTCTCAGGGTTTTGTCCTTGTAATGTTCTTGAGCAGTTTAGTATAAATGTTCTGTCAGCATAGCATGGCACAGTTTCATGATTATTATTTGTTAAGTCCACAAGCGATCACTGTTACATGACTTACTGCAGAGGCTGTGGAAGCTCAGGCATTAATTTCTGCCTTAAGTGCAGCAGCAGAGGCTGAACTAGGTCCCCTCTCTTAAATTAGTGTTGGGCTTGGTTTCTCTAGCTCTGAATCCTTATTCTGGGAAAGGAAATGGACTTCTTTAAAGTAGTATTCTGTGTTACTGCAGCTAAGACAGTCCCCTTGCTTCTGCTGCACTTTCCCCTATTAGTGAATGCTGTGGTGGCTTGCTCTGTCAACAAAAGTGGATTTAAATCAAAGTACTAAGTTTTAAGTGCAAGTAGCCAAGGTGCATGCACATATCATTGTACTGATTTCTTAGGGAACTATAGTTTAAATGCTCTCTGACCAATTAACCGCACAAAAGAGTGAGCTTATAGAGGTGAGAAAATTGGAAGGGGTTTGGGAACTCCATAATCTGTCATTTCTGTTTGCTAAATTGATCAGCATCTTCCCCCAGATCTCTTAAGACAGAAATATTCCAAGAGACTACAGGAAGTTACTCACGTGGTTTTAGGCTTAGCAAGTGTGCGTGTTATTTATCTGCACGTGGTTTTAGTCTGCAACAAATATAAGACATGAAAATTTAGAGCTGCAGGCAGATGTGTGGCAGGCTGATGTGTCTGGCTGTAGCTGAGCCAGAGTGAGGTATTTGTGCTCTTGTAAAATCTGTCGGTGAGCGTGGTAACCTCCTTGCCTGTCTGTGACCTGGGTTTGGCATGGGTTGTGTGGAGAGGGCGAGTTGAGATCATAGGCAGTCTTGTGGCTCAACTACTATGTGGCTCAACTTGTTAGGCAGCTGTAATTTAATTATGCACTTTTAATTCTGCATCTTACCTTAATCATTACTAGGTAGGAATTAGTGGAGAGTGAACTGTATGAACTTGGGCAAATGTCTCTTTTTAAACTATGATATTTTTAAAAGTACAATGTAAGTCTATGAATACTTAATCACCTACTGTGTTGTGTGGGGAACATTAATTCCCACACCTAACTGTTAGCAACACCTATGCTACTCCAGAGAATGAAAGATTTCCTGGATTGTAAACAAGGATCACGAAAAATGTCATCTGAGAAGAGTTCAGGAAAACTACACAACAGTGGATGACTGCATGCTGGATGAAATCCTCAGAGGATGGGGGGAGTCTTGCATACCCAAGTAGAGATGATAAGATAAACCAGCTGATCTGAAGAATATTTAAAAAGGAGTAACACACTAATAATGTAACAAACTGGAAATGTCTTTGGAAAATTGGAAGCAAATGGATAGAGATAGGGCTGTAATTCAGTCCCCTTACACTTAATAGGAAGGAAACCTGTAAGTTTGGCAAACTTGATAGATTTACCATAAAAGCTGCTTAAGGAGGTGGTAGATCTTTTGCAGAAATATGATATAAATGATGCTTTCTCTGCATCTGGGAGAATTGCACATTTGATTGCAGGTTCTTATAAGAGGAAAAAGTTACCTCCATATATATATATATATGCACATATATGTATAGATTAGATACAGTCAGTTTCTAACTCTTTTTTTATAATTTTCTTTAAATATGACACTGTCATAGACTGCCAAAAATAGCTGGGTGTTGAAAGACAAGACAGTACAATTGAGGTGGTAGGAAGGGTAATCTTGTCTGCATAGAAATCTTGTCTGTCATATCACATACTCAGCTGGTTCTTTTTAGGTCTTGGGTCTCAAACTGGAGTGCTTAAAAAACTGTAGAGTGATACGTGGTTTGCACAGGATGGGAATTACTGTTTTTCTGCCCAAAAAGGCAAGAAAAGTGTCAGAGACCCCCAGCCCTCTATTATGGTTTAACATTGATAATTTCTGAAGTACTTTCTTGCTCCTGGAAACTGGCCTGTTGTATATGGCTTTATTAAGATGTGGGTCATGTGTCTTTCTTCCGTTGTTCTAATGCTCAGCTTGTTGTTGGGAAACATCCAGATTACCATGGACATCAGTGTGATTTGGCAGATGAGTATCTGAATGGTTTTACTCCAGGAATTATGAGAAATTAATAGCATTAGGAAAAGGAGAAGGGAGGAGAAAGTAGTTTGGAAGTGTTTCAGGGTGTTGTAGCTGGTTGTGAAACTTCCTGAAATCCAATTTGCTGATTCAGTATACAATCTTGATTTATTATATAAGCTTAAAACCACCTTGTTTTCAAAACAAAAGTGTTTCATAGGAAACAGCCATAAAACCACTCCTCATATTGCTGCAGCATCACACAGAAATGGTGAGCATCAGGGCCCATGGGAGAAACTAAGTTTACTGCTTATTTTTCATGACACTGACATTCTGTTTTCATCCCAAGTAACTTTAAGCACTCAAATTAGGCCTCAGCTGCCTTTGGCTTCTGTTAAGCAGTAGTTTTCCATGTCTTGTTTTGATGTAGTAAGTTTAAGCTTACACTACAGACAATACATTGCTTTTTTAGTGAACTTTCTTGATACTTAGAAATAGCCCATTGGCTTCCCCGGGTTGAGAAGATGAAAGGTATGAAACTGCCCGTCTGTGCCTAATGGGTACAGAGAGGCTCCTTCAGAAGGCACTACAGCTTGAATCTGAGTTTGGGTTCAAAAGATGTCTCTCTCTTCAGAAATAAAATAATTATAACAGTACTGATGGTTGTTCAGGGTGCCTTGTATGTAGCTTGGTTTCCATTATTGACCTTTTAAAGACTACAACCCTGAAGAAGGGCCCAGCTTGAGATGTTGAGATAGTCCTTAAACAGGGCCATGGCATTCCTTATCTAAGTGACAGCATGTTATGAATCTGTCTTTACAGTCTGCAGAGGTATGCCTGTGGTCACCAGGAATGATCACCATGCATCTTAACTTGATATGCCCAATTTTATCCAAATTTAGATATCCATATTTTCGGAATGAAACTGTTACTGGAATTGTGTTGATTTTGCCTGTCTAACTGTTATAGAAAGAGCTTCAGAAAGCTGTCCTCTGCCTTTCCATCCTGAACACATTTTGCACTTTGTTGATTGGTGAGGGATGCAGAAGGAGAGATATATATAATTTATCCAGCTAAAGCCATGAACAAGCAACAGGGCTCTTTGACTCTCTCTTTATTTAATAAGCTTCTTGTACCAAAGTCTTCTGTCTGGGCAAGAAGGCAATGCTTAGTGCCATGTCTGTGAGCACATTTATGTCCTGCTAAAGAGTAAGAAGCATGGAAAGGGCTACTCCATGTTTTACTACATTGGCTGAGCAAATTGCAAATGGTGCAGGAATGGTATTAATGTTGTAAGCTTGCACTAGTCTTGTACATATTTCTTTAATGAGAAATGCTGTGATTTCCCCTTTCCCACCTTTTCCTGGATGTGGAAAGATTTCCCATTCTTGCATTACTGACTCTCCACTGCAGTGAGTGTATGCACTTCCTCTGATCCTGACACACGGATCTCCTTCCCTGCTTGGCAAATGGTGGGAGCATGTTTGCCCAACGTGGCCCAAGGGCTGGACTTCAGAGCTGTCCCTCCCATCAGCCTTGACCCAAGATGTGCTGCTGCCGCTGGTCCTTTCATAGTTCAACAAATACAGGGCAGCCTCTGCAAAGTATGACCTTGTGTTTATTCATGGAAGATTAAAACTAGGGAGGTGTCCCACTTTCTGTGCATTTTTTTTTAAGAAAATTCCACAGCTATCTTAAATACTTCCATGTGAAATATCTATGTGCAAATGTGTCCAGCAGTCAGAAGAAGGAAGAATTTGTGACTTTCATGTTCTATATGGCATTGGCACCTAAACTGTTGCTTAGCCCTATGTACTTTCACCCATAAATAAAGGAGAGAGAATTGTAGTCATTCAACACAGAAGATATAAAAATAAAAGTAATTCAACTTACAGTATATGGTTCATTTATATCTAGCAAAACATGTTTATTATTTCCTGGGACATTTACCAGTGTTCTAGGGTTGAAACTGTGATTGCATAATTTAACAGGTCTTTCTGCATTGGAAAAGCTAGATACTGTAATTTCATCTGGCAATGGTATGGAGACACAGTGGTTGATCTCTGGGTTATTTTTAAATATTTATTCTCCTCCTCTTCGTTTAAGCTAGTTAATTCAGAAATATGGCCTTTATACAGCTTGCAACACAGTAAGGCTTATCCCATATGCAAGCCAGGAGTGGACATCTAACACAGTTGAACAGTTGACTGTAAAATTCTAAGGTATTAACAGTTAAACTCAATGTATTTACATATGGCAAATAAATTACATAAGTTTACAAATGGTACTGACCTTGCAACACCTAACAGCGAGCTTTATAAGTGACCTGAACAGACATGACCAGTGTATATAACACATTGCATTTACATGCTGAGTACTGGAACGTCTAGGATTAATTAACTTCAGGTCTGTGAGCCTAAACAACAGGGAGGAAATGGAACAATAACCCTTATTTTCTTCTTAATTTCAATTGCTTTGAATGGATAAGGTTGAGAGGGCACCTGCTAACTTTTTCTTTCTATCCTACCCTCTCCAATGAATTGCAGTCTGCCGTGGAAGACAGCGAGTTTAATTTAAAAACAGTGAGAGACGTTCACTGGTGATTATACCGCACTAAGAGTTTGCTGCTACCTCTTCTGCTGCAGTTGCTACCCTATAGCTGAGACAGCTGATCCAGAATGTTGTCTAGTTCAACCTATCCACTAAAGCATCTGGGCAACCAAGGGCACTTCTGGTAGAGATAGCTACCACTAGATTCATCAGCACTAACTGTCACACTTCTAAAACCCTGAATATTTGATTTAAATCTTGTTAAATGCAAATAGAAGTTCTTCTGCCTAGGTGACTGCTGCTTCTCTGCATGCTTAAAGACGCTTCTACAACTGTATTGTTATGAGTAGCAGCTTTAGGTATGACGGTGAATAGTGTTGAACTTTCTTCGCTTGGGTTTAAATAAACCCAAGGCTTCCCTGCCCCCACCTTAAAAAACAAAGGAGGGCAGAGGTCCAGTAGTGTGCTGTTGTAAGCTCGAGTTGAATCAGGCTTTGCCTGGCAAAGTCAGGATGGAGTCATTCAGATGTTGTGGACAGATAGGGGCAGGGGCCTTTTGATTTGCTGATTTTTGACTTAACAGATCTTTGTTTTAGTTATTTCAAGTGCGGCAAGCACGTGTACTCATCCAAACAGTTAATGCCAATGTAAATGGCTGCATTCCTGAGGTGAAATACTTGGAAGCAAGGCAGGAACAGTTTTTCCTTCTGTGAAGCCCATCTGGGTGCTTTTAGACTGTCCTTACTGCTCTTAGGAGTGCATTGCTCCTGATGCAGAAAGGTGTGCCTGCTGTTTTCATGTGAAATTCATGGAGCACACTCTACACTCGACAAAAAAATAGGTACCACTTTCTTGCAGGCACGCTGACTACCTACATGTGTAGGATCCACTTATTCATCTATCAGGATGGCTAGTATTTTACTTGCATGGCCAGGGTGAGGATGTCTTTTGGCACATGTTTGAAATCACTGCCTAAAATACACAGTGTCATGGGTAAATTCAGAGTACTAAGTCAGGAGCAGTGCAGGACATCTTCAGCTGCTGACAGTGGCACTTGGCTGATCTCTCTTAGCCAGCCAGGCAGACTGGGCTGTTTAGACCTGTGTAGGCCAAAGCGCTAGAAAGTCAAAGTAGAGTTAGCAGATGGTAAAATCCAAACACTGAATTCCCTCAGCTTAGTTTATTGGTACCTTCCCAAAGATATCTGCAAAACTATTTAAACTTTGCATGAACACAAACGATTTCAAAGAAAAATAAATCTGCTGCAGCTCTGTAGGGACAATGGGTTTCCAAGCAGAGCAAGACCAAAGAGCGTAACAGCAGTGGAGCTGACATGCCTCCTACTGAATTTGTATTTGACTTCCTTTCTCTGCCATGACTGGATTCTTCTCTAGGAATAAATCTGCATAACGAAGAAAAATGTAATTACTTTAGGTATGGGTCCTTTTTCAGATGGGAATACCATGAAACAGTAATGAATATGTAATGAATAACTGCCTTAATTAGACACAGGGTCCAAGCTGAAGTTACATACCCC
The DNA here is from genome assembly GCA_035583155.1 of Acropternis orthonyx. Classification (NCBI taxonomy): domain Eukaryota; kingdom Metazoa; phylum Chordata; class Aves; order Passeriformes; family Rhinocryptidae; genus Acropternis; species Acropternis orthonyx. The sequence goes on along the minus strand of JAWWEU010000081.1, from coordinate 139,954,490 downwards.
GTGCTGATTTATATGACACAAGCAAACACCCTGGTATTGCAATTGCACCTCTGCTTGCAGTGTGTGGACATGGTCACTGGATTGTAGGCACACTTCCTCATCTCTCCTGCTCACTTCCATCATTCTGTCCCATCCTGTTAGGGCTAGTATCCTGTGAGATTTTGAAAACAATATCCCTGCTATTCAACCACAAACCCCAAATTCCTATATAAATTCAAAACCGGGTTTTCCTCTTTTTTTGGTGGTTACTTTGAAGCCACATCATCTTGTGATCATTGTCACCATGCAAACTGTAGTGCTGGTGGAAGGTTCAGGCTGCAGAGGCTGGGACAGATGTTTGGGAGAGACTGCTTGTTTGGTGGCAGCTTCAGTGTATGTTAGCGTGGACCAAACCTGAAATCAGGCTCCTGAGGAGAAGCACCTGAAAACAGAAGAGTAGGCTGCAAATCTGTTGCCATTCTGCTCCTGCTGCATTTATTTAGTAAAATATCATATCTGTAGAGTTACTCTGAATGTATTCTTCCCTGGAAAAGAGGATATATTGCAAAAAAGTTACAATAAAATGAAAACAAATGGCCTTTTATAGCTGTGATTTTAATTTAACTGGACTGAGTCCAGTAAGATCTGGCAAAGTAGATGAGGGGTAGTGGGTGTGTCCAGGGCACTGGAAAGGCAAAACATGAACAATTTTCCCATAAATAACACTACAATATCCAAATTTAATTGTTGATAGCTATAGCCTCATTGTGCAAATGATCTTTCATCAGACTGTGCTGAATCTATTTCAATTAAGACTGATGTGTGAATAATTCAGGCATGACATGAATAATGCATGCCCACATAACAGTTTGTAAGTGCCTGTTTATACAAGGTAGAAGGACTTAGAATGCACTTTCAAAGAGTTGATTTAAAGTAAACCAAAGACTTTGCAGTTATTAAGGGAACTACATCTTGTCTTAACTCCTAATGAAGCAGATGCATTGCACTAGGCATAAATAATAGAAAGAAATAATCTAGCTGTATACACAATGCTGGCCTTTAAGCCATGCACTTTAGAAATGGGTTTTGAGATAATTTGGATAGTTCCTTACAAGAGAGATGTAATTCTGCAGGGTTACAAACTCATATTGTTTGCTTCCTTGATTGTGGACCTTTCTGATGTTTGGACATTCTCATTCCTATGCCTTGTATGGTCACAGGATAGAAAAGAGAAAGAGGGTGAAGGGAGCAAGTGAGAGAAGGGTGATGAAGATAACCAGGCATTTGGTATGGCTTTCATTGTAGAAAGATCAAACAAACCAGGAGTACTTGTGTTTGAAAAGGAATAAATAGGAGGGAATATCATGAATGTTGTGTAGAAGTGGGAAGAGAAAGGATTAGTAACCTGTTTTCAACGTATGAGAACAGTACCCCTAACCCCAGTGAAACTGGCAGGTTTTAAACCAACCGAAATTAGAAATACACTCTTGCAGTGTGTGACTACATTGTGGAACTTTCTGCTACAAATTGAAAATTTGATTGAAATTTTGATTGAATATTGAAAAATTGATTTATAGCCAGAAAAATATATGTAACTTAAAGAACTGAAAAAAGGTTTAAAAAATTCATGGAGATTTTTTTCTGTCATTTCCATCAATCACCATGTCAGGTGAGCTCACAAAATTCTTAAACATCTCTGGAGAAAGGTGTCCCTCCCTGCTTTCTTAACACCTGCTCACTTGTCTGCTCCCTTTTTCGTGTACTCTTTTCTAACACATTTTCTGTTGATGGCTACTGATGGTAGAATATGGGGGAAGAAGGACATTCATGCAGACACTGATTGATTAGTGTTAAGGTATGTTCCTTTCTGAGTGTCCTCTGACCACCTGAACCCTAAAAGGGTCATGTTAGTAATGGCTGAGTTTTGAAAATTAAATTATATGCTGGAGCAATTCCTGGCTGTGAATCTTAATACTTTTCATTAAAAGCAACATAAAGATTTAGGGGTGAAAGTCTACAGCACAGCAGCTGACCCACTGCAGCAGAGTTTGCATAGGTTTGTCAATCCATGTTTTCAAATTAGGACCACAGGCTCAAAACTGCAATTTCCTCTTATCAGCTCAGGGTAGAAGAATGTGTCTTGAAAACATTTCTTTTGATTTCAGAGAGTCATTAAAGATCTGAGCACATTCTAATCCTCTTATATTTTCCTCATTAGATTTGGATTACTGCAGCCAAGCAAGGGGTGAAAGCGGGCACGTTCTTCTGGTCTGTGTAAGTGCCTTCTGTTTTCTGGAGATTTTTAACTAATAATTCAGAATTAATTTGGTGCAAGTGCTTATTAAGTTGTTTTCCTTTCTCTAAACATTCGGTAGCTTGGAAACTGCACCTGTAAATGTATGTGATGTTTCTGATGACCAAAGCTGATGCTAGTTTCCTGCTTTAGATTCATGCACTGATTTTTAGCAGTTGTCTAAAGAAAAGATGTGTAACTACATGAAAAATGACTCTTTCATTTCGCAGTGTGTTTTTTTGCCTCCTTAGTATTGCTAGCAATGTTTCCTAGTCCTCTGAGAGTGAAAGATTCTTACTGTCCTCTATGTTAACTGGCATCACCAGTCTAATAGACTCAAAGGTCTGACCCATTCATTTTACTGTACAGTCTAACCTTTGGGTAGGATACTTGATTTCCCTTTCCTGAAAGACAGCCTTGAGGATCTTTGTTGTGTGTTCTTTTGCTTAATGATTCCAACTTATTTTCCCTTGTCCCAACTAAAAGGTATCTTTAAAACCAAAACTGCATTTTGATAATTTTCAAAGTCTGAGGAATTCTTATGGATCAGTCTCTCTATTACATTTTGGTGGCAGGATTGCAGGAGCAAAGGAAATGTTTAAACTGCAAGATTGAAACAGTAAGGGGATTTGCCAATTTTTTTGGTGATTCCATTAGGCAAAATACTCTTTATGGCTCTAAATATCATATAGCACATGGAGGGAATAATAAAACATATCACAAGCTGGTGATAGGTTTAGGCTTGCAAGGTGGCTCTCTCACAGAGCTCCAGTCTGGTGCTCTACAAACCAAAGAAATTAATGTGATTCCTAAGCTCTGCATCTACACAGTCTTCATAAACACTCTGGCCAATGCATGATGGGCGTATAGAATGTCACGGAAGGTAACAAAGGATATGTCATATGAATGGCAATGTACAGGAGTGAGACACCAATTCGTGTATGAAAGAAATATATATGGCTTAAAACTGTGTTATTTGGTTTGGAAGATGGAATGTTTTTGGGGAGAATTTTCAGGCACACACTCTTTTACGAAAACAGAATGGTTAAGATTTTAGTCAGAAATGAGTTAATTGAAATGATGGATTTTTTTTCTTATTGTAGAATTAATAAAAATATAAAAATTGAGCAATACCCAAGATTATTATTCCACTTTAAAATGTTGCCTTATTCAGAAATTTTAGCATAAGTTCTCATTTTTATAGTTGCTTCTACAATTCAAAGTTTTCCATGTAGCTGGAGGCAGCACCACTGTTATTTTACAAGGCATTAAAAACTATCATACTTCCAAATGGCTGTCAACATCTCTATTTCTCTGTCAGTTGTTTCCAAAGAGTGCTGAATGCAATTCAGCATGGTGGTTCGTTCTCATGGTTGTGTTTGATTCCTGTCTTGGGATTCTGCTACTGATCTAATGGAATATGGACTGACTGTGCTATTGTACCAAAATAACTGCATGGTCACTGACCTGTAGAGCTTTCCTAAGATGACTGAGATATTTGGAATTTTAGCAGCTCTTTATAAGGTTAGTCATTCTCATGGCATGAACTTGGCCTCAGCAGCCAAGTGAGAATGGCTATCACTATACAAACAGTGGCATAGGACGAATCTGTTCTGCAGAGTGAGAAGCTGTCAGAGTTGTGCAAGTCACCGTGCTGATGGCCTGATGTTTCAGCTTACTCTGCCCTGATTTACACCAGCCTACCCGTCAGTTTGGTTACTGTTAAGTTTATGAGAACTTTTCCAGTGTCTGCAAGACTACCAGAGCACGATGGTTGTTTGAACCTGTATGGATGTGAGCAATGTAGTGGTTTTTACTCATTCCAGCTATGCAATGTCAGCACAACTGTGCACAAAAAAGGTTCCTCTGGCTTAAAGCTATCAGAATGGATCTTTGTTCACTCCTGTTTCAAAGAGTTAGATTTACTGCCTTGGGTTCTGACTACAAACTTCTGTTCATCTTTCTTTTGGAGTATGTGGACATTCAGGAGGTCTGCTGTGATTCTGTTTGCAAATTAAGAATTAGTACTAAGCAACAAAGAAGATACAGTATGCTAAAATTATGCTATTGTGATTTATTATGTGTTAGAATCAGTATATAACAAGGTTTTGTTGATGCTTTTTGTATGCTATGATAACAAGGTATATTTTTGTTTTTTGTGGTCCAGTGTCATCCCCCATGAGCGCAGAATATTAACAATACTGCAGTGGTTAACCCTTCCAGACAATGAAAGGTAATTCACTTACTGTCATCTGCTATTGGATAACTGCTAGTTTGTCTTCTTAAAAGCACCTGGGAGAACCAGAGGAAATTTTAATTTCAAAAATTATTTTTTTCTCTTACAGGCTATCACTGATTTAAGGATTTGTTTGGGTTTTATGTTTTGTGGGAGTTTTTTGGGAATTTTTTTTGTTTGTTTTGGTGCTTTGTTGTTGTTGTTTCATTTTTCAATATCAGCTTTTAACGATCAGCAGTTTGATTCTTCCAAATAAATCTGTGGTATGAATTTATTTCTTATCAAGAAGCATGTAATTACATGGATTAACTTGGATTGTTCTTATCCTACTGAGCCTAATATGGTTTAACATCCTTACAGACAATGGCAGTTGCAGAACTGGACACTGAGCACTAGGAAAATGTTAAGATTTTAATTATGAGTGGGGTTTAGTACACAACTTCCCACATGCTGCTGGCTGCAGAGCTCAGGCAAGCTGCTGTTGTGATTTCTCCTACAAGACTTAGAATGTGCTTGTGTCCTCAGATGGTACCCCATGTGCCTCCCTGTATGTGTTCTTGGATTTAATAAAGCTGCAAAACAGCTAATTGCTTAATTATACCATGGAAGCAAAGGACTGCTAAAATGATTTTATGACTAAGAAACAGTTCTTTTCCATCAAAATAAGTCTTGTTGGAAAGTTGAATTGATTTGACTTGGCCTAGCAGGCCCATGTTTTTGTGTTGTCGAAGAAAAGCTAAACTGAATGAGACCTTTCTTTCAGGCCTTATGTTTATGCTTTCTACTCTGAGCAACCAGATGCTGCTGGCCACAGATATGGTCCTTTCAACTCAGAGGTTAGTACAGATTTTTTTTTTCTGCAGAAAAAGCAGGTCTCTCACATACTTGTTTTTTGAATAATTGATGGTGCTTAGGAGTAACACTTTAAGGAACTTTTTTTTTCACCTGTTTCTGCAGTGTGAATCCCCTCTGCCAGAGAAAACAAAGTTATTGTCTAAGGGATTTTATCATGTGAGATTCACTTTTGGGAGAAGGAACTGCCCATAGCTTTCAGGGGTCTGTTTCTCTCTGTGATGAGATTATGCAAATGGAAAGATTTATTTGGCAAAGACAGGAGTATGTGTGTGTGCAACAGCGTAATTTAACTTTTTTTCTAACAATTTATCCTTCTTAAAAGCAATTAAAATATAATGCATAAAATATTGAGAGAAAATGCAGAGAAGAAAAAACTTGCTTTAAAGCTGACAGCTTGCAGCAGACAAAGTAATAATTCCAGTCTGTTGGGAACTGTAAAAAGCTGCTCGTTCCAGTTTCACATAGGCCCTACAGGGGTTCAGAAAGCTTTGCCAATACTTTTCCCTCAGGACCATACTGTTGAGTTTGGAAAAATTTTGAAGCACCATAAGGCATTTTAATGAAAAATTATGTGCAACATGCTGCAAAAGTTTAACCCGTTGTTTGACCTGGGATAGCTGTCTGGGACTGAAGAGTACTTTTCCCTGCCAACACTGTCCAGGTGACAAGAACTTAGAGAGGATACACTTGCCAGGGATTTGTGAGGAGGGAAAGAAAATTCTGTACCCAAATATCCTACTTCGGGTGACTGGGCTCTGGTATTTCCAGTGATCTCTGACATCTGGCAAAGGTCCCCTAGTTTCAGTGCAAACGCATGTCTGCAGATTCCCATCACAAGAGACTTTAGGAGTTTTTATACAAACTTTTCAAAGGGTACACAAATGTTTGCAAGTCAGGAGTGTACCAGATGCCTACCTGCTGGAAGGCAACACAGATTCCCTTGAGCAGCCAGGTACCCAGCAGTAATTTCTTATTTGTTGGATAGCTGAAGAAGGGAGCAGAGGCAGCATTACTATTTTTTAATATGCTTATTTGGGCTGTTGAAATGGTTTTCAGTGATAGTGAAGTTTCAGTGGGTAGTATTCCTGTTGGAGCAGTTTGAGCCATTGTCTGAGAACAGTGGGTGTGAGAATTATTCCCAACCAGTGCTGAAACACTGTACTGAATGGAGGGAAGCAGTCCTTTTCCTGGATGAGGAGTGGTTAAGGTCTGTCAACTCTCTTGCTAGATTGACAGGCATGGGTATGTGTCCGTGTTGTCATGGTTCAGAACAGGAGCTATGCCTGATTCAATCAGGCAAGGCATCAGTAATGAGAGCACTCTGATTCTATGATATATTTCTCAATAATGCTTCACAATTTCTCTTGTGGAGTGTTAAGATTACTGGGTGTCTTATGACTGAAAACTCTAATTTTATTTATCCGGAGACAACCACTTCCTTCTGAAGGGAGTTGTGGAACTTTTTCCGTGGACCTAAAGGAGAATATTAAGGTGATGATATTGAAATTGTTCTTTAAATTGTAGTGTTTAACAAACCAACTTAGCATCCAATGTGGCAATCTTGTTTCAGGTTAATTATAAGGGTCTAAAAAAGTGAAATGTAGGAAAATGTTCATCACAGGAAAAGTCATTACAAAAGTAAAAAGCCCCCGAGGGCTCTTACTGTTTGGGAGTTCTTCTGGATGGTTATCTGAAGGTTGATCTCTAAATGCAAGGCAAAGCTTAGGCTCTTTAATAAGTGTGAATTCATAGCTTATGAAACTTTCGCAAATAAATAGTTTTATGCCGTTTGTCTTAAGCGCAAGAATACTGTAAAATTGATTTCTAGCAAATTGAGAACAGATGAGTTAGCAGAGGAGCACGTAAGGGTTTGCAGTTCAAACAGTGGAACTAATTTTGTGAATGGAAATTTGAGTAAACGAATACAGCTGTGTAAGTACACAGATGCTGAGGTTTGGGAGGGGCCTGGGTTCAGGATAGAAAAGCTAGGAAGTATTTTATGTTGTTTCTCTTGACACTGCTTTCAATATAACTTTTAGGAGCTATGAAATTTGCATACACCAGCTGGAAGAAAGTCCTCAAAGAGTTCCCTTTCAGCTACTTCCTTGATACTGGGAGTGTGGCCTCCCCATGAAATCATTCTTTTCTTGTATCCTCCTGGCAGCAGTTACACAGCTGGAGTAACACTGACCATTTTTCTTCATGCAGAGGCAGATCAGCCAGAAAATAATGTTTGAAAACAAGCTCATAGCAACTCTGTTATGTTTAAAATGGGCTTCCTATTCCTTCTTTTGAAGAGTGAATCTTTTATGCTGTATTTTTCCTGCTTTATTTCATAGTTTGAGGAATAGTTTTATAGCTTGAAAACCTCCAAATCTTAAAAAACTCCATTAGAATAAAGAGAATTAGAGCTTATTATACCAAATAATGTTCTAAATGTATTTTAAATGTATAATCTTAAATGTCTAATGGCATCTACTACTGATAATTTTCAGCTTCCACTCTTCAGCAGGTGACACTTAGAGCTTTTCAGGACATGCACAACATCCTATTTACAGAGTGTCTTAAAAGCTAGAAGTAGAGGGACTTAGATACACTTAAACTTTTGGTGAATTGCCAGGATTTTTTCGAGAAATGGAATTGATATTATGGCTAGTACCCACAAGTGTAACTTTGCATATACTCTAACATGAATTTCAGCATAAATGAGTTGATTGTCTAGGTTTTGGGTTTTCTTTTTTGCTTTGGGGTGGGTTTTTTTTTGCTTTGGTTTTTTGGTGGATTTGATATTTTGTTTGTTTGTTTGGTTGATTTTTTTGTTGCTATAGTTTGTTTGGTGTTTTGGGGTTTTTGTTTGGTTTTTTTTTTTTTTTCAGTATTTCAGTGGAATCCATTATGTTTTCAGGAGAAGTTATGGGACTTTTAAAATATATGCTTGCTTTTGATTTACTTCTGCTTTTTTTTTTTTTTTTCCTTTCCCTCTGTGCTTCTGCAGTTGAACTCTGGTAGGTTGGTCCATCCGGGTCAAGAAGCAGAGCTTTGGCTGGCTAGTTACCCTTGTGATGTTACAGTTCCCTTCTGTAAGCGGGGAGGGACTTGTTTCCCTCCTCCATAACTCTGTTCTGACTCTTCTCAAGCAAAACTAAGATTTGGCTGGTTAATAAGAACTTGGCTTTTTTTTTTTTTTCCCCCTTAGCTAACATTTTTTTTTTTTTGGACATAAAATATTCTAGAAATATACTACCATAAGAGCTCTAAAACACATGGAAATCTGGCACTGCTAAGCCACTTCTGCTGCTCCCCTAACATGCTGTCTTGAGACAGTAATTTCAGTGTTCAGACCTGGGTCTGCTGCGCTCACGTTTCCTGGCATTGTGGAGCTCTGTCTGAGCCGATACAGAGACAGTAAAATGAGAATCCTTCCTTTCCCTGCCGCTCCTCTCATCAGGACTGCACAAAGCTTGAAGCGTTTTAAAAACAGAAAACTCTGGTGCTGCTTTATTAAAATGCCTTTCTGGAGAAAGACGAATGAGACTGGACTAGAATCTCCTTTCCAGCTGCTTGCGTTGGAAGCAATGAAACAGCATGGCAGATGGTAACATCCCCTTCCTTCCCTTCCCTGTTTATGTAGCTCTGTAACTGAACAACTGTGAGAAGCTGCCTATGTACACAGAAGTTAAATAGCATCATAAATCTCCAACTCTTCTCAAGCCCATTCAGTGTGCTGTGTTACACACAGCATCTTGTAGTTTATCTCCTGGTAGGCGTCACCTGTCAGCGCTTCACACGCCATCTGAGCAGTGCCAGGAGCCTGTGACTTGTGTTAAAGTTAGTGAGAGTGGGAGACTTTAAAGTCATGAGCATGATGATTAATGGGATAGTAGTTTATTCTAGCTATATCTTCATTTTGTTCCTTTTATATTTTTTTCCTTCTGTAAGTCTTTCACAGGTAATTGTGCATTTATAAACCCAATGAGATGCCACACTGAAAGCACCAGCAAATTCAATTCTTGAATTGCCCATAAAGCTGGTAATAAGGCTGGTATCAGGGCAGATTGCTCATGCACTGCCACTAATGTGCCCTGCCTGGCTGATGTAAAGGATATGAGCTCCCTTCCAACTGAATCTCACCTTCATAATGCTGATCTGCAGACCCCAAATAGTGGCTAGTGGTTTCTGGTGACTTCTGTGGGGTACAAGGTCTGGCACACAATAGTGGCACCTGCTAATGCTGTGGATGAGGGTACTTGGTGTCACTGATTCAGATGAAAAGTGGGTGTGGGAAACCTTGCAGAAGTCATTTAGACTAGACATGCTCTAATAACCATACCTAAGCCATCATTCAAGTAAAATGTTGCATTTCCACCAGCACTTTACCCCCAGACACTTACTAAACTGTGTGCAATGAATTTTACTTTAATTGAAAGGATGTTAACTTAAATTTCGATCATATTAATGGATTAATATTTGATAACTAACACCCCTATATAACTATATATTTTCAAAGCCAGAAGCCCCACCTATCTTCTGAAACACCAATTTAATTTCTTTTTATGCTGTCTGCTCTTGTAACTGCTGTTCTGCTTTCAGTACAATTTGGTGGATTCCTCCTTAAAGAGGGACAGACCCTAAATTGTCTGAAAACCTAAATTTTTTAAAAAGCCAGTGCATTTGTGCTTCAGGATTATCTGGCACAGTTAGCTTGACTATCTGGTGTGAGATGAGACAGGCTTTTTTTCTGAGTCCAGACATCTCTCCCTGCCAGTACAGGAGAGTAGTTATGGCTCCCCTCTTACTCCGCCTAAGAGACCTAAGAGAAAGCTTCCTCCTAAGAGGAGACAGGAAAGACCAGTTGCAGCTCCAAAGAAAAGAAGAAAAGTACATAGACTGGATCAGTATTCTACGGAAACTCGTCGGAAGAAAGTAAGTTCCAAAAATTTATGATGGAGGTGCCACTTTTTAGGCACTAGGCTGTCTTTATTTTTTTCAACATGGGAGTTCATTCCATGCCTCAGGTTGGGATTCTGCAGCCAAAACTTGTATAAATGTACTGAAGGACCCAAGGAAAGGAGCCAAACCAGACCAAGCCTTCTGGGAGCTATGTTTTTCCTGTTTAGACTGTTTGCATTAGGGAGAGTTGTCTTTATAATCTCTTTATATTTTTAAATCCAGCCATCAGCTGGAGGCAATGTCAGATAAATCCCTGGGAAGACACTATCACTGTTGCTAACCCATCTGAACTACTACAAATTCTGCAATATATTGTAGTCTTCTTATTCCCAGCTCATGGGAAAATAGTGATTATTTGAGATTTTATGTCTAGTCTTGATGGTTGTAAAAAATGTGACATAAAATCTAAAAGGGAAAGAACATTTGTTTTACAAATAGGTATTTTAAAGTCCTTTTGTGACTTTGGAGGGTAAGGGATTCTTGATTACATGATTTCTCAATGCTGTGTCTGCATTAGAGTGCATTACTCTGTTTTCACAAGGAAAACATCAAATAGAAATTGCTTTATTAGGAAAAAGTACAAGTGGATGAAAAAGGTATTCCTTAGTGTACCATCTTTCTCCACCTGGCACAAACCAAAACACTAGGAGGGGTTATACACTGTTTCAGTATTATATTCATTTCAGAAATTTTAAGAATTCAAAACCTTTTCTTGTCCTCTCTTTTCTTTTCCTACTTTCTTTCTTTCTTCTAAGGGAAAACACCTGAGAGAATCCAACTGTGATTTCTGTGTTGCAGACCCCATACCCAATGCTTTTGTAATGCTACCAACTCTTTATTGTAGCACCATCTTAGAGATCCATATGTCTTGAAAGATAAAATACTTCTGTACAGTCTTCCAGAGTTTTGATATCAACATACTAGGTGAAGAAAGGTGTATGCAAGAGTTTTATTTGTTTGCCAACAACTCTTTGAAAGCTGCATGTGGGAAAGAATGTGAGCTGTAAGAGGAGATCAGATTGCTGAAGAGGGTAGCTAAACAAAACTACCATCACTTGAAATCTCTGTAATTATTGTAGTTCCATTTTTTTTCATCATTACTGTTTTTAAAAGAAGCCTCAAGCCTTCTGAACAAAAGTAAACATTAATGGGAAATCCGTCTGGTACTGATCTCTTCATCCACGACCAATGACAGGACTCGAGGAAATGGCATGAAGCTGAGTCAGGGGAGATTTAGGTTGGATATCAGGGAAAGGTTCTTCACCCAGAGGGTGGTTGAGCACTGGAAGAGGCTCCCCGGGGAAGTGGTCACAGTGCCAAGCCTGCCTGAGTGCAAGAAGTGTTCAGACAATGCTTTCAGGCACATGGTGTGACTCTTGGGGATGGTTGTGTGCAGGGCCAGGAGTGGGACTTGATGATCCTTGTGGGTCCCTTCCAACTCAGTATATTCTATGATTCTGTGAATTTCCGGCTTCCTTGAATAAGCTTTGGATTCTCAGTAAATGCTGTGTTTTCTTACATGATTGATGTTATAATAGTTCCATAAAGGTGAAATTTGCAGAAGAAATTTTTTGTGTTTGAGAGTGGAAGAATGCTGAAATAGACAATTTTCTTTTCTTCTGAACTGGAATGTTTCAAAGTTTTAACTAAAGTGACTACTTAGGTGTTCCTGAACTAAAATATTCCAAGATTTCAACCTTTGTCTGAACCACTTCCATATGTTGCAAAAACTGTTCCTCCTTTTCCCCACCATGATTCCTTCTCTCATAAGTCACTTCTCTGTGTATTTTTAGTGCCACATGGGAGTTGACATTTCCTGTCTTATAATCAATCAGACTCATTTAACATCTATCCCTTAATGACTCAGGCAAAAGGAGAATTTCTGAACCATCTCTTTCTGGGTCACACTAACATGGTGTTTATTTTAGAAAATTCTGCCAAAATCTAGGTTTTTTTTCTCATCCACAAGTTGTTATCATTCTTTTTGTCACTGGGAGGAATTTTTATTGCAGATACTTGGACCAGCCAAATCAAACAGACAAGTTAAGAAGAAGTCACCATACAGTGACAACAAATGTTTTCTTCTCAAAATCAAAACAACATCTGAGTCTTCTAACTAAAATCTTACTTTTCCCTTCTCTGTGCCATCTGGTAAAAAAATGTTTGATTTTCTTAAAGCTAAAAACACAGTCCTGTATCCTGCTGTTTTCTGGGTTTTTTCCTTAAGGAAAAAGAAACTTAAATGAAGAACTCACAGTCCTGTGTCTCTGTGCTCTGGGACCTGCTGACAATTTTGCCTGAACTGTCATTTGAGCTGTTGGGAACTCTTGGCTTTGAAGCTGAAGAACGCTCCCTCTGAGCCCCATGTGCTACTCGAGTGACGTGCATATTGTCATTCAAGTATCAGATGTCCTTTGAAGTGAATTTCATTAAGTGACTTGGCATGTGAATCCCAAGTCCAAAGCTTCATCTCATGTTCATGTTTTGAGTAAACTGTTCACATAAAATAGCCTTTTGAAAATGCTGCTGTTTATCTGTAAGAAACAAACAACTCCAAAGTAATATGTGTTTTTCTACCATCTATACATGGTTTTTACCAACTGTACACATGTTCACAGGAGGCCGAGGATCAGCCTTAAAGATCTTTTGCTGTCTTCTGTCAGCATCTCAGCAGGGCTTTTTCATGATAAAATTGTGATGTGGATATACAAAAGGAAATGGTATGATGATTGTGGGTGTAACAGCTCAGCCAAGGCTTTGCCTCTTGACCTGGATGGTTATCCTACCAGAGTTTTGCCCAGGGACCACCAGTTGTGTTGTAGGAACATTGCAATGACAGAATTAACTTTTTTTTTCTTTCTGCATATTTATACAGCTGATGGTGAATCCTCTGAGAGAGATTGACAAGACAGTAGGACAACTAATGGATGGTCTGAAACAGTTGAAACTACATCGATGTGTCAATGTCATATTTGTTGGTGATCATGGTAAGTTTTAAACTATATTTATCGGTCAATAAGTGCTTAAGCAATGTAGCTGTAGATACAATAGGTGACCAAAATGAAAGCTCCAATTAAAATATTTTTGTGCTGATTCTTTTTTCTGGTAGTTTAGCACTCCCAAGTGAGCCACTTGTTATGAACTGGCTGCTCAGCTCACCTGTTGATTGCCATTGGGGGATACTTCTCTTTCATAACAGTGATCTGGGTATTTACATCTTCACTTGGAGCTTTTCAGATCTTGGCATTCCTGATATCACATCCGAGTACAGCTCTTCTTGCATGTTTTGGAAGGCTATAATGTGTCTAGAGTAAAGTTTTTGTCAGTTTTTATGGAAGGAAGAAGTTTAATAGCCCTGTTCTGTATGTGAGGAGGGAAGTAGTACTTTCAACTGAGGCATTTTCATGGTAATTAGTGAATCAAGTTATCTGACTAGGAGAAAGACTGGAATATCTGTAGGAGGCTATGTCCAGCTTGGATGGAAAAGTCATCAGAATAATGGAGGAAGGAGGTAAAAAGATACTTCATGGTCAGATGGAGAGTCACCTAAAAGCAGAGATTTTTGATAAGTCTCATCCTTTCAGACATTTGAAGAAACTTACAATAGAAGACACAGTAAATATTAGCAAAGACAAAAAGTTTTACTAAAGAAAAATGTGACCATATTTGAGAGAAACCTGATTTTACATAACATTTTTTAGCGATGCCACTGAAGATCGTGTTCTGTTTAGATCTTTGTTCATGAAAATCTCACAAGAACTACCTCAGCAATAAAATGGCATATGCCTCCTTCCTGGCTGTGGGGAGGGAAGGGTAAGAGGCAGGAAGGATTTCCAGGGGTGGCAGTTCTGTGCTGAGAACCCTCCGTGACTGGCAATACATTCCTCCGCACCACAACTGGCTGCAAGAGAAAAGCGTTTATCTGCGGCTGCCTTAGAACAGACCACCAACAGACAATACCTTTTGTGTGCGATTTCTCTTAAAATCGTTTGTTTAAAAAGAAATAATCCCCGAAGCAGTACACTAAACTAGAAACAGACTTTGATTTTTCCACGAGCTTAATTTGGAGTTGTGTCAGTGCACGCATGGTATTGTGGTGGCTGTTTCTATGACTCTCAGACTGGTACTTCTCTTGTATAGGCAGGTGCTAAAAGCGCTCCTGGTTTGACTCCTACCAGTGTGTTATGTTGGAATTCTTTAGAATAAATTAGTCATCTGAAATAAAATAATATGTAGGGTGTTTGGGTTCTCTTTTTTGCTGTTCTGGAAGATGTGTTTATTTTCAGGCTGGATTAATTTTGCGTTTTCCTTCTGCAGGGATGGAAGACACTACCTGTGAAAGAACGGAATTTTTAAGCAACTATCTGACTAATGTGGATGATATAATTTTGCTGCCTGGATCTTTAGGGCGAATTCGCCCTAGGCCTAGCAATAACCTAAAGTGTAAGTTAATTAATTGTACCTCTTATATCCTGAGAACTAGACTTTATTCCTTCCTTGGACTGATGTTATCCAAAGGGTGTAAATTTGCAGTGTGTTGGCAGGAATTTCAGAGGGAATTCCACTGTAGACCAGCTTGCTTCCTTCCCACTCTATAGTTCACAGACTCCACAGTGGCAGAGCTATCAAGTGGATGACAAATGTTCTGGGTTAAACCCTGCTCTTAATGTAAAAGAGGAGTGGGAACTCCAGGCCAGTTTCACATGCCAGCTTACATGTCATAGTGAGTTTATTTATGCCCTTTTCCCCTCTGTCAACACAAAGTGGACTTTGAGGATCTCGGCACTGCACAGATTGGATATAAAAAAACATCTGGTACATTTATGAGCTAATAGAAAAAGAAGTGAATTGTTTGTTTTTAATTCAGTAGTTTTATCATACTTTTGACGTAAATGAGAAGCAGTGTGGGTTGCTACACAACAACAACAACAGGCTGAAGATCTTGAAGGATATAAAGAAGATTTAAAGTATGCATTCAGGGCCAATGTTGACAGTAAAATGTGCTGCTTTTTTGAAGCATGCTTTTAGAAATTCACCCTGACTTAATGTCTGAGATTAACTGAGCTTTGATTAGAGCACAAAAGGCTCAGGCAGGAGTCCTCTGCTGAGGCTAACGCTGTGATTTCAAGCATTACAGCCCCAGCTGCCCTCCTGCTGCTCCTGAGGAATATCACCTCCAGGGCCGCAGTGCCAGGATGGGGTGTGCCAGCACCAGCACTGCTCAGGCTCAGCGTACCAGGGCAAACCTGGCTTTGCCAGCAGTTTAAGCTGCCAGGCAAACTGTGTAACTCATAAACTAACCATAAGTACCTGTGTTTTTTGCAGCATAGCTACAAGGGTGACAGCTTGTGATACAGGGGGAGATCAGGTAGCTGGGATAGTCACCTGTCCCTTCACAACACTTCGGATATGATTTGGTTGAGGACAAATTTCACAGAAATGTTGATCTTTGAAAATTAAATACTTCCAGAATAGTAGCAGAGATCATAAGAATGTGGTAAAACTTTCTTAGATAGTGATGTATGAATTAATTTTGCTATAAACTTATTTACCTGCCTATTTATGCTTGATGAATACATGAAGAGTGTGTAAAGATCTGTTGAAAATACTGCACATGTTGTTCAAACTTAGTAGACAAGCATGAGGACTGAATTCCTACACTACACAGTCTACTGAAAACAAATTTCAGTTCTGAGAAGTCTTTTCTTTTAAAGATCTTTTGGTCTTGAATTCCCAAACTGCTGAGCAAAGTAAGTTTTCTTGGGAGGGTGAATGACAGTATCTTCCAAAAAGATCAGCTTGTCTCACTGACCCCTGAGTCATACTGCTGATTTTCCTGCATTGGCCTTTTCCTCTTTTGGCCTCTGTCCGCAGCTTCCTTGTTTGAATATTTACAATTGCTAATAAATCAGCAGTTTGAACAGAGAACAAAGAAGCATGTGTCTTAGGTATAAAACCAGGGTTTACCCCCTTAAATGGCAAATTGGCAACTTTTTTATTCCTCCCCCATTTTCCTGCTCCATAATACAGTCTCAATATTGCAAACAATCCTTTGCACTGAAAGGGCCTGTAGCTTGTGTTTTGCGATTCAGTACAGCCCATTCCAAGCTCAGCAAGATCATGCCTTAAGCAATCAAAACATTAGCAGTTAAACAAGAGATTTTCACTTTCTAAGGTTTTCTTTTAGCCTGTTTTTTGTCTCAGAACTGAAAAATGCTTTCTCTTACTCTCCAGAAGAAAACAGTATGGATTGTTGCCAGTTTTGGGCTTTCTATATCTTGCATGTCCCTTTAATAGTCCAAAGACTTATCCCAGAATATTTTACAGTGGCTTTTCACTTAGTAGCCTATGAAATCAATCAAATATTAAAAATGACCCAAAAAAGCTACATATTTATCTTACTTCTTCTGCATTGTTGCATTCAAATGTGCTTCCAAAATTTTCAAGTGAAGTAATTGTGTTTGGGAATACTTTTTTTTTAAAGGAATAACAGTCTTGAAAGTATGTGTTTTCCAAAAATAGTGTAAGTATTAAGCTAAGGCCCAGATCACAAAGCAGTGAGAACACAACTGAGGAACTGCCTATCACTAAGCCATCACATGGCATGTGCGGGACAAGCAGGGGATCAGGCCCATCCAGCACAGGTTTGGGAAAGGCCAATCCTGCTTGACCAACCAGATCTCCTGCTATGACAAAGTGACATGCTTAATGGATGAGGGAAAGGCTGTGCATGTTGTCTAACTGGACTTCAGTAAAGCCTTTGATACTGTCTCCCACATCATTGTCCTGTTAAAACTGGAAGCTTGCAGCTTGGACAGATGCACCTTCACTGGGTTAAAAACTGGCTGGATGGCCAGAGTGTTCCCCAGGGCTCAGTATTTGGGCCAGTTCTGTTTAATGTCTTTATTGATGATCTGGACAAGGCGATCAAGGGAACCCTCCAATCATTTTGCAGACAACATTGATCTGGTTGGGAGTGTTGATCTGCTGCGGGGTAAGAGGGCCCTACAGAGGGATCTGGACAGGTTGGATCAATGGGCCAGCCCAATGGTAAGAGGTTTCACAAGGCCAAGTGCCAGGTCCTGCACTTGGATCACAACAACCCCTGGCAGTGCTGCAGGCTTGGGGAACAGTGGCTGGAAAGTGGCCCGGCTGAAAAGCACCTGGGGGTGCTGGTCAACAGTGACTGAACATGGGCCAGCCCAGATGGCCAAGATAGCCAATGGCATCCTGGCTGTATCAGAAACAGTGTGGCCAGCAGGACCTGGGCAGGGATTGTCCCCTCTACTCAGCACCAGTGAGGCTGCACCTCAAATCCTGGGTTCAGGTTTGGGCCCCTCACTACAATAAAGACATTGAGGTTTTTGAGCATGTCCAGAGAAGAGCAACAGAGCTGAGAAGGATCTGGATAACAAGTCTTATGAGCAGCAGCTGAGGGAGCTGGGGGTGTTTAGGAAAAGGAGGCACCTTACTGATCTCTACAACTGCCTGAAAGGAGGTTGTAGCCAGGTGGGAGTCAGTGTCTTCTCCCAGGTAACAAGCGGCAGAATGAGAGGAAGTGGCCTCAAGGGTCACCAGGGGAGTTTTAGATTGGATATTAGGAAAAATTTCTTTACAGAAAGGATTGTCAGACATTGAACCTGGCTGCCCAGGGAAGTGGTGGAGTCACCATCCCTGGAGGTATTTAAAAGATGTGGCACACAGGGACGTGGTTTATTGGTGGACTTGGCAGTGCTGGGTTAATGGTTGGACCTGATGTTAAAGGTCTTTTCCAACCTAAATGATTTGATGATACATACAGAGTACTTTTGGTAAAGATCAGTGAACTATTAGGAATTATGGTTATATAAATCTTGTGTTTTCTTCTGTGAATTTTTAATCTTTTATATTTTTATCTTTTTTTTTTTCCTTTTGCTTAACAGATGACCCTAAAGTGATTGTTGCCAACCTTACAGTAAGTATTTAGGACTGAGAGGTATCTGTCTCTATTGCACTGTTCTCATCTTGATTTGTAGTGTTACTCAGCTTTCTCTGTTTGCTCTTTAGGCAGGAAAAACAAGGATTATCATGAATAAAGAGTGTTAAATGGTGTCCTTCATGAGTACAGATTAATGTTTGTCATAAATTCCGCTGTTTGCTGCCGTAGTAGCTTTTATAACCTTTTTGGGTAGTCAGAGACAGAACCTCCTGGAGTGTCTTTACTCCCTGAATTGAGTCTATTTATTCATTGCTTCAGAAATGGAAAGTAATCTTTTAGGGTAAATATTTTACTAGCACTTGGAAGATGCTGAAAAAGTGTATTTGATAGCCTTCAACTATAACCTTGATTTTAATGTAAGAAAAGTGTTTAAAATAAAAATTAAAATAACCTCAAATTTTGTAACCAGATGGCTTTAAATATATCTCATGTAGATGAGGTGTATTTTTGAGCACTCAGGTTGCCTCTGAATCTTAAGCTTTGATCCAGTTAGAATAAAATTCTTCATCTGTGAGCTAAGTATGTATGATGTTTTGGGTGTTACTTCCAATAAGACTGTCAGGAGAATGAGCTTTTCAAATATATCTTCAAATGACTCCCCAAGCCCTGGACATTTGTAAATGCTGCACAGAAATGACTGGGCTACATACTCTAGATGTGCACTTGGCTTTCAAGGCACCCTCAATGATGACCTTAACAACTTGATTTTTGTAGCTGAAGGTTTTATGCGTGCCTTAAGCTAACTGACAGCATGTCATTTGTAACCATTTATATTTCAGTGCAGAAAGCCAGACCAGCACTTCAAGCCTTACCTGAAACAGCACCTGCCTAAGCGTTTGCACTACGCCTACAACCGGAGAATTGAGGATGTCCATTTACTGGTGGATCGCAAATGGCACGTGGCAAGGTAAACTCTTGCTTTTGCTTCCATCCTGATTTTCAGTCTTTTTTTTCTGAGGAAAGGGAACACTTGGGATTACCCTGTGTGTTATCCTGCTCCTGTACCCTGTGGGCAAGAGGAGTTTTGAACTCCTGGTGAGGTTCGGTCACATTTGGTGCAGAAGGTTGTGGTTCAGAACACAAAATATTTTAAAGTTTGGGAAAATCAGTTGCTGGATAGAGAGTAAAAACCCGGACTGATTTTCTCAAGCAGCTTTATGGTTTTTGACAGCAGAGCTCAAATATAGGATCTGATAAGCTTTTTAATGAGGTACATGCTTATTCCAACCAGGGAACAGGGAATGTGGGTGGAAGCAGCAGGCTTCTGAGGTTAAGTGAAGGTTGAGTGGATGCAATGGTTGAATGGAAATCTGGACAGTGGGTGAATGCCTGAGAACATGTGGAAGGGTATTACAGGGTGGCCATCAGAATGCTGTGCTGGCAGCATATTGTATTTCAAATCCACAGAAAGCCAGGATGCTTCAATCTCAGAGAAGACCCTGGTTTGGGTTGCTCTTGCCCATATGGCGCTGAATTTTCAGTTATAAAATATGAGCAAGTTTTGGTATTCTTAGCTAAAAATTGAGTGAGGAGAAGCGAGTTGGCATATAACTGGAGTGAACAGGAGAGGAGTAGCCTTTGTTTATGAATTGTGCATGGCTTTCTGTTCTAATATATTTTGACATATGTTGTGTATTACAGTATGAAAATTGTTAAGTCTTTATGCATGAAGCTGACTCAGTGGTTCTTGGAAGATGACACAGCTTTTGGCTCGTGTTAGTCTGTTATGAGCTTTAAATTTTGGTAGGGTTTTTTTGCCCATATAGCTGCCAGGCAAACACAGTGTGTTGTAAGTGCCTTTTGACATCTGTGCTTATCTTTTCATGAGTTACACAAGGATCACTCGGCTGAAGCAGTGAATGAGAAACCCCAGTTGCTTTCTTGCATAACTCCACTGGCTGGCTGGCTGCCCTGTGCAGTCACTGTGGCAGAGGTTCATGTACATTTCAAGGAATCACACTCTGAATTTTAGGCCTATAAAAGTTTCAGTTTTAAGAACTTTACTGGAACTGATGGGATTGCCCAGACTGATTTACATTTAGCAATTTCTTATTAACTGCATAAGACTTTCTGTGGTTTACTTATTAATTTTCAGAAATCTCATCCACCAATAATTCATTTATTAATGTAACTAATTCACTGTTTGTTCACAGCCAGGAAAATGATCATTACAGACCTGATTGCTGTAACTCTAGTAATTTACAAGGCCAAAATCAAACTTTGGCTGACTGCTATTTTATTGCAGATGAAGAAATAATTTGTAGGATAATCTGTTCCACTGCATGTATTGACTGCTTATGTCCCTATAAAACCGTAAAGAACTGAAACAAGCTGGTAATTATAATTGCTATGACACAATAATAATTTTCCCACGTATTTCGTAAAAAAACCCCCACCTCAGTTACAAGCTGATAATTAACATTGGTTTAGTACAGCACTTATTATCTCAGCTATTTGTCTTCAAGAAAATCCTTCTCTTTTCCTTTCAGCTTTTTTTAACTGAGATGAAGGCAAAGAGGCAATTACAGCATTGTATGACATTTGCAGTATTGTAACATCACAAATGTGCTTTGTGAGAACCCTCTGTTGGCCTTCTGAGGATTGGAAGAATATGGTCCAACACTTCCAGTCTGCAGGAGGTTATGTGATATTAGAAAGTCTGAGAAAATAGTAGACATTAAGGTTTTTATCAATGATAAGAGTTATTTCTTATCTTTGTACCCTCCTAGAGTGGGAGTGGAAAGAGAAACCCTGGAGATGCTGGATAAGCCTGCAGTCCCCACTACTTCTGTTCCAGAAACATAAACAATGCTCTGCCCCGTAACCTTACGCTTGCTGCCCCCAAAGTATATTGTCAGGTCAGCCACCTTTGCGGAAATTTTCTAATACATTTTCAATTTAGGAAAGCTGTGGACGTTTACAAGAAACCAACAGGAAAATGTTTCTTCCATGGAGACCATGGTTATGACAACAAGATAAACAGCATGCAGGTATGAGCAATGCCTTTGTGGGAGGGTCATTGAAGGCAGATGAAACTGAAGGTCTCTGAAATGTAAATACTCAGTGAAAACCCCTACATTTTAATGCTCTTCTTATGTATTCTTCTTTCTTTGTTTTTTTCTTTGTTTGTTTGTTTGTTTGTTTTAAGACTGTTTTTATAGGTTATGGCCCCACCTTCAAGTACAAGACCAAAGTGCCTCCTTTTGAAAACATTGAACTTTACAACGTCATGTGTGGTAAGGTGCCTGCCTGAGAAACTGCAAAAGCAGCAAGCTGTTTTGGCTAGCAGGGCTTCCTTTAGGCACCCGTGAGCTCATGCCCTGACTCCCTCCTAGTGTTCCTTTCCCAGTCCCGCTTTCCCAAGTACCTGCCAGGAGGGCTGAAGGCACTTCTGAGGGGCCTCAGTTTGCTCTACCCTGGCAGCTGGCCAATAAAAGGAGTTTCTGTAGTTTTGATGTGTGCAGCTTGACAGAGATCAAATGGACACCATAACAGTGCATGGTGTCCACATCTCAGCAGTCTAGGAAGGAGGTTTCTGTCCAGAGATTGCTTCTGCACCTTCATGTCTCATGCAGCAGCTCAGGTTCATCACTTAGTTTTCTATGGCATCTCCTGGTACCGTTATGTTTCCTGAATTTGTACTGAAGCCATGGAGAAGAATCAAATGATGCATATAGATATTCATTAGGATCTTCTCTTTAATACTGATTTTCCAGCACAATAAAACTTTCAGGGTGTTTCAAAGGTGTAATTCACTTATTTAATTTTTCCCCCCAAAGATGTAGTACTTAAGAGGTAGTTATCCCTTATTTATAAATCACTGTGTTGCAGATATTTGGTGTAAGATTTGCACTGGAAGCTGAAGGGGTAGTTATAATAAAATTGTTTTCCTGTGTCTTGATGCAAATTAATGTTCTTGTCATAAAGACAATACTGTTTTTGTGGCATCTGCAATTTTATGATTTGGACAAAAGATGAATATTTTTATTCCATTAAAAGCTCTCATTAACATGCTGTGGGTGTAATCAGTATTACTAATAAATGTATTGGCTCGGTAGAGTTGTTGCTGAATACATGTTTGAAGTCTAACCATCATTCATTTTTCTTTGGTGGTTTCATAGATCTTCTTGGATTGAAACCTGCTCCCAATAATGGCACCCATGGAAGTTTAAATCACCTGCTGAGAGCCAATGTTTATAAACCAGCTGTGCCAGATGAAGTTGCTAAACCACTGTATCCTGTAGCCCTACCTTCTGCATCAGATTTTGATATAGGATGTACATGTGATGATAAGGTAAGTGTTTAGGATCTGTGGAAGCTTCCACTATTAGCAGTAGTTCATACTAAACTCGAAGCCATTTCATTTGTTTTGAGAGGGTTTGGTCTGTAAGAATTCCCCACATCCTTCCTGTGAAGTGTTTCTGCCCTTTTGGAGCAGTTATGGCTTTTTGTAAAACAGAAGACAAGAAAGTCATCAGTGTCATATAGCACTAGTTTTGTTTTGCTAGATGTCTAGTAAAATGAGATGTCAGAATGCTCCAGTGATCCTAATCTCGTTCTTTTTTTCTGTTCTTGAGAAGAACAAATTGGATGAACTCAACAAGCGCTTTCATGTCAAGGGAACAGAAGGTAAGAGTCAGGTGCTTCAGTTAATAAAATCTACTTTTGTTTTCTTTTGCAAATTACTTTACGCCGTTAATAACAGAGCAGCTCCTGGTTTGGTTTAGTTAATGTGTAGTAAACTCATTTCAAGTAAGTGTCAAAATAGCACACAGACATACATGAGGTACGTGGGCAATGTGAAGTGCTGCTCACATGAGGAAGTGCACGCTATCTTTGGTTGTTACCAGGACTAAAGTATCACTCAAAGTGATACAAGTTTTAGCTCTTCCATTCCATTACTCTTTGAAGTTTTAAGCTCAGATGTGGAAGCACAGGGACATGAGGACAGGGGAGGGTGCAGGAGACAGTACTCTGTTCAACCACAAGCTGTAAATGGGGACAAAAACATAGGCTACCTCTGCATGCTGTATTTTATCAGTGTTGTTCAGGCCTAGCTTTCACCTAGAAAGGATGCTGTGGCTGCTTTGACAATCCCCGACTAGGTCCGTAGTGCTTGTGTCTTAGGGTGCAGCATACCCAGTGAAACAAGTGTTCTGGTGGTTTGAAGGTACTCAGGGCAGTTCTGTCCCTCTTCAGTGTTCAAGTCGATGTTACTCCCCGGAGAAAGCATCCCCTGCTCTCCTGGATGGTCCTTCCTGCAGCCTCCCTGCTGTGTGCCAGCGCAGACTTCACTGTGGTGCTCTCAGCTGCAGCAGGTTAAAGTGGTCCAGGTCAAAGTGTAGCAACAGGAGCAGAGAATAGGGGGGAGTAGAATTCTCTTTCTGAGCAGCAATACCGACTGAAAGGCAAATCAAAGCAGAGCTTCTCACAGCTGTGATGCGGATCACCATAATAATTCACAACATTTCCCTTAGCATAACAATTGTCCCAGTTAGCAAGTTCTGAAGTTTTGAGTTTTGGATTTTTGAGGTACCTCAAACTGCATTGCTCAGATGATTACAGAGATTTGTTTTAATTCTCTTATGAAGGTATTTTTTCAGTTTTTCACTTGTGAACAGGCAGTGTGGCCTATCCTTTAGTTTCTAAAGGTGAAGTTACTTCTCTTCTTTGTGAGTTAAATTTCCTTTCTGCAGCTTTCATCTTGTTAAACTGATGTTTCCAAGGAATGAAGAGCTACTCCTTGCTGTGGCAATTTCTAGCATCAGGAACAAAGACCCTCACCATTGTAGTTTGGGGTATCTCGACATCTTTCTTTTGGATAATGGTTTTGATGCTTTTTCACTGTAGTAATATAAAAATAGTACTTTTGGTGTATTTCAAGATGTAAGCATTTAAACCGACTGCACTTGTTAGTTTGTCAGTTCACTGTTAAATGGAATGATGTGTCCCTTATTTGAACAACAAGCAGTCCTGCTAGGTGCAAGTTATTTTGTTATCCTTCATAACAGGCTGTAGCACCTGTTCACAGATCTTCCTGTGTTTATTTGTTAAATCCCTTCTCCCACATGGTACACCATGTTGTTATTCATATGCAGAAGAAAAAGATGACTTCAGCTTCTTTTTAATAAATCAAGTTTATCATCTCTGTCCTTAGACTAGGCTTTTCCTACCTTTTTCTTTTGCCCTGTAAAAACATCCTCTGTTTGGACTCAAACACTAATAAAACATGCCCTTTTCTTTCAGGGTAAATGCCTATCTGTGAACCGTGTTAGTCGGCTTTCCTTGTTTCTGTGTTTTCATTTCTAAAAGCAAGCCAAGTGCTTTTGCCAAAAGGTTATCAAAATCAGTGAACTGTACACTGCAATGCAAGATTAACCAGAAAATTTATTTTTCTTCTATCTGTTTCAATGGTTTTGTCTTTTTATAAGCAACCTTGTCAGAGTTATCTAAGGACATTTAACCGTAACAGATCACCAAGACAGAAGAAAAGCAGGTTTTACCACGCTGGACTGGTTTTTGTAGCCAAAGTTAGAGAAAGGGTTTTTTTCTTTGTTTGTTTTCTTTGATATCATAACAAAATACAGCACATCAGTTTCAGAACAAAATCTGTGTCAGCCAAGTGGGAAAAACCTCTTTTAGGGAGTGATCACATCTGCCTCTGTTTTGAGAGAGACTTACAAAAATCATAGGGAAGAGAGTCCAGAGAGGAATGGCAGGACTGCTAGAATAGGGACTGATTTAAAACTACAAAACAGGTGCTTATCATCTCATATGTGACTGAGATATGGACACAGGAATCCTTGAGGAGTCTCCTCTGTTTAGAAAAACACCCCAACAAGCTTTCAGGGGTAGAATGGGCTTTTAATCCCAAAAGTTGTGAGCGTGGAATGGAGATCCCAATCAGAACTATTGAAGAGCTGCTGCTCTCTCTTTTACAAGATGTCTTTAGTAGTTATTCAGGATCAGTTTCCCATTAATGATGGCTGAAAAGTGAGCATATGATAGAGAGCAAATCCCCCTTTTTTTTTCATCTTCAAGGTTTTCAGTAATAAATGTAAATGTCATTTCTTCTGATCTGTAGAGAAGCATCTTCTATATGGACGCCCTGCAGTACTGTACCGCACAAAATACAATATCTTGCATCACCATGACTTTGAAAGTGGCTACAGTGAAACATTCCTGATGCCTCTTTGGACATCCTACACTATTTCCAAACAGGTTAGTGCTGTCTTTCCTCTTGAAAAAATGGTTAAAAATCCTGGGGAAATTTCTTTGGTATCTGTATTCTTGAAGTCCTATAATTCCCCTTCACCAGAAAGATTTTCCCACCAGAAATTATGTCAAGTACCACTGCAAACAATGCCCAAATTCCCTTTCTCCTTCACGAGGGAAGAATTTTAAGGCAGAAGGGCTGTATATTTAATTTCCTGTTTTAATTTTATTTTAAAGGTTTTTTTCAGTGGGGATTTGTTTTATTATGAGTGACTTCATTTGAATTATTTCCCATGCTGACTTCTGCTACCCAAAGAAGGGGCTCTGCAGGAAATGCAGGAGCAGGATTTGGTGGTTTATTTTACTGCACACAAGGCCTTCCATATCGCTGCTCGACCATATGAAATAGTTTTCTGTTATCTGTGAAAGCTGAAATTAATTGTTTTGTCGTTTCTGTCACTGTTCCTCAATGCAGGCAGAGGTATCGGGTGTCCCAGAACACCTGTCCGGCTGTGTGAGGCCTGACCTGCGCATTTCTCCAGGGAACAGCCAGAGCTGTGCAGCCTACAGAGGCGACAAACAGCTCTCCTATAGCTTCCTTTTCCCTCCTCGTAAGTTTACATAGCTTTTTAATATCTAGAGATTTGTTGTTTTCTTTTTTTCTTAGAGAAAAACCTTAGGTATGATCATACTGCAGGCACACCCCCTAGACAGAATAATTTTGAATTCAAGCAGCAGAAAGATAAACATTTTTAATTTATAAATCCAAATTAGACTGCTGCATATTCTAAAAATTTCTACCATCTTATAGAAACAGTGCTAGTAGAAAGCCTATGTAAACGAGTGTTCTGAATTCTCCTGGTGCAGTTGCTTTGGTTCAGTCTTGGAGCAAGGATCTTCTGGGATTAGTAAGTGTTCAAGGGACACAATTGTCTCACAGTTGTGAACTTCATTGCTCTGCCTTCTTCACTTAGTGGCAGAAATATTTTATGGTGGATATCTGAAATGGAATTACTGGTGTAGAGGCTTGCTCAGAACTAAAGATAATCCCACACTCTTCTCCCTGGAAGTTGTTGGCCTCTTCTGTAAAAGCTTGTAGAGCAGCTCTCTGACTTTTGAGACAGCAATATAAAGCTATAAAAGTATTTTGAACTGGTTGACAGCTGAAGCAAAGATAAAATCTTTCCTTTCCATGTTCTGCTGTCACATTAAAGACAAATTTTGTGTATGTAGTGTGCGCTTCTGAATATAGCATTCAGATTGCTGTTTAGGTTGTGGTATTCTTCTTGGTTAACCTCTGAAGACATTTTCGAAACATTTTTATATTCTTTGAAATTCTTGTATTTCATCTTATTAATATTTTGCTATTTAACTGTTTTCAGAATTAAGTTCCTCTGCAGAAGCAAAATATGATGCTTTTCTAATAACAAATATTATTCCAATGTATCCTGCCTTCAAAAGTAAGTGCCCTTTCCATGGCTATACTTTTGTTTCCCAACAAGCTTTTTTTTTTTTTAACTGTGTGTTGGATTATGGAGCGCATTGATGGCAGAAGTTTAGAACATAAAATTTGGTTACCTGTAGCCAGCACATAACACATGTGGGCACCTGTATAGTTCTAGAGATGGGCAGGCCAAATACCAGAAGTAAAGCTGAAGCTTTTAAGAAGGGTTTATTTTCCTTGGTGCTGGGCTAAGATGAGAGACAGGCAGTGCAGCAACTTTGCTTTATGACACAGTAATTCATTTTCTGTAAGACCATTGAGATTCTCATCTGTAGCCCAAGCTAGTGCAGAACATGCTTAGGCAACATGTTTTTATTTCTCAGCTGAAGCCCAAGAGTGTGCACAAGCCTGGGAGTGTGCCCTTAGCATGTTGCTGTAGTTCAGGGACAAGTGGTTATGTTTCATTTTTCTCCACATGCCCTTAGAGGGAGGCTGAACATATTTATTACTTATAAAGAAAAGAGAAAATAAAAGAAATTTATGGAAAATGAGGAATTATTTAAACCTGGCTAAACTTTGAGTGCTGCAGGGATACAGTATTAACGTTTCTTTTGTCTGCACATCCGTTTTCTCTCTAGTTTTGCCAAGAGGTAGGAAAGCCATCAAGCTATTCTGGTGGCATTTTTGGCTTGGCAGGGATTGAGAAGCCTTGGAAGAATCTCAAGAGCCTGTTCTTGTGAGATTTCCAATTCAGATTTTAGGCCAGCAGGGTTTGGATAAACATCAAAGCCTACGGGAGCCTTTTTCTTTTTAACCAGAAAAGAGTGTTTTTAACTGAAAAACCTTGGAGTAGGAAGAAGTAGTGATGTTTGCTGGAAATTTGAGCAAAAGCACTTAACTGATTACAGAGTGCAAAATTATTGGGGATTTCCCACTCTTAAATCACTTCATAAAAATGCTCTTTATGCTACTGTTAATCTAAGCAATTTGTCTGAGATGCTAATCACAAGGAGAACAACCCACCTCTAGCAGCTCGTTTTTTCTGGTGGCCTTCATCTTCATCACAAGTGGGCGAAGGATTCCTTGAGAAAATATGCTGGCAGTAGTGTGATTCCCAGGAAATACAAATCACTACACGTGTGCAGGTTGCAATTCTGAGAGCCAAGTATAAGCTCATTATATAGATCTTTTTCCAGAGCAGGGAAAATACGAGGTGGCAGTTTTATGCTGTGCTGGCTTTAGTGGCAGTGCTGACTGCAGAGGTCCCCTCCTCTTCTCTGTTTTTGTGATTCACTGTCCCATCCCATCCCCATGGGCAATAATTCTGTGTCTATCTTTTCTATAGTGAGATTGGATTGAGGAGTTCCTGTTTTGCTGGAGCTACAAGAATGATGCCCCTGAGCTGGCACCCCGTTGCTCTCTGTGTGGTTGCAGTGGGAACTGGAGCAGGGAACTGATTTAGCTACGGAACTTGAGGCAGTGGGAGGGAGGAGGAATCTTTCCTTTTTGGTCAATTTTCATTGCTAAGGCCTGTGCAGTGGAGGAGTGAGCAGCTGGAGGAGTGGTACTGCCAAGTGGTTACCGCAGCTGAGGTTCTTGTTTAGACCATTGGTGGGGGGGCCCTGTGCAGTGAGTGCCTGTGGCACTGTGCAGTCTTAGGACAAGATGCACTGGGGAGCTTTCTGAGCCTAGCATTGCCATCAGCACCAGGGAACCATGGACTTAAATGCCTGATCTGGGAAGACAAAGAGTTGATCTTTTACAGGTCTGAGAAGTTTTTTTTACACACACTTCTGTTGATTAAAATAAAAAGGGGAAAAGAACAAATATAATGATGTAACTGAAGAGATTGCAGTGTTTCCAGTCTTAACTTGTTAAGGTTGAGGAGGGCATGGTAGGAGAAAGTGTGTCATGCTCTTCCCAAAGGTTGCTTTTGTCATCCTTGATGGCACCTAATTTAAAAGTTAGATGTTTTGTATGCAAGGAGAATTTAACTGTATGAATATGACCCTCATATTTCCCTTCCTTTTAAAATGTTTGGGGTTTGCTTCTAATCATGGTGTTGTATCATTTTTAAAATTTAAAAGAAAAGCAAAACAAAACAAAAAACCACCACAGCACTGTTCCCTGTAACTAGATAAGAAAGACAAAAGCAGTGTTTACAGGGACATGAAAAACATGTGAATAGCTGTTTCTGCAGCTTGGTGAAGGAACAGCAGAATCTCTGTGCAAGGCCTATGGCAATGCCAGCCTGGAAGTGGTACTGTGCATTTCCTTTATCATTGTTTGGGGGGGAAAAAGTCAACAGAGAACAATAGTCTGAATAGGCTTTATTGATAAAACTGAACAAAGCTGCACTAACTCTAATGCTTAGTCTTTGATTTCCCCTACTATCGTGTGAGTGATGTCCACTGGATTTTTATCTTCAGGAAAGAAAAAGTGTTAATAATCTTGACATGTTTCGATTTACCCAAGTCTCTGTGGTGGGATTTTTGTTTGGTTTTGTTTGTTTGTTTATTTGGTTGATTGATTTGGTTTGGGTTTGTTACCAACAGAGGTATGGAACTATTTCCAAAGGGTTTTGGTGAAGAGATATGCCACTGAACGAAATGGAGTCAATGTTATAAGTGGACCAATCTTTGACTATGACTATGATGGTCTACATGACACACCTGACAAAATAAAACAGTAAGAGTTTGTCTTTAAATTGATTTGCTGTTGCTTCTTTTAATGATGAGCTTTATCTTAAACAATTCATTACCTGTGCATTATTCAATTTTTGGGAGGAAATGTAACTTTCTATCTCTCTCTAAAATTACTGTTCATTAAAACTGAATGCCCATGTGGATAGCACAGTGTTAAAAATAAGGAAATGGCAATTCAGCAGTTAACTGTTCACCTTGACTTTGAAATTAAGTGTTCATCCTTGAGATGGAGCTCAATTATGTTCCACATTGTCTGTTTCCTCTGAAATTCTCCAGAACATAAAAGTGATGCTATTGAGTTACATACTCAGGTCTTCTGTTAATTCAGTAATGCTTTCTCTCTATGTCTCTGAACTGAAGAAGCCTTTCAGCACTGTGTGGGGTATTTCTGTAGCACAGTATGAGCTAATTGGATGCTTATTTTCATATAGTGTTCAGGAATCAAACACATCTCAACAATATATGTGTGTCCTCACATGTAGGAGAGGAAAGACCATGTTCTTTGTGTAACCTCCTTCCAAACAAGTTCATCTTTTGTGCATAAATGTTTGCTTTATTCTTGCAGGTTTGTGGAAGGCAGCGCAATCCCTGTTCCTACTCATTACTATGCCATCATAACCAGCTGCTTAGATTTCACTCAGCCAGCTGACAAGTGTGATGGACCACTCTCTGTTCTCTCATACATCCTTCCCCACCGGCCTGACAATGATGAGAGCTGCAATGTAAGTCCTGCTGCATTACTGTATCCCTGTGGTAAACATATCCCTGGGACATGTGAAAGCCCATTACTATTAGAAGCTAGTGCTTGGTGATGTCTTGGATGGTAGCACAGGATAGTGACTGCTAAGTGTTGTGTTTAGCTTATTAGACTGAAGCATTCCTCTGTAATACCAGAGAAAATAGGAACTATTATTGCACCTAAAATTGTCTGGAAGGATGGACAACTGGCAGTAAACAACCTGCAGGATTCTACAATTTGGCAGACTCTGTCAGTATAACTTCAGAGTAGATTGGGGGGACGTTGTATGCATAGACATACTGTGCTGGCAGCCAGCCTGTTGTTTTTATTGGGGTCAGTTTCCATCTGCAGGTACAATACAGTCTGTCTGCTATGGCAGTCTGGGTGCATCAGACAGCATGATTACGTCCAACCCACACAGTATTAAAAGTGTATGTTAAAACCTGCCAAGTGCAGAGTGCCAACTCTTGCTGTTTCCAGAATGCCTTGATTCAAGGGAAAAGTTCAGGTTCCTATTACAGAGATGGCCAGACACCTCCCTAGTTTCTTTCCTATCTTCCTTTAGGGTGAAAGATGTGTACTGTGAGAATCTTGATAAAGGCTTTGGTCTGGTCAGCCCTGCAGGGAGTACCACACACACTTGACAGCTGGTGGTGTGGCAGAAGCATGACTGGTCCCCGTGGGCTCTGGCACTCTGTGAGGACAGCAGTCCTCCCAGGCGGCTGGATTTAGACTTGTCCTTCCGCCTGAACTTGTTCTCCCATTACACAGCTGTGTGGATTCCTGCACACAGACACTTCACTATAGGCTGCCAGGAGACCGTTTCCTGAATGAACACATTAATTTTATGAATTTTGTATTGGCAAAAAAGCTGAGCCTTCTGTTCCAGCTGCAGGCAGAAATAGTTATTCCAATTCTATACATAATTCACCTGGAACACTGTTTCTTTCTCATTCATCAAACATTGCCTGCTTTCAGGTCCCTCTTTTTAAAACCATGTTTTTGGAGAAGAATCCCTCTCTCTTGAGTGGGTCTGGCTTTTCCCTGTTTGGACTCTCAACTGCTATGGGTAGAGAGGTCTTCCACCAGAAGTCTTGGAAAGTCCTACATATATTTCAGCATGGTTTTTCTCTGGACTGCTTTCCTCTGAATCAAGATTCATTTGGTGATCTGGAGGTTACTAATCTGGCAGTTATTAGTGCCCCTGCCCTTATAACTCTGCCCATATGTAGTTTTATGACAAAGTAATTTATTTTTTCCTCCCTGTATGGTGAGTCATAGTTCTCTTAAATTGCAGAAATCTCTTTTATGAGCTCTTTACAATGATGGCCTCTTTTAGTCTTTGATTTATTACATTTCAAACCAGGCTTCTTTTCTCTGTAGGTCACACTACTTATGCTGTATGTATTTACAGTTCTGAGAGGAACTTCAATGCTACTACAAGGTCATTAGCAGATATTGGTCTATGTTTTTTATATAGCAAAGAACCACTCCAAAAATATTTAAATGTTGCTCTTGAATGAAAGTACAGTTAGGCAAATTTTTGCCATTGAAATACAACATCAGTCTTACTTTTGCACATGGTGTTCCATCTTATCTGTTCAAAGAAGTGATTGTGTAAAATCTCACCATAATTCATGGATGAAATGCATGGAATAATATAACAGTTTTACTTTAACCTCTCCACAGTTTTCTTTTAAGATTTGAAGAAATATTAGCTTTCCCCCCACTCTGCTCCAGCTGCACACACTTTCTCTCTCTTCACACAGCTATTGGAGAACACCACTACACTTCTCATTTGAATTTGTTCCATTTCTAAACTGTGTTTATTCTTGGTGAGGTTATACCCATTTATTCTTGTGTCAACATTTTTCTGTGGCTTAAATAGTCCTTCACTGGGCTTCTTTGGGATTTACCGTCATGATGATTTATGATGAATCTCAAGGCAAATACTTCTCTCTATTCATGTAAGACCCAGGATTTTTTAAAGAAAGGATGAGCATGTTAGTGGCCTTCCTATGCACTTCTTCCGGCCTTCCTATGCACCTCTTCCAGGCTGATATTTTTTTTAGTGTTTTTTCTTTTTTTTTCCTGACTCATGAATGAGATAAAGTCCTGCAGCTCATATCTCAAAATGACTTTTTTTTTCCCTCTGATACTACCTAGGATGTGCTTTTTCCATAGGTGTGTTGTAATGGTGTCTCACATTCATGCACAGCCAGTACACCCAGGTCCTTCTCTTCTGTATGTCAGTTTGGATAACACAACTTCATACTATACAGGGGACTTGCATCCTCCACTGTTCTATTCCAGTCTTCTTCTGCATTGACAGGCATTTCCAATTATTACAACTTTTTA
The DNA here is from genome assembly GCA_035583155.1 of Acropternis orthonyx. NCBI lineage: Eukaryota > Metazoa > Chordata > Aves > Passeriformes > Rhinocryptidae > Acropternis > Acropternis orthonyx. Next base: position 139,921,738 of record JAWWEU010000081.1, on the reverse strand, counting down.
CTAGTACATTAACGACCTTGGCTCAAGAAACATGTGTGTAAACATTACACAAAATCCTTTCCAAGACCAAAGCTAAAAGAACCCTGCCAGAAACTTCCCCCAAGCCACCATTTTCTCTTGCAGCAAAACCTTTAAATTTCTTTTGATAAGTGAGTTCCTCACCCACCTGTCTACATGCATCATGTTCAACTTTCCAGCTAATAATTTGATACTCAAAGAGATTCTTGTTCAGAATATCTGATATCTTTTCCACTGGATTTTAGGTTAGCCTCCTAATTGACTGCCTATTTCAATTTACCTCCATGTTTTCAAGTGTTATTTTTTCTTCTAAAACTCACTGTACTATTGAGGTGAGACTAACCAGCACAGGTGGAGGAAACTGCAATTTTAAATGTATACAGTTCGTCTGTTGTTATGTAGTAATATAATACTATGTTAGCTAATCACTGCATTTTAAATCCTTGCTGCTTGGCCTGAGACTTCATGGGCCAGTTGTGGAATGGCAAAACCTAAACCTAGATCAGTTGATTGATTTTCTGGAGTCATCCAAATGCCCCTCTTTCTGGACTTGATTCAAACCACCCTCACAGTCATGTGATTTATTCATGTTGCAGGTCTTTTGCAAGCTGCTTGTATTCAAAAAAGTGAGCTTTGTAGCTCACTTTGAACTTCCCTCTGAGCTCTGCAAAGTGCAGATTTCCTGCTCTTTGGAGAAAATAAAAACATCAGGGTGACCTCCTTTGCAGTAACAACCCTGTCGAGGCCTGTTTGCAGACCAGCAACCTGATTGCCAGGCTGAAGGCTGAGCAGGGGGCATTGCTGGAGCATGGCACTGCAAAGGGCAGTGAGCAGAGTGCGCTCCCTTCGCTCCCCTCTTAATTTGCATCTTTCTTTTCCTATTCCAGACCTGGTTTTGGGCTTCAGGTTGCTGTTGACATGGGGGGAGCTGAGAAGCTTCAAACCTGACAGTTGCTGATTAGGTCATGGACATTTGCTTTAGAGCAGCTAGCTGTGATCTGTCTGGTACTTCGTGTCCTCTCTGTGCAAACAATCACACTCACCCTCCTGTCTGTCGTTGGGTGACACACTTTCTGGTCTGTGGCACATTTACTGTGTTGGATAGGCTCTGACCTTGCTGAAGCTTAGTCTTGATCCAGGAGAGGATCATTTTGTAGGAGGACCTTGCTGAGACAGTCAGAAAAGGGTTCATTTCCAGAAATAAGCCCAGAAAGAGATTGTTAGCAGCAAGATTTCCAAGTCATGCAGGGAGTCCAAATGCCCAGAGACACAACCCTCCATTCCTAACTTGCTTCCCCAGCAGCAGGGTAGATATACCAGCTGGAGAGGCCAAAGGGGGAAAAGTCCTGTTTGCTTTGTCCTTTTCCCACGTCTGCTCCCCGCTGTGCCGTCCCCAGGGCTGGCTGCAGCATTAATGGGACATGTGGATGGGCATTCAAACAGCCAGTCACTGCAGTGTTTTGCAGGGCTGATTTTCTGATATGTTTGTAAGTTACCTTTGTTTGTGGATGATTCCAACATGTGCTGGTGCTGGCACAAGGCAGGCAGCAGGAGCTGTCCCTAAGAGAAACCACCCATGCAACATGACCCTAATCACTCTGGCATCAACACATTCCTGATTTTTAATTTTTTAATTTTAATTTACAAGTTCTTGGTGAAAGTCTTTTTTCTATCAGTGAATAACATGTGTGTTCCAATTATGTTTTTAGATACCAACATAAACCATTGTCCCAAATGTGTAATGAATTGCAATGGTCTCCTAAAAGTAAAGTGGAAAGATTAAAATAATACTGTGTTAGATGATGTGGTCAATTGAGAATAAGATGTAGGAGTAGGGTTCAAAGCTAAAAAGCCTACAGTTTGGGCTTTGGTAATACAAAAGTGATTAATATGTGAGATATTTCTGTGAGGTAAAACAAACCATGTAGTGATCAGTGGATCTTCTAAAAGCCTATGGCTGTTCTTCTGAAACACCTTTCAACGTGGGGCCAACTTTTCCTAGATGACAATGGTCATGGTCTCAGCCCAATGCTAAAATGGGTACTGGAGTAAAACTGTAGGATTCATCTTGCATGTTAAGTTTCAAATCTGTTTTCTTGTATCTCATTTACCGTAGTCATTCTTGAATAAGGCACAGAGATTCTTCAGATGTATCAAATGTTTAGGAAAGTTGCATTTGCTTTTGGAGCTGATTTTTGACAAGGCATGTTAGAAATCTGGTTTTGGTGTTTTTTCAGAGCTTGGAGGATGAATCAAAGTGGGTTGAGGATCTCCTTAAGATGCACACTGCACGTGTGCGTGACATCGAACAGCTCACTAGCTTGGACTTCTTCCGGAAGACCAGTCGCAGCTACACAGAAATCCTCTCCCTAAAGACATACCTGCATACGTTTGAAAGTGAAATTTAGCTTTCTAACCTTACTCAGTGCATCCTTTTATCAACTGGTGTATATTTTTATATTGTTTTTATATTTATTAATTTGAAACCAAGACATTAAAAATATTAGTATTTTAATCCTGTATCAAATCTTAAATATTAAACTTTTGTGTCATTTGTTTTGTTTCTCTAATGTGTAATGTAGGTATGTCTCTTGGTTGATTTAGTAGTGCTTGTAATACTGCAGTTTGAGTTCTTACTCTGAGCTTTTATGTGGTGCTGCAAGGTTTGATGCGTGCATCAAGGAAATATTAATTTTCCATGCTCCTTTACCACACTTGTAGTCCTGTACTGTGTATCAAAATACTGAACATGTAAGATTACATTCATTTACTGTTAACTGTGTGACAGACATATTTAAACAGTATAGACAAATAGCATCTTAAATATAATAAACCACACATTCAGTTTTTTTAATGTGTTTTGATTTCCTTTCACAGGGATGTTCAGAGGGGCTTGTGGGCAGCTGAGTGCTGACAGATCTCTTACTGGGCAGAGCGCTTCTCAAGGTCTTGGGTTTGCTGGTAAGAGGACTGCCAGGAACCCAGGTGCCCTGCCCTGCTACTCAGCAATGAGGCCATAAAATAGACACCCACAGTAGTCATTACTGGTTAGGTTTTGCTATAGCAGCAGGGCTGTGAGAGGAGGATGCTTGTCACAAGCTAACAGGGATACTCCATGCTTGAGACCCCTTGGTCCTACTGTGGAGCTGTGGAGGGGATTCAAGGTGATAACACCTGTTGTCACTGACTGGGCTGTGTCACAGCCCTTCCCTACCACAGCTGCTCTGGGCTGATTCCTGAAAATATCTGCTCCATCATCCTTTGCTTTGACTTTGACGGAAATTGAAATAAGGCAGGTGTTGAAGGAGATGCCACTGCTGAACATGCAGCAGTAGGCTTGTAGCTGGGAGGAGAAAATCTGATTTTTGTCTTCTTGTTCTAATGGCCAGAATTCCCCTAGTCTGAGGCTTAATGCCAGTCCTCATTCTCAAAGGAAGGCCCCTGGCCTGGTTGCACACATGTAACTGCTGGTCCCATAATCCTGGCAAGCCCCTACACGTGACACTGATGGCACAGTCCTAAGACAATGGCAGAGACAGTGTTGTGTGCTGGTATCTGGACAGTGGCCTGATTTGGCTTGGATAGCTTTTATAAAAGGTATATGTTATGGAGTGTTAGTGTAGTTAGATGGTGTAAAAGATAAAATATTGCTTACAGTGCTTCTTGAAGTTGAACCCACTAGTGGCACTACTGTAAAGGCTTCATTTGGGGTTACAGATTCCCCTCTGTCTACAAAAGTGGTTTTCTACTTTTTGGGGGTTGCAGATGCTGGAGGGAAGCGGGTGCTGGGCTGGAAAGTATCTCAGCCATATACACAGATGAGTAGCCAGGTCTCCTAAGTAAAATTACCTTCAGCACAACTTCAACAACTTGCATCCCAGTAGCAACCATCTGAGAGAAAGTAGAAACTGGAATTAGTCACGTTAACATAGATGATAAAGTTTTTGTGAACACCAGACAAAAATTTATTATTCTAGGTGCCACATTCTGTATAATTTAGAAGAGCACAGAACTTGAATACTTTTAAAATATCCTTAAAATATTAGAATGGAAATTCTAATAACTGCACAAAGCTCTGGGAAACATCCTATTCTTGAAACTTAAAAATTGTCTCTTGTGGTTGTCTGGTAGCACAGAAATATTTTCCTGGAAGCTTTTGTCAGGGCTTCTTGCCATGATAAACTTTATGTTCTTACATGTACTACAAAGGGTATTTCCTCTGGATTTAAGAGAGTTTTCAGTTAAGACCTAATTCCTTCAACACCAACTTTAGTGATGATTTAATGTGGTGGTTCATAGACTAAACTAAAGACCACCACTACTGTTTTGCTTTGACACCGTTGATCTGTTTGTTTAGGTTTTTAATTAAATTGAACAAATTATGTAATTATTTTATTTTCTCCCAAAATAAGATGACATTTATACCAAAGGAACATTAAAGTTCTGAAAAATACTCTTCTTGTATTCCAAGAAGTTTGCTTTTGAAATAGTGATAATTGTTGGGAGAGACAGTTTAACTCTCTGTTTCATTAAGAAATTACTATTAGTGTGTAGGGAAATGTCATTTTTTATTGACTCAGTTGCTTTTTGTGAACAATAAATACTCGTAATTTACTTCTGTTCTACCTATTTCAGCCCCCGGCCCCATGCTCTTGCAGGGTGTTACTGTTTTATTTTACTGTGCTAGCAGAAATAACTGAGCTGGGAGATGGTGGTGGTGACTTCTGTGCATTGCATGGGGTACTTTTCCTGTTGAAAGATGCCTTACCAACAAAAGCTCCAGCACACAAAAGCTCCAGCTAAAGCCTTGTAAGTCCCTCTAAGCAACATGAGCTCTGCAGGAACAACAGACATTTTAAAGGGAACTTGTAATTTGCCTTTGGCATTCCTCAGGGTGAACGTTAGCTTAGGGCAGAGGGAAGGAACCCCTCTGCTTTCCATTCCTTTAGAACATTTTGAAAATATGAAAGACTACTTGTTTCTGTTATGTGTTGCCTTTTTCTTGATATTACTCTTTGAGTAACATTTAATGAGTTAGAGGCAGTTCGGTGGAGCAATTGCCACGACAACAAAAGCTGTAGGTGTCCTGCACACCCAGCAAAATCCTTTTGTCTGGGAAAAATCCTCCAGAGGTAGTTATGCAACTGGAATAACCCTGCTACATGAAACTGTTACTTTTTAAAACCCCTTTTCCACAGTCATACATCCTTAATATAGATAAGCACTGAAAGCAGGTAAAGTAACCTGACCAATAGCATGTTCATGATGGTGAAAGCATAGCAAAAGTCACCGTCCTATCCTGACTAATCATTATGTTATGTCCTGGTCAGCTAAGTTTGATTAGATCAATACTTCCTTCTTGCAGCTTCCCTCTTCTTCATGTCCAGCCTTTAGCCCGTGTAAGGGGTTAGGTGCAATATTCAACAGTTTCTGCATTTGCTTGGGTATTGGCTCTGTTTTGGTCATAGCAGATGAGTTTGTGTTATAAAACAATTTGAGCTCCAGATGAATAAGAAAGTGAAAAGATTTAATTGCAGGTCTGTTCCATCTTGTAAAGGTTTTCCAGAATTCACAGGGATATAGTATGAGTAAACTTAAATAACCATATTTAATTAGGCCAATCTTGCTGTGCCTCTGGAAGTTGCTCTAAAGCAATCCTATCATAGTCCCTACCTTCTCAGTGCTTTATATGCAAACAGTCAGTCAGCTTATTGTGGGAAGATTTTAAGACTTTAACAAGTGAAAACACACATACAGTTCTTGTAGGAGAGGCAGAAAACAAAAGCAGTGATGAAGAGAGGAAGTTTCCCAGTTCAGGAGACAGAAGAGGTTGCACAGGTTGAAGGTCCAGGAGATGCTGCTAGAAGGGAACTGGGGCTGGAGAAGATGTATTTGGCAGGTTTATGAAGTCCCTGTTTTCCCTACATCTGGCTTCTTCTGATAGATCAGCCTCTCATGCTCAACAGACGAAATAGCTCTCTAATCCTGCAGACAGGAAGGAAGCAGAAAACTTCTCAGGACAGCTGAAGGAGTTCCACTCTGAAGGTGTTGCTGCTGCAGGAGCAGAAGGGAACTTGGGAAATGTCCAGTCTGGACAGTGAGTACAGAGTGCAGAACCTGACCTGAAGGAAAGAAATTTGTAGCAGCAGGAGCTGATGTTCCAGCAGTCCTTCCTTTCAGTCTCACATCCACATCAAATATCTTTAATTACCCTTAAATTTGCATTACATTTCTGGTACAGCTTACCTCTGCTCCACTCTGAAGGAGACAGAGGAAATACTGCTTGCAGTCCAATTGAGAAAATTCCCTTTATAACTTTTTTTTAAAAAAACTTGCAAGCTCCCACCTACAGAGGGGCAAAATACACTTGCTCTGCCCTGTGAGAGGGGGAGAAAACCAGGCTTTCCAAGAGCACGGGAGGGTGTGGGTGCTGCAGAGCTGCCACCTCCTCTCTGCTCCGGTATGGTGCTCTTCCAGTGAGTTTGGCACTTATGCCAGTGGGGTTTATTCTGCTGGTTTGGCACAGAGAGACAAATGAAACTTCACTGCCTTCCTGGGAGGTTGCTCTTACCAGGGACATGGATTAAATGGTAGCATGGAGAGGTTGAATGGCACATTTAAGGGATGCATACAGTATGATCTGTAAAGCTGGTCACAGCACCCCTGTATGGGTTTATTATGTGACATTTTGAAATAATTTGTGATGGTGCTACCACTGGTGGGAGGGCAGAGCTTAAATTTTGTAAAGCAAAGCCTCAGAATCATGTGGCTGAAATAAAATATGAATACAGGTCAATAGAAGCAAAACTCCCTTGCTTTGGGGACAGTCAATCATGGTGAATTGGTTTTCTATCAATCCTGTGCATCAAAATGCTTTTGGCAGGCCTAGTTCCTTATCTGAGTCCTTTATCTCCAGAGGGATGCCACAGTACCTGTCTGTAGTCCTAGTCCAGCTCAGTTTTGTGACTAGTTTCAATTTCCCTTGCTGCTGTCTCAGACAACTGTTGCACTTGACCCGAGATACATGGTATAGTCATGAAAATACAAGTTTACTCTGACCAGGATAGACCTGCCAGCAAATGATTAGAGTACAGTGTTAACTGTACGTCTTCCAAGTGGTGGAAATGCATTTGAAATGTTTAAAGTTCAGCCCTAGTTCAAGACAGAAAAAAAGGGCATTTTTAAACATTGTGGAAAAATACCTAATCTCGTTTCTTTGCACTTGTTGTGTAAATACAAGATAAGAGCAGTATTCCCAAGGTTACTGCAAACAGCCTGCCACTACAGAGTACAAACTAACATTTACTAAAATGTATGTTGACATAAAAAAAGCAGCATTGCTGCAGTCAGCCATGGTAAAAAAACTCCACAGATGTCTTTGCCTTTACAAGTCAAAAATTTGGGATGTAACTTATTCGGACCTGCTCTGCTTGTAGCATGCACAGTATGTGCATAGTTGTTCTGGAGCCTTACCTTACCACCTTACCTTATCTGCTGTTTTCTAAATGTGGTAAGAAAGGCAGATGGAGGTCACCCAGATTTCATCTGTGGGTTTCACCATGGAGAGATCAGTAGGCAAAGAAGTTAGTAATTGTGGATTAGCACAGCTGTAACTGATTGACCCTAAAACTGGAATTTACTAGAAAAGAGGTGGGATTATTTGACATCATAAACCCTCAATAGAAAATTATTAAATCCTTTTCAGGGGATATTTTCATGAGTTTTCCCTGCTTGTATGTAGCAAGTAGGAAATTATTTCACCTGTGCTACATGAAGGACTGATATATCAGAAAAGGTTGGTTGCAGGGGGAACAGGAACTTTATAAACCTGCCAAATAAATCTTCTCCAGCCATGGCCCCCTTCTGACAGCATCTCCTGGACCTTCAACCTGTGCAACCTCTTCTGTCTCCTTAAGTGGGAAAATTCCTCTTATCTTTGTACACCTTGTTTTTTAAATTCTTTTCTGGCCTCCCTGTTTTATTTCGGCTTTGATCTGTTGTCATCTGCAAGTTACTTTGGTGTTAGCCTAACCAGTCCAGTTTCTGTGCACATGCATATCTCTACAGCATGCACTGCAACCACTTCTTAGCTCTGTTGGGTCTTACATACTACTTCTGCAGAAAGGAGAACGTGGAAGATCCTGATGTACACCCTGTTTCTTCTCCACTGCAGTTAAAACCCCAGGGCCAGCTTTTGCAGGTAAAAGCCCTCTTCAGAGTATTTAAGCTGGTGGCCTTTACCCATCTGCATGGTTTTATTTGGAGGCATTTAACATCACTAAGGGTAAGATGTCAAAGATCTGATGAATCAACCAGAACTCACCATGACCAACTAGACCATTGCTAACATCTGAGGAAATCAGATACTAATAATGTCAGCATTTTATCCTCTGAGACTAGAAAGTTCTGGTTCAGTCCAGATGTATCAGAGTTCAGAGTCTGTCCCAGCACTGACTGTGGGAATTGGGACAAATCACCTCTTCTTATCACCCCATTTTCATCTAACAAACTCTGTAGGACATTGCTGATGGATATAATTTCACTTGCTCTCTTATGGATGCACATTGTCATTTGTAATTGCAGTCTTCCATGTTTCTAGCTGTCTTTTGGAATGTGTTTCGGGGTGCATGCACATGGTGTTCTGGGTTAACAGCAACTAGGTCCTCCTCTTCCTCCTCCATTGTACAACCATGTGAGCAGTTGTCTCTGCTTGCCTGTGCCCATGGACTGGACTCAGGGTCTGTAGTCCAATTCTGGGCACCTCTGCAGAGTGTAGTGAAAAAGACCGTAGGAAGCATATCACAGGTGATGTGTTATTTTCTGGTGCACTGTATCTAACTTGTGTGGGCTGGTCAGATGTGAACAGTCTTTTCCCGTGTGATAAAAAATGAATCCCCAAGCATTATTTGTTTGCAAAAGAGAAGTTAATTTCAAACATTCTCCTTAGTGGTAGTACCAGAAGAAGTGCTACTGTTTTGGGGATCTAACAACTGACATCTTTATGATCCTTTTAAGGCGGTAGAGAAAAAGAAGTTTGCAGAAAAATGCTTCTCTTTATTTCTCCATTTTGTTGAAGACAAAAACCTTTGTATGTAGCCTGCTCAGCCAGACTAGCAGGTGTCCACATTGAACTAGGAGTGTATCTTCATGGCTTTCACCTTCCATGACTCATGATCTAATTCTAGCCTCTGTCAAAAGGTTTCCATATGCACTCATGAAACCTGGGAGCCCTCCTGTGGTCAAAATCATGAGCTATTCTTCCGGTTGTTACCCAAAATCTGATGTAGTCAATTCCATTTGAAACTTTATCCTTTGGAGCGTTCATTGAGAAAAGTTCAATCAATTAAAATAAGAAAAGTTGAGTTGGTTTCCTGGGGTTTTACTGGCGGCAGACTCATTACCTCTCATCCCCCTTGGCCATTATCTGATGCTGTCCACATATCTTTTCCAAGGCTGGGGTCTTGCCTGACAATCTGCCTATCAGTTTATCTTTCTTCCCTCCATACTCCTCCTCCTGCTTGCTGTCTTTTGTAGGCTTCTTTTCTGCTCTGATCTAGTCAGGTTCTCACCACCAGTCTGTCTCAGCACCTTTCATTTGTGCATTAAATAATGTAATTAACACAAAGTCCATGTTTGTTGCCTCATTGTCTTCCAAGCTGGAGAAGTATGTGATTTAGAGGGCTTTCTTGCCTCCTCAATTTTAATGTTGCACTGAAGTTGTATAAAAGGTGTTATATTTCCTCAGGGACTTAATTTTGGAGTCCTTTGTACAGCCCCTCAGGAAAATTCTATTTCCACATGGGCAGTTGCTTCCTTTTTAACAATGTTTCTTTGTATATGAGAAGCAAAACTCTCAGTAATCTGGAGCAGGTTTATGCGGGAGTAGGAAAGGGTGAGGTGAAAATGAGGAAGGGCAAGAGGAGAAATAGCCCCTTTGCTTTTGCCTGTAGTGGGGCTGATGCTGTGCTTCTTTCCTGCTGTAAAACTAAGGAGGAGAACAACCACACAGCTATGCTACCTCACACCCATATACCATGGCTATTGTGGGCTGCATTGCAGACCCCAGGATGGCCCACTGGAGATGCTGGATTCACTACAGAGAGTGACTGGCAGAGAAGGTCTGAGATCCTGAGCTCTTCCATCTTCGCCCTGGAATTTGTGAAGGCACATGGTATTCATGAGGGTAAGTACTTCAAGGTTTGTCACTTGTAAGATAATACAGCACATACCACAAGGGCTTGAAAAGGATTTAAAACTTCTAGCTTGTACTACTTTTACAACATTTGAAGATACAGAGAACCATGGAAAATCCCAGCCAAAATTTCAGCATCAAGTATGAATTGAGTAGGTCTCTCAAGGCTAGCCTAGAATGGGGCAGAGTTTGGAGTACTTCTATCATAAGCATGACAGAGAAAAAAGTACCCCAACCTCCACAGTTTTAGAGGCTGCACTTCTGAATCTCACTTGAAAGAATGTACAAATACTTTCAGTAGTGAGATTTTTGGATCACTGCATCCCCACTTGATGCTGAAGGCAGCTGGTCTAGAAAACCTCTAGTGAGAACTGCAACAAGCTGTAGCTCTGGTGAAGTTAAGCTGTTGGCCTCCCTGCTATAAGTGAAAGCTAGATTCAGAACTGTAATGATAAAAACCAGCAAGTCCTAATGTGTTCATGGTCAGATTATATCTTCTTATCCCTTTTGTGTCAACATCATTCTTATCTTAACAAGCTTGCCTTCCTCACTGGTGTTTTAAGTAATTCACCCAGTCCTTCTCAAAATATTTTTTTATTTGGTTGGGGTTTTTTTCTTTTAATTTGCAAGCACATCTCTTATGAATAAGAGAAGAAGCTGTTTTGACTGATTCTGGAAAAGAGGCTTGTTTAATATTTATTTTATGGATTTAGATTTATGGGAGCACATACCTACATTTTTTGCTTAATTCTATTTTTATAGTATGGATGTCATTGAGAGAACTGTATTTTCCATTGTCATAATTGCATGTACACTAGCAAATAAAGTTTGCACAAAGATGATAATTTTTCAGCAGCCACTCAGTCCATCCCCACATAATTTAGTGTTGGTTTTTGCCTAAGGATACATTCTTGTAGGACTTCCTAGAGTGGTTTAACAAGTCACCGCCTCCAGCACAAGGTTGTTTCTTGGCATTGCAGAAGCACTTCATGTGATGTTCCTGGGCTTTGGACACAGACTCTCAGCTGCACTGAAGTGGCTGAAGAAATTCTTGCCTCCTTTCTCTGCAAAGCTTATTGTTTCCTCAGTTCCTGCGGAATTGCTTTCCTCTAACCCACTCCAGGAGGAGGAACAGTTAATTTCAGTGAAGGGTTTAAAGCTAGAGATCTGCTCACGTGGCTCATTTTACTTGGAAGTGGATTAGGATGCAACACAGGATATGCCTAGTTAGAAAACAAAAAAGAGTAATTAGTCATCCAGGGCCTGAATTGATCTAGTAGGGACTATGGATATTTTCATTTGAGACAGATGGAATTAGGTGAGATGATCCTTCACAGCCCTTGTCTGCTTCAAACCCAAAGCAGCCTGATTACTTTAAGTCACCTTTACTAATGCTTCAAACTCATCCAGTTACCCATGTGCATGCAGGCTTGTCTTGTAGTGCTCTGAGGCAGCTGAGCCTGTTAAACAGCACATTGCCACCCAAAAGTATGGCTTTACCACTTAGGCTCCTGTGTCTTCTCAGCTCAGCCCATCTCCTGGCACTTCTTTCTCGGCTGCCCCCAAAAGCGGTAACTGGGAGCTCAGCTGAGGGACTATTGAATGTGAACAAAGTAAACCTCTATTGCTCTTCATGAAAAGTGAAATGAGTATGTCTGTAGAGTATTTCATGGCAGTGAGCCAGAGTTAAGAAGCTTTTTTTTTTTTTCTGTGCCGTTCTATGAGTCTAACTATCTCTTGCTTAACGGAGCTTCAGTCCAAAGCAAAAGGATTTTGCATGTGCTGGAGTAATAATTTTATAACTATTTGAAGCAGTTACCTGACTACCTAATTGTTCAATAAGCCACATGACTTGATTTTTAATGCTGCACTCTGTGCACTCCAGTAGGACTCCCTTACTTGCTCATAGACCTGCAGATAAGGGTCTGACACTGCACAGCTCTGTTCATCAAAGCATTTCAGGAGCTGCCTAGGTCCAGGTATTTGTTTATTGCAACTGATGGGAATGTTCTGTATGTGAAAAATACACTCTTTTCCAGATTGCCAAGTGTTTCTGGCCTGGTAATGTGATTGCATCATTTGTGTGATCTCCTACGTTCAGCAACCTTTGTCTCTGTGGACCTATTTCAACTCACATAATCGTTGGGTAAAGGTCTGAAAAATCTGAGTGCAACAGGTGCCATAAATACAAGTGATGGTCCACCTGATTATGGTGATGGTATTCTCCTTGGGTGAGGACCTTTGCAGATGCATCAACTGGTGGCTCACAGACCTGCTAGTCAGAAGGAAGCAGAAGATGCAAAGACTGGGTGTATGTTTTGACATCTGCGCATTTTTTAATGTTCTGTATATAACATTTTTCTGAAAGAAAACAACCAGCCATTAGAAGGGGTGGGCCTGATAGGAATGCAATTTCAGCATCTTCCACCACACCACACGCTATTAGTGGAAAATGCTTTTTAGGTGATCTTATTCTTGTCTTTGCAAATGTTCCCTGCAGTGTGTTCTCGCTTCACTTTAGATGACCCAAGGGTTGGGATCTATCCACTTCAATGGCAGTCTGTTTCCCTTTCCCAAAGACCTCCTTCTTGGGATATTTTTCTGCACCAAACATTTTCTTTGCTATTTCACACCTTGCTTCTACCTGAAGATCCTCTCACTGAACCCTCACAAGCCCATTTTAGGCAATGCCATTTTATTCTGCTAACTTTTTTTACATTTCCAGTGGGTATATTTTCAAGGCTGGAAGAACAGAAGTCATATTTGCAGCACTTCACTGCAAGTGTCAGTCTATGCAGGATCTCTACTTCAAAATGTGTTTAACATGTCAGTGAAAAAGCTCGTATTACTATCTGCTTCATGTGTGTTTCCTTTGATACCTGCTATTTGCAATGTAAAAACCATTATTTCTCTCTGAAAGTCACTTAATCTCTGCCTTTCATCCTGGACTTATGCCGAATAATTTTCAGATCATGACTCTCCGCTGTGAATTATTTTTTGCCCTCACTATCTAGGTAGAGCGTTGTCAAGCCATATACAAACACATTTATTGAGGGGAAAAGATTAGTTTTACATTGGGTCCTAGAAGTGGTTAAAACTTGGGATTGTCCTGGTTATCCAAGCTGTACAAATTAGCGAATTTATAAGTGTAAAACAGTTCCAAGATGTTCCTTTCAACCCACAGGGAATTTCAGTGCTCCAGCCCTTTCTAGGAAAGATGAGTATTTAATGCCACACAGCATAGTTATTTTTGCAAGAACAGATGAACTCTGACTGCTATAGCAAAATAGAGAGAATCATATTAAATAACAGTTGGTTCTTTTTGACCTGGCCAGCTATTCAAAACTTTGGAGTCTCGAAGGCTGATTAAGTCAAGAGGAAGAACCAGTAATGTCACTCTTCTGATGCTGTTTATTTCCAGGAGTCTCCTGTAATTTAGCCTGGCATTTGAGAAGATGGGTGCAGTGAGGGTCAGACTGCCTGTGGCCCACCCAGAGTCCGCCCAGTGTGCCTGGATGCTCTGAACATGCCAAAGCCATCAGCTCAGCATCCCAAGCCCCACACCAGACGCACAGGATGAGCGTGGCACATCTCCCATCTGCTGGGATCAGAGCTGCATCCAGAGCCTTTGAAAGCCAGAACTGAGGGGCAGCAGTGAACAAGTCATATGGAAGGTGCTTAGACAAACTTCCCAGCTAGAAATAGAGGAGGAAACATGGCCTTAAGGTAGCTCTAATTAAAGTGAAATTAAAAAATATTTTTCTAGATAAAACCAGATACTAACACAGGAGAAAACTCTTCTCACCCTCTCTACTCTCTCTTAACTCTTTTGTATAACCTTTCACAGAATAACTCCTCAGCAAAACAGTGGGGTATTGTACAATGGATATGTCATGCCATGTGACAGCCTTGGCTTTAAACATATGCCTATAACGGAAATGTGGATTCAATCAGTCATATCAAATCTTTGCCTGTGTGTAGTCCAGCAGGATACTTAAGTATGTGCTTAGCTCCCATCTGCATTCTTAAATCCCTTTGATTTTTGGGGGCCCTTGATCTTGTGTTAAAGCTGTAAAGTCTTCTTCAGCACTGGGTTTTACTTTGGAGGAAAGGTTCATTGGGGTATAGGAAAAAATATTTAGAAACTGTGAATCCTTTCATATCTTTTGGCTTGTCTGCCCTATCCTACTGCAGTCCCAGTGTAGGTCCCAGAACTGACTGAAGTATGCCCTAAGACAATTCCTGTTACTATGGTAACAGGAGGCTTTGTATTAAAATCTGTTTGATCTCTTACACAATGAATTATAAGACTGAGCTCTTCTACATAGAGATACCAGCTGTGACTGTGATATATGTTCCCTTTGGAAAGAAATCACTCTTTCCAGTTTTCCAAGTCTGTCTAACCATGTCCTTGGCAAATCACTCAATCATTACTCCAGTTTCTAACCTGTGCTAAAAATTATGTTGATTGATTTTCCAGGAATGGTAATGTATAGTTGAAAACAACCTTGATCTTTGTAAGTAAGCATTATGTTTGTCATCTGCAAACTGTATATATAAATGTACTTGCCCATTGCTTTCTGTGTAACTGTGCATGCTGGAATATAATCTTTTGCTCCAGTAGTTTCAGTTGAGGGGGGCACAGATTTAGGGGGCATCTTGTTTGTTTATTTGGGTTTTTTTAAATATGCTCACCTGCAGTAAATTCTTATATTCATTGATCATACAAAATAAAATATAAAAGGAAATGAGAAAATAATGATGGATCTTTAAGAGTGCCTGCAAAACAGTAGCGATTAGTGTGTAGTGAGCTTGGTGGTTCACGGCCTACCAAGGTAATGAGCTTTCAGTGAGAAACAAGCAAAGCAATCTTTGTCTGTTGATGGGATGTTTGGTATTATAAATTATTGGACAATATAAAAATTACCTTTTATTTTGATTAGATAAAGTGACTTGGTCTGAGGTTCAGAAAGTTCAGAAAAATGTTTCTGCAAAGTAAGGAGGGAGGGGGGAAAAGGGAAAAATAGATAGTCCTATCTTGATATGGGTGACTGCCCTGTAGTGTTTGTGCTGGTGCTGGTTTAACTCACAAGTTTCAAAGCTTATTAAAGAACCACTTTAACTACTCTAAACTCACACACTTAACTTGCAAATGCTTTTCAAAATACCTTTTCCCCTCTACTTTAAGTTGTACATTAATCTAAACTGATTTCTTTGAATAAACAAAACTTTAAATGTTGAACCATGGAAGATTTTTAAGCACTTAACACTCAAAATAGTTCTTAAATGATCTCTAAATGTTGAATTGAAATCTCTGTTTGCAATGAGTTAAAAGGTAAAATACCGGCATTAGAGGTATTAAAGTTCTAAACTGTCAAGTTGCATCTAGGCCAAAGATATAAATATCAAGCTGGCATCTTTTCATATACCTGTTAACCTGTTTTATATATACAGCTCAGTCATATATTAAAGTAATAAATTTTTGTTAATAATGTTCCTGGAAATAATTATTAGAGTGAGAAATAACTGTATGCCTAGATAGGACTTAAACTTGGAAGCATGTTGGAACATGCTCAAAGATTCCCAGCTACTTTCCTCCCACATCTCTTTGTCTTTCTCTGGGAAATTCTGTTGTGGCCACCTTGGCAGGGGAAGAACTTTAAATGAGAGAGCTCACAAAAGAGTCCAGGCAGACAAAGGGGAGAAAACCTCAAGACGGGAGGGAAGCCCATGCAGTGGACCCCACCAGAAGCATCACTCCTTGAGCAACACAGTGATTGCAGATGAAAATTCAGTAAGCTTTTTTTCTAGTCTCTATTTCTGAGTAGAAATATATAGAAATATATTTCCAGACCCCCTTGTTTCCAGGACTTGCATGCCTCTCTGAGCAGTTTGCCCCCCTACCTTCCAGGGGTTCCCATTGGAGCTGGCTCATGTGCCTCAGCTGGAGTGGCAGTGGCAGGAGCAGCCCCAGCTCCCAGAACAGCTGGGCACTAAGGCAGGGAGGATCAAGCCATGATCAAGTACATGTTTGTAATTGTCTCTACAGAAACTTGTACCACAATTTGGGAATCTCATCTTGTATACAAAAGGAAAAAGGGACTTCACACCCAGCCTGTATGAAATCCACAGTTTGGGACCACTATTGGCCAAGGCCATTTCTCCAATGAAGAGTCAGGGCAGGGGCTCCAGCCAGATGCAGCCTCAACCACAGCCTCAGCTTTGCATTGTGGGGTCACACAATCATAGAATTATTTAGGTTGGAAAAGACCTTTAGGATTATCGTGTCCAACATACTGGTCATTTACCACTATTTCCTTTCTCGGCTGTCCCTTCAATGTGGCAGAAAGCAAAGCTCTGTTTGGTAGAAATGCGTCTGTGGTTGCATTTCTTCCTTTTCTAGACAGCAACTGTCTTAATACTCCTTTGGTTGTTTTGACTTGGTTTTTCTGGGTTAGTTTTTTGGTGGTTTTATTTGTTTTGGTTTGGTTTGGTTTGGTTAGGTTTTGTTTTGGTTTTGTTCCTGAGGAGGATGTGCCATGAAAATATTATTTTAATGCTTCTCATAGAATTAGGTGGTACTTTTTATTTTCCTCCATCTATGGTTAATATTCCAGACAAAAATCTTGCCTGGAGAGGTGGAATTGCATCAGTGGGTGAAAAGCCCTTGGTCTGGGTTTGAGCCTTGGCTCCCGGTGATGTTGGTTGTCAGAAGAGCAGGTGATACCCCAAGCTCTTGGGAGGGTCTGTGCCTTTTCCTGAAAATGAGCACACCCAGACACCTGAGGAGCTTGTGAACTCCACAGCTAGGCTTTACTGGAAGAGAAATCATGATGAGAAAGCTTCAAGAAAATTGGGGTTTAAATTAAGCAAGTCTGTAAATGAATCTCACTCCTGCTCGTTTGTGTCCTTAGGGACAGGTCCTTTCCTTCAAGCCTGGGCTCAGTCCTGCCGCATGTACCAGCTTCTTCAACTGCATCCAGCACTTCCAGTCCCCTCTTGGCATCAGGGAGGAGCACCTTGCTGCAAGTCCCACTTTCTCTTCTGTTGAAGGGCTCCTACTTTGCCAAAAGAGGGACGTTCCCTCTGCTCACCACACACCCTTGTCTACAGTTTTCTCCCCTTCCCAGGATTTTCAGAGAAGACACCATCTGCCTTCCCCATGAATGACTCTGCCTGGCCCACAATGGAGCAGCCAGGATGAGGTAAACTGGCAACATTTCTCTCTGTTGTTCAGACAAATCCTTTTAAAAGAACATAACATATTCACATTCAACCAGTTGTGAACCAAATATATACCATCTGTCACAGCAATTTAAACCCACTATTCTCATGGTCTGACTTTTTAGAAGTCATTGTAAGTGCCATGGATCAAGTTAGCAAAGAAGTCTGGACTTGCAGTCACTTTCAGGATGCAGTAGGGCAGTATTCCAGTGAGCACCAGCACTATTGTCTTTCAAGAGTGGGGTGTCAGGCTGCATCAGAGCAAAATGGACTGGCAAAAAGCCTACAAAACCCAGGAAATTGTGTGCCTGTGTAAGGTTTTAGGCCCTGTCAAGTCGGAGACTGTGGGAGGTGGACACGAAGGGTGAAGGACATTCTGTGCTGGCCCCACTTATGTTCCCCATCTCTGTCCAATCCGCTGCCACCAGTTGTGGGAACCAGGCACTGGCATGCAATTCAGAGGCCTGGGTTCAGTGTAACACATACAGCCTTGGGTAGGTCATACTTGTGTTGCTTTTTGGGCTCCTGAGGTGCTCAGACACCAACTCTGTAACTCAGCACACAGTCTGTGCTGCTGTGGGTTTGGTGCACAGAGGCGGGCAAATCTGCAGCATGGGAGAGGGATCTCCTACAGAGCATCTCTGTCACCCTGCACAGCTGAATGTGCAGCCTTTCGCTCCTCACTTGCATCCTGTGAGACTCCAGGAACACTGTATGCCTAACTTAGGGTCTGTGGTGGGACGAGGCTGTGCACACAGCCAGGAGGGGTCCGTCTTCACACCTTCCCTGACATGCACTTCCCCCTGGATCCTGCCGTCTACCTCAGAGGCACTGAACTGTGTTCCTTTGGGTCAGCATTTCTAAATATATTTAACACACAAATTGAATTACTACTGTTGCATTACTTTTCCCCTGTTCTTAAGTTCTAAATCAAAATCTTCTTGTGGAGGTATAAGTACAAAGTGACAATATTATGACTTTCATCAACAACATTTATAAACTCAATAGAAAGAAGATGTGTGTTTGTTTAGCAATGCCTATTTCTCACATATCTCTTTCCACTGTGTTTCTTGCCTCCCCTTCACTCCAAGTTCTTTACTAACTCAGTCCCATCACAGCTATTCTGTTATTTTGTCTGTACTCTGTGCCAGGAAGATAAATCTGTAAGTTCTTCAGTTGTCCTTGGTCACCTGCTCTGGAAACTGGCAAATTTAAACCTTTTTACTGGCCTGTATGTTTCCTGATACTCTCACAAACTGAAAATCATTGTTTAAAAACTCCTGGGTGAGACAGTTGATTGAAAGTGATGTGAACTTGCCACTTCATTTAGATCTATTTTGCATACCCTTTTTCTTCATTGCATTTCACCAGCACCCCAACCAGCACATCACAGAACTAAGAATTTTCTTTTCCTCCCAATGGAAAACCAAAAGACCAAGAAATCCTAGAACTATGATTCTATGATTCTCCCACTTTTCCATCTAAGACTGAATAAGTCCTACACTTAGGAGTCCTTTTCCCTCTGATATGGTTAGGAAAAAAAGACCCTCCCTACTGTCATTCCAATGGCCATACATCCCCTTTTATATCCCACTGTTTCCTGTCATCTACCTTTGCTGGTATCAGATACACAGTTATCAGCAGTTCCTTCCTTATTAATGTTGATATATGTGGGTTTTGTTTGTTTTATATTTTGTTGCTGAGAGAATTGTGGAAGGGGGATTGTTTGTGGAGGCTTTTACAAAAGCTGATTTAAATTCCTCTCTAAGCCAGCTTGTGCTTTGTTTTGTTTTGTTTTGTTTTTGTTTTTACCTCCACTTGACCTTTTTTGTGCAATGTGAGAATGTGCCTTTTGGGGAACTCTGTAAATTGTGTTTAAATAGTTCCCAATTATCACTGACATTTTTCCTGTTTAAATTCTTTCTCTGAAATAATTTGGCTCATAATTGTTTTCAGCTTTGTGTAATTTGACTTCTTGAAAGCACTAAGTACATAAAATTGCTGGTGTGGATTTCATTCTGGTTATATGAAATTAAAGCAAACCAGCCTCTCCGATTCCTTCTTTTTAACTGTCAAGGCAATCCTAATGCCAGTACTGTCTCCAGTATTTCTTATCTAAGAGTTTCTGTAGGTGTTGTTACTTGTCTACTCCTGTAAGAACTGCATGCTCTCTAATCCTTCACATTGTATTTTCCTACTAGTCTTTGAGGATTCCCCTCCTTCCTTCTCAAACTGAAGGTGTTTCTTGATGCTCTTGTCCATGATCAATTTGAGTAAGAAATACCCTTCCCCTTGGCTTTTTTCCATTGCCAGTAAGGAGTACTGAGAAAAGGGTGGAAGATCTGTGATAAAAGCCAAATTAACATTTCTCCTTGCATTATTGTGAACAACTTAGAAGAGAAATTGTGAGTTGTTGCTCTTCAGAGGGGAGCTCCAGCTCTGCACAGCCCTTGCTGCAGGAGAGCAGGGCCTGCCATGAGATTCGCCAAAATGATTACTGTCATTATGCCTTCATCTATTAACCTGGTTTGATTTTGGGACTGAGCTTTCTGCCTATCCCCCTTTTGATCATCTGTCACAAAGGGGAACCACAGAAAGTGTGATCTGGAAGGACACACCCCACACGAGGTAGGAAAAGGGACAGTATGGGAGCCTGTCCCTATGGATTAGTGGTGAAAACAGCTATAGGGGTTGTGAGGGCCCATGTTCAGTTCGCTCTTCCACTTGAGGAGGTCTGTAACTCCTCTGTGTAAATGCCTCTCTCCAGGCACATTAAACAACCTTCATGGCGTCCACTCCAGGATGTCTCCTGTGCTCCTGCTGATGCTGGTTTCCACCACGGGAATCCTACAGGATTCCTTGCAGTGAGAGGAAGCAATAAGCATTCCCCAGCTTAGTAGTTGTGGCTACTTGTCTCATGTTCTGGAAGTAGTGAATATTTCAATAAAATAAATTGGCATGTTTTTAAAGAAAAGATGAGACCCCAATCCAGAGCTCAATGTGGTTCCCTCTGAGTTAGAAAAGAATCTAAATTGGCTCTCCTATGTGCACCTTGAGCTTATGTCCCTGGATGTTCCTGAAAGCAAACAAAAGATAACATTTATCCAGCCACACAATATTTATTTGCTTATTCTTTTTGCCAAGGGATTTTATTGTTTCTTGTGTGTTTTCAGACTTCTCTCCTCAGCCATATTTCATTGCCAGGCATCCAGGATTTTAATTTATTGGTCTTAATTTGCTCCATAAAAATCTGCATGTTTCATGGAATAAAAATTTTATGCCAAAATGACCACTAATGAAAGATGATAACAGCCTTGCACAATGAAAGGAGGCATGGTGCAGGGCAAACAAAAGGCCCTTTTACAATCTTACAAGGTTGTACCCTTCTGTTTAGCTTAAGGCTCTATTCATTTTAAACTGAATGGTGTCTCTAATTCTACACTCTCTAATTTTTCCTCCTCCAGGAATACATTGATCAGTATCATTGCCTGGGTCACCAGTTGGCTCTCAAGCACTGCTACTGTTTACTCCTTCCCCAGAATGCTAACTTTGGTTTATTTACACATCATTAGTAATCCCTGAGGTTTGACTATTTTTTCTGAACAGTACGATGAAAGTAATTTTCAGTCTGCTTGCAGTAAGAAGTCCACAATGTCTTCAAAAACACAGCTGCTGAAGCAATATCTCCTACAGTTGCAAAGATTAATTTGTATGGTTTAAACATAATTGCACAGCAAGGGCAATTGTAATAGTTGCAAGCTGATCTGTCTCGGAGTTTGCTCTTGGTTTCAAGTTTCTGGATGTAGCTACCAACAAGTTAAAAAAAAATCATTTGAGCATATGGTAGGGAAATCTTCAGTGCTTGTTAAACACAGACATCAGCAGCAGTAGCTTCTCAGAGAATGGGTTAGAAAAGCAACAACTAATACAAACCACAACAAAGGGAACTGTCAAAAAAAAATCTGTGTCGTTTGAGAAATTTCTTGGTTATGACTGTTTCAGAAAAAGCCTTTGGTACCCAGTCACCATATGGCCCCACATCTTGATAAGGCTGGTGCAGATAGGCAAAATTGACTGTGAACTGTGATTTCCTTTAGGCCAGTTTATTCTGGTTTCAGGCAGGGGTGAACTGAACCCACGCAAATCATGATTTCAAGCACATTTTCCTGTGTAATTAAGAAGGTTTTCTTTAACCACAGCAGCTGCAGGGGTTGAATCATGGCTTTTGAGTCCCTGACCAGCGACTGAGCTGCCTTGGCAGTAGCAGGAGCTGCTGAACTTTTCTGCCAGGCACGAAGAGGTAGGCCACTATTGCTATTTCTGGGAAAGACATGAAGTGCTGGGTCCTTGGTCAAGGTCCTCCCCTGGTGCCTTGGGCTGCCACAGACCCAAGGTGGGACCCAAGGCAACGACAAGCACAAGGCGATGGGGACAGCCTGGGGACCGGCTGCCCTGGAGCTGCTGCCCACAACTTTGTCTGGTGGGCCCAGCCTGGGGGATGCAGCATATCTTGCACACATGGGGTGAAGGATATTTATGCAATTTAATACACAAAAGGAGGTCAGTTGTAAGCAAGGCAGTCCATGCGGTGAAGTGTTTTAACCTTGGTAGGTTTGTTCGGCTGTTTGGCACGAGCGGTATGCCTCTGTCTGCCTTAAGTGAATCAGGGGAATGGGGTGAAATCTTTCCAGTGAAGAACTTTTTTTCAGTTTTCCAAATTTCAAAATCAAAACTCTTCCCTGAGAATCTGACCATTTTGAAGAAGTTTTGCTTTGGAGAAATCTAAATTAGGCCATTTAGATAAAGCTTGAAATGTGTTGCTTGTCCTTCTTGGAAGGGAATGTTTAACTTTTTAGTTTAAAAAAGGCTGCTTTCACACTGATTCCTTGTCTTTAAAAGGTGGTATGCCATTGTTAATCAACTGAAGCAAAGTGATTTTGTTGAAAAGAAATGTCTTATGATTCAACAATAACTTTTTGAAATTTTTGTATGTAAATATTGCAATTGTCTTTTTACTAATACGTAAAGAAAACTGATTTCCAGATGTCAAAACATTCCTTAGACTAGGCACTTTTTGATTTTACGTGGCTGGGTATTACAGTTTGCATGAATTCTCTTTAATTATTGCTGTATCAGACCGGGTTTTTTATATTTGCCGTAACTTTCTGCATAAGAGAAATGGCAAGACAGTGGTGCATTGTTTTGTTTCCATCCTCTTTGGGATCTTTCCTTTTTTATTAGAAAATATTTATCTGAAATCTATTGTTATTTCTCATCAATTAAATGTTTTAGGCTTTTATTCTTTAGTGTACTTAGCTAAAGCTCTCTTCTTAAACCTCAAAATAGTAAAACATTGGGTTTTTTTGAGAATCAGTTGACTTGAAACCAGTATGAAAACTCAAGGATTGGAAAAAACAGTTGTTTTGGGATGAGAAAAAGAACCTTTCACATTTAGGCCACTGGTCTAGATTCTGCAAAGAACAGACTGCCCTCATCTCCTGATCAGCTAAATGAAGACTGATGATGAATCACTTCAGGGTGAGGAAGGTCCCCAACCTCAGCTTCCAGTTCCTGGACACATGCCTTATCCTCTAGACAGAGAAAGTGGGTTGTGGTTGCACCCAATGCTCCATTGGCTTCTCCAGAAAAAATTACGTCAGCGGCATTTTTGGGACAGGCCTGTCCTTCTGGTGAACATCAGAGCCCAGATGTTTGTGCTGAAGGGACCTCAAAAAGAGCCATCTTGTCCAGGCAAATGTGATTTTTGGCTCCCACTGGGGTTTAAGTAGGAGCTTGTTGACTTGGTGTTGAGCAAACAGAGGTCTGAGGGGCAGAGCAGCAGAGCCTCCGCAGCTCCCTCACTGACCAGGAAAGCTGCTGGCTTAAGGAGCTACCCAAACTGGGATTTTGGACTTAAGGACAGATATCTCTTGGCCTAGACTGGAGACTCCTATGAAAAGTCTCAAAGACAGCCCTTATTTTTCAGTTATCCTGTGGAGTCCTGTGCCACAGGGAGCAGAGACAGATGGGCACTCAGGATGATATGCTATCCCTTACATGAGCATCTCCTTGGTATTCTTCTAGTGTTAGGGGCAGGAGATGTATTGAAGACCCTGCCTACACCGATGGGGACAGTAAGACCTACAGAGGGACTTTAAGAGTTCCTTGTTGGCTCCCTGGTAGAGTGAAAACTAATTGCGCCTTGGGAATTCAATTTGCTTCTTCTTCTGAAGTGGACTTTTTTTGTCTGACTTAAAACTAATTCAAGAGGAAACTACTGTGAAAATTTGTAGCAGGCCTCAGAAGCAATGGTCATGGGGAAGAAAGTATGGAGAGACCCTAACATACACCAAATCAGCTGCTAAGATGTGGTGGAAGAAAGAAAATTGATTTTTCCTGTAAAAGTATCAGCATTTTACAGATTACTTCGTATCTGGCTCACTCTAAATAGTCCCTTTTTCAGCAGCTGAACCTTCAGATGTGCTGTGACTGGGTGATGACACTGTCATTTAATGGGCATACGGCTTTCTAATGCACTAACAATGCAGCTGCAGATATGGCCATCAAATGCACTGGAACATGAGAAGTTTGCATTTGGAAGTGGGTATGGTAACAGGTTTAGTGGGAGGATGAAAACAACCGTGGTATAATTTGCTTTGTATTGTCAAGAACAAGATCAGTACATTTTACTTGACTTCGGTAATTTCAAAAAAAAAATGAGAATGTGAATTTATACATTCATTTGGAAAAGAGAATGAACACTTGCATCCAAAACCTGCCCTGATACATGGCAGAAAACTAGTTTGTAAGTCTCCTTTTCCTGAAAGGTCACAATGGGCTTAGTCAGAGATTGAAGGAGTTACTGGTCAGGAAGCTGGGAAAAGTAAATAAGGAGAAGAATGCAAGGGGATAGAGATGAACTAAACATGCACCCCTTAGTGCCCTAGTGAATGGCAAACATAGGTTATGCAGTTCAGTGAGTCACAGGATATCTGAGGAAATACCATCTCAGTGAGCAGTGCTGTGCAGTTGAGAAACATGCTTCGGGGAAACCCAAATAAAGCTGAATTTCTTTGTGGGTTTTTCTCTTTTATTTCTCCATTTGTTTTGGGTTTTTTCACAGGGTTTTTGAATTCCTCAAGGAGTTTGCAGGATGAAATAAAATAAGATTAGGTCTGGTCTTCTTGCTGTACTTCCTCCAAGCAAGATCTGAGGTATCATGAGTAAAACAGATTTTGGGTTATTTCAGACCCATGAGCTTCCAGATTGGAAAACTAGTCTGTGAGAAAGATGGGGTGGGGGGGAGGGGGGGAATAAATATAAATGCTGCTTTATGTGTATACCTCTGTCAGGAAGATAAGAGCTGGCTATCTCCTCCCGGAGAGCTGCAAGGCTGCAGAAGGACACTGAGCCATCAGCTCTCTGGAAGCTGGGTGACCTTGCCAGCCCAGCTGGGGGAGCGGGTGTATGGTGAGGCACAGGCACAAACTCCTCTGCTGTGTCACCTGTGCTGACAAAGCTCAGTGTCTGCACCAGCAGCTTCCCTCAGGCTGATTCTGAGTGTGCAAGTGAGGCTTGTCCGTGGTCGGAGCATCCTTAGGTTCACATATGCTTTGAAACACTGGAAGCAAAAGAAGAGAATTTTTTTTTTCCTCTGGAGTGACTTAGGATTATTTCATTAAATGTCACATTCATTTCCCAGTCATGGAGGCTGAGCAGTGTTGGAACAGAACACCGTGGTGGGGTGCCATGAGCAAGCATTAGCATCTGCATAGTGTTTTTGTAAACCAACTATATCTATGTGATTTTCCCTGTATAAACAAACCAAATCTCCAATGCTCTTCTATTTCATGAAACCATGTGCTTCTGACATATTTGTTTCCCAAAGTACAGATTTGCTCAGCTCTACTTTCATTTCTGCTCCCCCCCCCCTCCCCGCCCCCCCGCCAAATACAAGGTCAAGGATAAAGAAGAATAAGACAAGTTCTGCTCCAGTCCAGCAAAAATGCATTGGTTTACTGGCTCAAATCCATTTTTGAAGTAACTTTGTCTCTTTCCTTCACTAATGTCGTGCAAGAGATAAATTTGTCTCCACAGGCTTGGCCTGGGAGAACTGCTGCTGTTTCCATGTGTCAAACAACTTTTTAGGTGTGGTATGCAACATCTTCCTCTCTGCAATCTCTTTTTCAGAGTTTTTAGCTGCCTTCTTCCTTGCTCCCTCCCTCTCTGTTTGCCCAAGTGAGATGCCTGTTGCAGCACTGGGATGGAGGCATAGAGTCAAGAGAATAGAACATGTAATCATCACTCCTTGCCTTGGTCATTGGCCCTGCCACTGATTTTCTGTGCAATTTAGAACAACCAACCCAACCTTTCTGTATCCAAATGCTAAATGTGCTGTTTGCTTCCCAAGAAGCCATAAATACTGTCCGAAGAGCCTTACCTAGTCCAAATCAGAAAGTGCCAAAGATGAATTTTGCATAACACATCTTTTGAGCTTTTAAATGCATCTGCAAAGGTTCATCTTAGGGATGGTCAAGGAGCTCCGAAGAGGCCCACTTACTCTTTCTGGCAGCTTGAAATCCTCCTTTCTGGCCTCTTTGGTCTTTGCATAATCTCAGCCTGTTTCTGTCTTGGGAACTTTATGGCTTCCTGGTACTTATTTACATCTCCGTGAGAGAGTAAGGACTGAATGTGAATTTTCCTTTCCAAAGGCACATGGAAGCCTCAAGTGTGTTAGTATTAAAGAATATTTCCCTTACAATATGCCTACACTGCTCCATGGGGTCATGGCTACTATTTGTACTGAGTAAGCTTGTTTAGAGACAACTTGGACTCTCTACCTTGTGGTATCCACCAACTCCAGGAACGAAAAGCCTGGCTTTTAAGGTCCACCAGGTTTCTGAGCATGGCTCTGTGCAGTGCTGTGTAGTCTTCAGCAAGGTCATTTATAGATAGTTAAGGCATTTCTGCACAGCACCTCACTGTGTCCTGCAGATAAACCCTCTGTGTATGTGAGTACGTGTGTGTATATGTATTACAGCAGGTTAAACAAGTATCTGCTATTCAAAGATCAATGTGTAATTAGAGTTTGGATGAACCTGAAAACATAAACCAAGAATTCAATGATGCCCAAAACATATAAGAAAACTGTATTTGGGCAAGACTCAAAGTAGTCATTTGTGGCTAGGGATCTCTGGTTTGCACTGCTCCACCTCCTCTAAGTGAGGAGGAGAACCAGGCCTTAAAATACAGACCCACAAGACTCAGGGACTTTGAAAAAGCAGCTCAGGCCCATAACTAGTTAAAGAATGAGGCAAACAAGAAGGAGAGCAATTAAACTATTTTATGAGATGTAGAAGAACCATCGATTGTGAAATTTACTGGTAGCCAAGTTTTCCTCCCTGCCCTACCACTTATAATTATGCCTTAATTGTAGCTACTGGCTGTGGCACAAAGCTCATGCATAAACAAGTCCCAGGATATGCTGCAAAAATACACTGTATGGGAGCCATTAGCAAGAAGACAATCAGGAGCTGGAATAGTGCTCCCACATGGAAAGCTGCGGGTGGTATAAAGAGCTCTGTATCCATATGGTTAGTTACGTGTAATACCTTTGTAATGACATTTGTACCCCTTCATTGCTTTTTCTAGCACATTTCTAGCCTTGAGTCACTTGGACCAATAATTACCAAACTGTGGTTTGCTGACTACTGGTGGTCCACGAGCTGATGATAAGTGGTCCACAGCTGGGCTGCAGAACCAAACTGAATAGCTTTCAGTTGTGTTTTCAATTAAAAGTTTGATGATACAGGGTACATGGTGGTCCACAAAAGGGTCTTAGCATTAATGGTGGTCCCATTATGTTAAAAGTTTGGAAACACTGGTTTAAACAATCATGCAGATCAACAGTCTATTTGCATTATATTGTTTGAAGTTAAATGTTACTGCATGTCATCTCTTTTCATGTGTTGGGAGCTGCATTGCCTGCTCTGCTTGTCTGTTTTAAAAATAAAAGTGTCATGAAATATGACTAATGGTTCTTAGGGATACTCTCTTCCCAGTTTATGATTTATTTAGCTCATAATTTTTTACATATTACTGTAGTCACGTATCAGAAGTATTTGCCCCAAAACCTGTAGTATTTTGGGAGGAAAAGAAGAAGGATGTTTTTCACATTTCATTCACTGAAGTGGGAGTTGGGCAGATGCAGGGTTTAGAGCTGAGTAGCAGAGACACTTTAGAGAGACAGTCATTGCAGTCTGTTCCCAGAGGTTAAGCTGAGATGAGTAAAAAAGGTGATGGACCTCATTTTATTTGGGAAGTTTTGCTGGTCCTTTCATTGCTTCCTCAGGTTAAAAACTGAGAATTGTCTAAAAGGGGAAGTACCTCATTTTAAGCTGGATATTTAAGATATTAAGATTTGTTTGATCTTTATAAGCTCTGGGCTAGAGGCTTATGACTCTTGAAGAAAGCTGATTACATCTTTGTCAGCTGGCAAATAGGAGTAGCCTAAGGCTATACCTCCAGATAGGGCTGGTTCCCCTCCCATACCTCAATGATTACAACGGTTGTCCATCATTCAAAACCATGGCTCCCCTCAAACAACAGCTTCTTAATCACCAGTTCTAGACTATTCTGTACTGAGCAAGCTGCATTGGTCTTGGGAAAACTGCAGGAAAAAAATTAGGACGTATTGCAGGAGAGGAAGAGGACAAACATAACATTTTAGTTCAGGGCAGAGGGCATTTAGCTGGGAAGGAAGTGGCCTGGCCTCTCCTCTCTGCTCCCAGGGCTGTTCTCGTATCTTATCCAATGTCTGGTGACATTACAGAGAGACTCCTGGGAGCAGGGACAGGACCAACCATTCCTTCTGCCCACAGACTTCTGACCTCTTGCTTTCTCTGTCTGTCTGAGCCATGTGGTACTTATCCCAGCTGAACATGGGACGGGGTGAGCTTCCACCAGGATCCAATATTGTGCTTCCCAGACAAATGTTTTCATTGCTAAGATAGAACACTTGGGAGAGCAGCATTCCTGCCCTTGTCACTTGAAGGAAAACAGAATTGCAATTGTGTGTGTATAGGTGGCTGAATCTGCTGTCTGGTGGCCCCAGAGCAAAGCTGGCACCTCAGTCTGAAGCTCTGAAGTGGTTTAGGAATTGCAAAAGATCAGTTTTGGCATCCCAGTTAAATTCAGGTGTCAATGCAGTGTCCAGCTGCTTCCTCTGTGTAACCGTGCTGGTGTAAATACTGGTATTTTTGGTCTGTGTTTTGCCCAGCCACCGATGAGAAATTACTCTTTCCCCACCAAGTTACGGGAAAACACACGCTGATAAGTGAGAACTTCGTCCTTGAGGGAAACATTCAGTGTAAACTGGAATCAATTTTGCTCACACAATTGGTTAGCGAGAGCCCAAGGGCACTTGAAGGAGAAAGGGAGGAGGAGGAGGATGAAGTAGGCCCCCAGACCCATTTCATTGAGACCCTCTGGAATGGACTACACAGGTGCAAGGAAATTCCAATGCTGTTGCACATGCACAGAGGAAGACCACTTACATAATGGGGGGAGGGGCCAAGGACCTCTACCTGCAGGGTGATGGCCACGCCCACCTAGGTAGACATCACCTTTGGCAAATAGATAAATTGTGGATGGCTTATCCTTGAGAGACTCACCACACATGAACGGGCCACGTTGTCTTGGCAGGGATGCCTGCCAGCGAGCATGCCGGCCTCTGAGGATATGGCCTCTACTTTGGGATGTCTGGGCATTCTAAAGTTGGTGAGACAAATCTGTGTAAGTAACACCTGGAGAGTCCTTACACGGGGCTTGGTTTTCTCTCCCTCTTTCCCTTTCTCTCCCCCTCCCCCGCTCAGGGTTTCCATCTTACTTGGCTATATTTTGTAACAAAATGCTGTTTATGTTAAGTTTACAATGGTGTTTGTTTCAGTTCTCACATGCTTTCAAACCCTCCCTGTAACACTCTGGTAAGAGCCAGACCATCCAATGTCTAGGTGTGTAAAGTAATCCAACCTCAAACTCAAGCCCTTTGTCACTGCAGTAAAACAGAAGGTTCAGGTGACTTTTACAAGCACTGTCCTAGAAATAAGTTTGGGTTGGTGCTTTTTCCTTTCCTACTGCAATATACTGCTGACTTTCTCCATTAGGAGCCCTTTTGTAAACTTCCAGCTAAACTTCTTCAGTGTCACTCTGTGCCCATGTGCTCTTGAATGAGCTTTTCTAGTTTACTTTATTAGTTCTTTCCCTTCTCTGTTTTCAGTCTACTTTTCTGTGTTTATAGAGAGTAATCATAGTACTTCTCCATGAATGTTTGCTTCAGGCTAAGCCAGATGCTTCTAATATTGTTTTGTAAGGCAGGCATTCCCCTTTCCTGTGTCCTTTATAGCTCCTGTAGCTCAAATTCAACTTTAATGAAAATGGGTATTTAAGAAAAAAATATGTATCAAATCCTCTTCCTCCAAAAAACCCTTGTTTGTTCTGGTTAAAACCTGGAATATCGGTTGTAGTCTATACTCACATAAATATTTCTGCTTGTGTATGCCTTGTGTATCCCTGGCTGTCTCCCTGTGGCTGCTGGGATATGCCAGTCATTCTCCTCCTCTGATGTTCTCAAATCATAGTCCCATATTTTCTGTCAAATACTCTAAATTTTCAAGCTGCACAGCTTTTCACTATATACCATAACGTTGCAGACTGTTTCTGCAACTCCAGCTCCCAGGTACTCCAAGTCTCCCTCAGTACTCCTTTGCTCCTTCGCTGTACTGGTACCCCCAAGCCATCAGCTACGCTCACCCTCGTGTAAGCCAGGTCAGACACACTGGGCATCTGCACCTTATTGCAGTAACAACAGTGACATGTCCTGGCAATGACAGCATTTAGGGATGGTAAAGCAAGGCAGTATGAAACCACTTTGTATGGACTCCCCAAGTAGACCAATATCTTGTTTTAATTTGGCCCAAACCAGAATGACCTTTGGTTGGCCAAGAAGATGAGTGGTTGGCCAAAACGCAGTGGTTTTCTTGCTGGATTTGAATGGCTTTGCAACTTTCAAACTCACCAAGGCTGTGTGGCCTCAGCTGCTGTTTGTTAGGCACAAGTGCTATCCCAGCTACAGGCTAATTCCACATTGGATCTACTGTTACTGTATTTTATCATGATCTATATTGCACCAGGGCTGTAAGTACAAGCACCATCATGCTAGGTACACCTAATTGGGTTGTTTCCAAGTGGTGATATAAATATTTTATAAATACCTGGAGAAAGTTTATGCTGAGATTTTAACCTCTTAGTCAGAAACCATATGCTATTAAGTCACAGTTTTCGTTTCCAGTAAGTACCTGCTTTGTGTGTGTTGTCCAATATTCTTGACTCTGTTTGAAACAGTAAAAGTCAGAACTGAAACAGCAAAACTCAGACCCAAAGTTTTTCAAAGTTTTGAAGTGCCTGCAAGCATACTCATGTTAGGGGCATTTTCTTCTGGGGGCATTTTCATTCCAGTCTGTAAGATACTGTGGAACATTGATTTGGCTAAATATTAAAGGTATAATTTCAGAGAACACAGATTTTTTTTTTTCCAATGCTGTTACCTTTGTCTTTACCACAATTAAAATACAGACTCTTTCCATGAAGAAAATATTAATGTTGGTACAAATGGATTTTATTCAGAGCTCTCAAGTCCTACAGGAAGCACATCAAAACAGTACCTGCAGAGTGATTGTAAGATACAGTGAGAGGGTTGTGCTCAGACTGGCTCACTGCCCACAGCACAGTGTGGGCATCAGGAATCAGGTTTTACATTTCCTTCTGATGTAGGTCAGAGAGAACAACACATTCTTTACAGCCTGGGCCTGTGTTGCATCATGTTGGAGGTGATTTCACAACCCTATTTCTTATTTATGTATTCAGTATGATTCTGGGCCTTGGGAGGTGGATAGAAGGACTGCCTGGAAAAATAAAGTGTATTAAAGCACATCTTGATACAATTCACTTGTAATGATTTTCTGGATGAAACTTAAATTTCAAACAACTTCAAAAACACAAAATCACACAGTGGAAAACAGACCTACAAATGGCACACAACTGAGAGAGCCCTGAAGGCTGGAGGACTGGTCCTTACTGCATGTATCTCAGCTGCCAAAGTAATTTATGGGAATTGTCCCTTGTGCAGAGCTATGTTATGCATGCCAAACAATTCATGAAGATTCCTGTGGCCTTTGGGTTCTTTTCTGCTGGGTCAAGACCCAGACACCTTACTAATACATTTCTATCACTTTTAGCTTCCCAACCTCCTTATCTTGTTTTATTGTATTTCTTCTGTCTTATCGTATTGTCTTATTGTATTCCTGGTTTTGTTCTGCTGTATTCCTAGAAGCAAAATGTAAGTGACATCATCTGAAATCGAGAAGCATCTAAAAATTACCTTGTGAAAGCAAAGGCCACAGGCAGGTTCTATGAGAACTCATGTCAAAAAGCAAGAGAATAATAAGAAGGTCTGAGTGATCATAGGAACTGAGATGTGACTGATACTGTAAGTAAAAAGAAAGCAGTTCCTGTGGCACAAGCTGTCAGATTACAATTGACATAACCCCTGCCTATTTTAACAATGGCAAGTAATTTCCTCTGTTTAAATGGAAGAAAACTGAAACTACTAGACTTGTTCACTTTTTTCAAAAGGGACAAATTCAAGCCTTCATTAATTCTTCCATGAGAGAACAGAAGTCTCAAAGCTGTGGAAACTGGAAGTGCTTTGAACCAGGTAAGGTCTGCGTGTTCACCCTGTGTCAAGGATGATAACATTGCAAATGAGTTATTCACTTGCTTCTTTCAACCCCTCCTCTGAGGGTTAGTAGGAAGTGAAGAACTTGGAGGTACAAACTGTGGCTCTGGCAGAGAGAAAATGCTCAGAGGAATCAGTATGGTGTTCCTATGACCATCCAAACTGGCTGTAGCATGTACTGACCTTTCCGTATTTGGTCTGTAGTCGAGAAAGACATCTCCACTGCAGCCTTACATCTCCTGCCTGACCGATTTCATCTTATTTCAGAGTAAGAATAGATTGTTTGGCTTGTAGATTTTACTTCCCTCTCTGTCTGCAAGTGAAAATCAGCTCCTACTGCCTTGGTCCCTGTCATCTTAGCTTGTCATTGTGGAGCCTCCTCCCGCTGCTGTAACCAGTATACCCAGTATCTTCAGAGGTGGGCTCCTGGTTTTCACAGTTGTTGCTTTGACCACAGATCCCAGGTAAGGTGTAAAGTCCTGGTTACTTTCTTCTGTGGTGATTGTAACAACAAGGTTAATAATATGATTCATAATATCAAGACATCTTCTAATGGAAGGTTTCCCTCGCCACAGCAGGGGGTTGGAACTAGCAGATCTGTAAGGTCTCTTCTAGTCCAAACCATTCTAAGATTCTATGATTCAACTCTTAAAGCAGATAAGGGGTAAGACTGATGAGGGAACCTCTTTGAATCACACCCCACAGAGGCAACTCTATTAGTGACATCTCTAGACTAGGAAGGATTGAATTTGCAAAAATGTGTATTTTTAATTGTTCTCTCTTAAAATGGATTTAGTTTTTAATACACATATTTCCTTTTGTGGCAGTCATTTTTTTGCAGGGCTATTGTCTTATATCCTGTGCATTGGAGAGGCTCTGCTGACTTTCTTCCATGTGATTTGAAGTGCAAATTCCTCTCTGTGTCATTAGGTATACCTCCATCAGAAACCAGGCTGGATGCAGGATTTTTGTTTCATGGTAATATGGGAAATGACTGCATCTAATGGGATGAGACCTTGCCAAATGACATTATAGAGCTGCACTACAGTCTCAGAATTTCTTCCAAGATTCCTTTTCTATGAAATTGAGTTTGTCCTAGGCCATGAGACACCATTTGTAAACTGCAGGGATCACAGGAGGCATAAAATGTGCATTGTCTAGGGTTGGCTCTGTGGCAGATGGTGTCACTTAACTGGGTGAAGGGGGTGAAGATACCTTTTCAGTGGTGACGTATTACAAATATTGCACAGTTGTTCCCTATCATCACTGCCATAGGATACAGTCCCAGTTCCCTGTGGCTCAGCAGGGTGCTCCTACAGCTCGAGCAACTCATGGTCACTAATATCTGGAAAACACAGTCCAGCAGCACAGTGGGGTACTGAGGGACCACAGCCCCTCGTCCAACCCTGTTAGTGCTGTGCTATGCAACAGGGCCTCGAGCTCCTGGGATGGGGTACTGCTTTGTGGTCTCTCCTCTCCTCACCACACCAGTCAGCATTAGGGCACACTAACCTGCAATTAAAAAGCGCCACATCTTCCAGCAATCACTTAATCTGCCATCCATAGAGTAAGTCTGATCTGAAAGCCATCCTTTTCTGCCAAGAATCCTAGCAACTCAAAAATATGTGATGATGAACATCTAGAAACTAGCACTTTTCACAGTGGTTACCCAGCTTGACCTGGTGGGTGTTTGAGCAGCCCTGCTCTGGGCTTTGCAGCATTGCCCTATGCTGCAGCACTGTTGCAATCCCTGATTTTTTATGCCATGGAAACTGAGGAAACAAAGCCTGAGTAAGTAGACCAGTGCTACACTGCAAGCCTGTGGCAGAGCTGGGAACCAAACGCAGACTTTCTGACTCCCGGCCATAGACTTTAACTCCCCACTGAGCTCTGACGTGGGACGAAGTGAATCTCACTAGAGACATCAGATAACCACAGCTTAATTTGGTTTCTCTGTGCTTCGTACCCTGGGGAGATAGCAGACCTCTGGCCACAAAAGGCAAGTTATTGAGAGATTTGCTGTTAGTTCCTCCTTATGAGGTCCATCTTGTTATGTTTGGAGTTGCCATAGGTTTCTGTTTGTTTTGCCTGTTTTTTTGCATGTGGGGCTTGTGTGTTTTATTAAGCCCTTGGCTAGTATCTTGTGCATGTTCAAGATTTTATAAGGGCTTCTTTCGAGGTTATTCATTATAGCTTTCAAAGGTGGCTTATTCTGAAGGCTTGCTATTGAATACCAATCTTTGATACAGTCATGTCTTACACAGGGGAGAAGACTATTTCTCATAGGCCCATAATTAGTGTTCCCTAAGGGTTCCCCAGATGCTTTTCATAGCTCTGTGCTCGCGTTGACCTTAGACTTTGAATTTTCAATGGCTGTTGAAGTAAAGTCATCAGAGAGAGAAACTGAGAGAGAAACTGAGAGAGAAGCCTCCTTTTATTTTCATCACTTAAACAACATCCCTTGTATTTTTGGATCTGCCACTGATCTGCTGGAGACCACAGAGAAGGGATTTGACCTTTCTCTGACTCATCTGGCTTTTTTCTCTGCCTTGTCTGATCATGCTGTGGACAGTGGAAGGTTTTTTGTGACTTTAGTTATCAGTTAAAGACTTTTCATTTGAAGTTTTGATAGGTATGTCCTTAAAAATTCTGTTACAATCACAGGAAATTAATTTGTTAGGTGAACAGATTTGGAGTGTGTAGAATATTCTACCAGAAAGAGAAAACAGCTGCTTTTTCAGCACAAGCATGAATTTTGCAATTCAGTGTGAAGTATAACACACTAGAAATTTAGCAAGATTTTTTGATCTGCTTCCTATGAATCATGCAGCATGTGTTTGTGGGTTGATTTAAATTCTGGAGGAGTAATTTCTATTATTTTACTCCCATATAGATGCAAGAGTATAGTTTCCATCAGCAGATTTCCTTCCTCTGGGAAATGTTGAATTTTATTCTAAGTGCATTTAATAAGATTAAAAAAAAAAAAAAAAAAAACCAAAAAAAAACAAAAAAACCCCCCAAACAAACAAAAAAAAAACCCCACCAAAAACCAACTTACTGAAAAGGATATGAATTGATAACAGACGTGAAAAGGTTAATATTTTCTCTAAGGCTGAAAACAGATTTGCCTGCGCTTTTTATGGATGTCCCAGTGTTTTTACATAAAACACCGAGTTCTAAGAATGGATGTCTCATAATTTTTCTGCTGCCTCCCCCTCGTGGTGAATCTGGAAAACTTCTATTCATGGAAAAGGTGAAACGCTGGGTAAATCTCAGCACTTCAATTTCAAGAGATTTTATTCTTTTTGCCAGAGGGAGTCTTTAAAACACTGAAAAAAATGTGAAATAAAGCAAGAACATATCAGGAACCAAAAGCCCAAATAAGCTTAAATAAAAGAGCACAGATACCTCAAAGGACTTCATGTAACAGTTGCAGCTGGCTTTTCTATCTCTCAAAACTATGCTCTTGCCCTCCCTTCCCCTCTCCCCTTGCACTTCCGGGAGGCCTAAATGTTGCAGCACAAACTTCTCTCTTTTTTCTTTTTGTGTGCCAAATACCTGAGAGACAGGGCATGGATCCACTGCCAAGCCCTGGGGCTCCTGATCTTCCTTGTCTGTCTACAAAGTTGGGATTCTGTCACTTTGTGTGTGTTGCAAATACTGATTCCTATGCTTTGTGGGTTTTTTTCACACTGATATGGAAGCTAAAATGTTCATTACAGCTTGGAAGACAAAAGATTTGACAACCCCGGTTGTGTAACGACCCTGGTCATTGGTCGGTGTAAATGAGGGATGGCTATTTCCTCCACAAGCAGCCCAAGGAAGGGAGATGTAAACCCAGGCACTGTTTAGACCCAAAGAGGTGGTTTGAAATCAGATAAAGTAAGACTGTCTTAAGTACACCTGCATCGTACACCGAGAGCAACCTCTTCACAGTGGAGTGAACAGTCACCATTCCTGAGACCATCATTTCCCCTGGGCTCATTGTCCTTCTGGTCTGTAAAGGTCTTTTGTGATGCCTAAGACCCCTCCCGTTCTCTGAAAAGAAAGCATATTGCTTCATTTCTTCTGCAACAGGATCCTCTGAAGTGCAGAGTGGACTTGAAAGGGTAAACCTAAGAGGAGGAGGAGGAGGAGGAAGATGAGAAAGAGAGCCTTTGTGGTTAAATCTGTAGACAGGGACTTAAGACAAATGGCTCATTTCCTGGTTTTGCCAGAAATTGTGTGTGGTGGGGAGGAAACTGCTCATATATTCCGAGCTTTTAGTGCCTTGTGTGGTAACCAGAAAAAAGGGCCTCTCCTTCCCTTTATTATTTGTATCTTTCGCACTTAACTGGAAAGTCTCTGGGATGAGAAACTTCATTCTGCATCATGTATCTACACAAAGATAACAAGGTCCCCAGTGAGGCTGGGCCTGCCATAATGATAATAATAATTTAGATGATTTTAAAAATTATCTGTCTGTCCTCCTCTGCTGTTGATGTCCTCATAACCAGTGGCATCTTTTATAAGTAACATCAGTTGTCCTCATAACCAGTGGCATTTTTTATAAGTAACATCAGTTGTCCTCATCCTTTCTGAATGCATCCCTCTTTTCAGAAGCGGACCCCAAAGGTTACCACTGAAAAGTCAAAATGGCCTGTAGCCACCAGGTGTCCCCCTTTTCCACGGTCCGAGGAAGGACTGGGCTATCCCTCTGAAACCTGTCTTTGGAAAAGCTGAATGTCTTTGGAAGTCTGAAATTAAATGCAGCTTGTAATTCTGAGCTCAAGCGATGGGCTCTTTCGTCTTTCCTGTGAGTGACGCAGGGGCGGCAAAGGCAGCCCTTAGCATGGTCCTGTTATGAGAGCAACTGAGTTTAGTGCACAATTGCAAACTCACAGCCCACACAATAACATTAGCTGCACATTGCTAAATGTATATACTTTCAAAATGTTGAAATTCTGATTCTTTTCCCCAAAGAGATGCATTTTGTTTCTGAGGCAGGCAGCCTAACACATTACAGTCGGAATAAACAGTTTTTGTAAAGTGGTGAGGGTGTAACTTTTCAACCATGATTTATACTGGTTACAAAGACAGTTCAAAGAAATTAATTCTGCCTCAATCCTTAAGGATTTTTAGGGTTTGCTTCTTTTTGCACAACCCTCCAGCTTTATATTGAAGTGCATTTATTTAATTAAAACCAGAGGGGAGGAAAAGACAAACCAACCCAAACTAGCCATCCTTCCAGAGGAGTTAACATGCTGATTTTTCTGGCCTGATGGTGAGAGCACAGTCCTGGGTATGTGCTGGTTCAAGTATCTGGTCTAATGGGTAGATTCTTTCTTTCTGAATTTCTGTGAATCAAGTAACAAGAGGTGCTGAGCCTGAGTCTTTAGTGAACCGGACTCAGTGGTGTAGAAGAGAAAATCTCCCCCAGTTAACACATCTTTTTTTTTTAGAATATAATTAATTATATCCTTTCAAATATCCTTTATCTTTTACCTTCAGCAAAGTTAAATTTGATATGCTTCAAAGAGCTCCAATTAATTCACAGCAAATGGACTGCAATGAACATCATATGTGTCCTGAGAATTGCAAGACTCATGGAGAAGGGAGAAGGCAGGATGCATGGAGTGAAGGGGAAGGCCTCTGGCAATGAGACATGCACGTGGATGCATAACTCACCACTTGGGGGCACAGTGGAAATGAATAATAAGCAAAGGGACAAGAAAAGCATGGAAAAAATATGAAGAGGGTGGGAAACGGGCTCTGCATGTGCTGATAGCATGAGAGGCTAAAGAAGATGTACGAGACCAGAGATCCAGGTCTCCTTGCGTGAACTGAAACGCAATATTTTGGCAGAAATATTTTATCTAACATTGAGAATAACAACCACATCCATGAACACTGAAGAGTTTTAGGTCAGTGAGGCACTCTTCTTCATTATTTTGGTATAACCATTTACATGTCCAAGGCAGAATAAATCTACCGCTTGGGATAAAAATAAGGTCTTTTTTTCCCTGTTTGCTAGACTGCAAATCATTCAATTAAGTCAATTCACCAGCAATGGCTATTCCCTACTGTTTATCTGAGTGGAGAGGCTTAGTGTGAAATTAATTTTATGTTACTCCAGCAAGCTCATTGGCAGGCAATCTGCTGAGCTCCCTCTGTAGTCCATGAAGAACATGTGTTTAATGGCAAAGAAGCAGACAGATCTAACTTTATACACTTACAGAAATAACAATGTAAACAGCAGTGATTTAAACAAATATTAAACATATTTGCTGCATATTTACAAGTAAATTATTCCTCTTACAGCTGCATGGTAGGTCTCTTGACTGATATCAGGATCTGGTCATAGAACGGTTGTCCATACCTATGTAATGTATAAACTGGGGTTGGTAAAGGGAAAATCAGAGCAGAATTTTCCCTCAGGTCACACTAAATTTTGTGTCTATGCTACACAACTCATTGCAAAATTTAGCCTGGTAGACATAACTAGGATAGTTTTTTGAAACAAGAGCCAATACAGAAAGTTTTGGTACAAAATAATTATTTTATTATTGCTTTAAAAAAATTAAGAAGAAAAATAAATTCCAGTGTATTAAGTTGTCAGAGGAGAGAAATACAATGTTATTTCATGAAGTTCACATTTGTCATAATACTTAAATACTAAGACCAGAAATGGCAACTAATGTTTTTTCCATCCATCTTCCCACACACCTAGAAATTATTACAAATAGAGTGAAGAAAAATTATAGGTTAGAGTAGGAAAAAAAAGGTAGCAACATTCTATTTTTCCTGAAGTTTTTATTGTACTACTTTCAGAATTATACTGGAAAACAGAAAGGGTGTGGCCATGATCTTAGTGAAATCAATAGTAGAATTTTACTCATTTTGAGGTTTTCACTGTAGCATCAGGCATTAGTTGAGAAGGTTGTCAGCTGGTTTCCTTACCTAGTCAATGAAGTAAAAAAAGAGACATATTTTCAGTATGTCTTTGACTGCTGCACTAGAGAAATTCGAAACACAATAAATGCAAGAAGTATGTTGCTTTAATGAAATCCTAGAGATGAAACAGTCCTGGAAATAGCTACAAGCATGTCTCAGGGTATATATGCTGCAGGAGGTAACACCGGGTATCATCAACATCACTTACGGAAGGTGTACTTAGCCTACCAGTTCTATCACCAAAGACTGTTAACCAACCTATTTTTGGGGTATTCCTTCACTGATACTAGCAAAAGAAAGCTAAATTTGTTCAGAGAGTATGGGATCAACAAGTCAACCAATAAGATTTGCGCTAATTTCATCAACACATACTCAGTACATGCTGCTGTATGGACCCATACATTGAATGTTGAATGATGTTCCCGAAAATGCTCAGATGTGCGTCCTTGGATCTATGAAAGTGAATTGCTGACATTTGAATAATTTATTTTTTCTCAATTGAGCCTGATTCTATGGGGGAATAGATAGAGATGTGGGGTGCAAGTAGCTTAAAAACCCCTTCCATCTCTCCTGGATTCTAGTCTGCTCAACCACTTCTCAGCTACCTTGAGCAATCCTGGCCATCTGCTATCCAGCTCTCAGCATTTCATAGCACATAAGGTTGCTGGGGTGCAAAACTAGAAAGAACTTTACATGAACCTTTTTGACCAGGTCCAGAGGAGATCCACAGAACTGGTCAGAGGGATGGAGTACCTATCCTATGAGAAAAGGCTGAGAGAGTTGGGGTTGTTCATCCTGGAGGAGAGGAGGGTCCAGCAAGACCTTATAGCAGCCTCTCAGTACCTAAATGGGACTTATAAGAAAGATGGGAACAGACTGTTTAGTAGGGTCTGTTGCAATAGGACAAGGGGTAATAGTTTTAAACTAAAGAGG
This sequence comes from Acropternis orthonyx, assembly GCA_035583155.1. Classification (NCBI taxonomy): domain Eukaryota; kingdom Metazoa; phylum Chordata; class Aves; order Passeriformes; family Rhinocryptidae; genus Acropternis; species Acropternis orthonyx. Next base: position 139,881,644 of record JAWWEU010000081.1, on the reverse strand, counting down.
GTAGATTCAGACTAGACGTGAAGAAATTTTATGCAAGGAGGGTGGTGAGACACTGGAACAGGTTGCCCAGGGAGATAGTAGATGTCCCATCCCTGGAAGTATTCATGATCAGGTTGGATGGGGCTTGAGCTCCATATCATCAACCAATGGGTTGTGAGGAGGCAGTTGCGTTGTTGTGAGCACTGCAACCTTCACAAAAGAAAAGTGCTACAGTGTTCAAATCCTTATTATCTATATTTATAAACCCGAGGCAGTGGAAGGTCTCCCTGTTCATTTCAGGGGACTTGGACCAGATGATCTTTGAAGGTCCCTTCCAACACAAATTTTTTCATGGTTCTATGATTAGAAATTAAAAAGTGCAAGGGCAGGGAGTGTTGCATGTATGCAACTATGTGCTCTTGACGAGAGGCAAGGTTAGTCCTGTTTTGGCAGCTTGAAAATCAAAAGGCAGGCAGGAATTTCTTGATAACAATAGTAATGACTACAGAGAAATGTATTATTGATGCAGTTAGTGGAGAAAGCCATGCAAGAGCCCAGGCAAGGACCCGACCTATCTAACCTTAAATGAACCAGCATGGGTTTTAGCACCAGGGCCTCCTAATTTCAAGGATGACTTTTAAAAGTTACTAAAAAATCAACAGCTGTTGATGCTTGCTCACAGTTTTCTTTGCCTTAGGTGTCATTGGCTAAAATGAGCATTTATCTGTTCACATGTAGACTACATTTAGGAGCCTTAACCCCTTGAATTTCACCCTGTGTCTCAGGAATTGCCAAACTGCAGGTTTATAGCTCCTGCAGAGGAGAAGGACATCAGGCCAAATATGTTGAGATTACACCTTCTGCCTTATTTTCTCAAGATAGGATTGTTTCCTACCACATGTTTATAGAACAGTTGTGGAATAAGTACAACTCTGGTGTCACTAACAGAGACAGACAGACACCGTGCTAAACTTGGTCCCACAGCTGAGGCAACTGAATGTCCAGACAATTGTACTTATGACCTATTGGCACAATCCTGATACAGACCTGATTCAGTATACATGAAACTGTGACAATCAAGCTCCATATTCCCTGGGGAATATACTTGCCATAGTGTCTAGCACAAACATGGTCACAGGCTGATTTTGGGAAGCTGAAATGCTGCAAGACCCAATTAAACACTTCAGTAATACTTCAGACCCAAATGTAAACTCAAATCATGTGATTATTCTTCACCACCACTATGTTTACATCATCCTGTCTCCCAGGCTAACTTACTCTGAGAGAAACTTCCTTTCTAATGTGTGCCTCACAAATTATCCATCCTTCCCTGCACCAAGCCACTACACACTCTTTAGGGCAGTGGTTAGGATGAGGTATGCTAGGAATATCACAAGATAGTATCTTTTTTTCCTGGAGTCTGCAAACCCTTTGTCTTCCCATTGTGTTTTAGCCGTTAAAACTTGGTAGTTTAAGAAAAACAACTTTAGGAAAAATATTTTGGATCACATAAAGTTTATTTATTTAGTAAAGTTAAATTACAGTATGTACAGTTTCTATTTACATATACACTTTTCTAAGAAATGAAGCACCATATGATACAGTTAGTATTTCAGAGGAATTTACAGATATATTATTTTTGCATCCAAATAGTTATAACTACAGACACATATTGATTAGAATCAAATTCTTATAAGACACTGACTTCAGCTGGTTTTGCATTACACTGCTACTGAAGTTGACAAAGAGAAATTTCAGTGCTGTCAGCTATCAACCTTCTGTGCTTCAGGATAAAAGACCTTAGTTATGTCATTTCAGGGGCTACGTGCAAACTTAATCCTCAGAGAAAGTCACAGGTGTTGACAGAAGATATTTTAAAAGCAATAAGAATGCAATACTTCCATCAGTAAGACTTTTACTGTCATCAAAAAAGAGAGTTTCATTAAAAAGGAAAAAGAACAGTGACAAAGTGTTTATAGACATGATGCTGAGTGAAGCTGAGAACCTGGAAACTTATGTGATGCAGTATCATGCATTCCACAAGGAATATATTTACTATTAAACAGCTCAGTCTAACAGCTACTGAAACTTGTGGCATGATCCCCTTAACTCAAGGAGAAAGTCTAGCTGTCCACTTTGTGATCTTTATGCCACCATCAAGAAAAAAAAAGGCTCTGTCCAAGGTACAAAATTTCCCTCAAGTGAATAAAAGACATTTGGAGGGGGGAAACGTAAAATGAGCTATTTAATAAACTACAGGAAAAAAGAAAGCACCGAGTTTGAAAGATCGTTTTGAAAAACATTTTAGATAATTTATGTAGGCAATTGTTACATTCACCTGATTCTGGGTCAAGTTTTGTATAAACTATTTGTACCTTCTGCGCTTATTCATGCTTTTCATATTTTTGCTTCCCTAGATGACAGGTCTGATGGCTGGAAGAAAACAATGTTACTCTGAGGACAGTTGTTATGACAGACACAAGTGTTGATCAACATCACTGGCTTTTTTAGGACTTTGCCCTGAGGACAGTGGAACTCCACCTGAATAGTTTTGGTGTTGTGTGGGGTACAGCACCGCCCGTCGTTGCAGAGGCCGCAGTAACGTGGTCTGTATGTCTGCACACTGGTGCAGTTCTTGTGCTCAAACCGAACAGCTTTCACAGACTTCTTTGTTCGGACACATTTCTTCCCTTTCTAAGAAAAATATGAAGAGACATAGATATAGCATTGCATAAGACAGACTGCAATTAAAAATCGACATGCAAGGATATAGGTCTACTCTGAAAACTTAAATTTATTGTCTTTATTCATTAACAGCAAGAAGACTCTGCTTTGACAACAGTGTATTACTGGGCCAGTAATGAATGACAAATAATTAAAGCCTACTCTTGCCATCTGAGACAAGCAAAGTCAACATTCACTATGAAACTATACTCTACTGGAAAACTTCTCAGGCTAGTGTAGTTACACCAGAGAACCAGGAAGCCAAATAAGAAAGTTACAGGACTAGAATCAGGGGAAAAAAGGGAGGTAAAATGAATTGCAGAAGTCATAGCCCATTCCTGTGACCCAGGGCAGCACCCGCTTTAGCCATGTTATTCTTAACAGATGATTGCCTAACTTGTCCTTGGAAGTCTTCATTGACAGAGACTCCATTATCTGTCCCTGAGAGACAACCCCGACAGTTTATTGTTCTTACTGCCTGGAAGGTTTTCACTGGTCTTAATTTTCATGAAGTCTAAATTCACCATTTCTCACCCTATGGACTCAGAACAGGCTGCAGTATCTGAACACAGTTGTGAGAATGAATCTCTCTTCTCTTGCATTCAAAAGAAGTTCAGTTCTATCAGTTTTTCCCTAGATTAACATTTTCTAGACCTCTGATCATTCTTGTTAGTCTACCCAACTCCTTCCACATGTTTCATATCCTTTACAAAACACACTATTTAAAACTGCAGAGACTGTTCAGCAAAGGCCTTAGAAATGCTTTTCAACACTCAGACCATTACATACACTTACATAACTATGTTATTCTCTCTGACAGGAATACTTGTTGAATCAGCAAAAAAATCAGCTCCTTTAGACACACCTTTTTTTTTTTTTTTTTTTTCCCCATCAGTAGTGTCAGTGTTGGATTTGCTTTTGGAAAAAAGCATCACAAGATTTAAGATAAGGTTTAATTTACCCAATCGGATTTTTCAGGATCTCACATATTTCTCTGCAGTTCCAGATGCTCTACAGACTAGACATATCCATTCTGTATGACTGAAGCAACTCTGAAGTATAGGTAGGACAACTGCCTTTCTGGGAGAAGTTAGAGTGTGTGAGCTGTTGAAATAACCTGCACATGCAATACATGTGATCTGTGTGGGACAGTTCAAATTATCATAGAATCACAGAACAGTTTGGGTTGAAAAGGACTTTTAAAGGTCATCTAGTCCAACCACACTTGTAATAAGTAAGGACATCTTCCCCTAGATCATGTTGTTCAGAGCCCTGTCCAGCCTGACCTTGACTGTTTCCAGGAATGGGGAATGGCATCTACAGCCTCCCTGGGCAACCTGTTCCAGGTGTCTCACCACCCTCATTGTACAAAATTTCTCATATCTAGTTTTTAATCTAGTCTGAATCTACTCTCTTCTAGTTTAAAGCCATTGCCCTTTGTCATATCACAACAGGCCCTACTAAAAAGTATATTCCCATCTTTCTTGTAGGCCCCCTTTAAGTACTGGAAGGTGCTGTGTGGTCTCTCTGGAGCCCTCTTGCCTCCAGGCTGAACAGCCCCAATTCTCTCAGCATTCCCTTACAAGGAGAAGTGCTCCAGATCTCTGACCATCTTTGTGGCTCTCCTCTGGACTCCTTCCAATAGTTCCATGTCTTTCCTGTGCTGAGGGCCCCAGAACTGGACACAGTATTCCAGGTGGGGTCTCACCAGAGTTAAGGGGCAGAAGCCCCTCTCTTGATCTGTTGGAGGTGCAAACAAACCTACTGAGCAAACACAGCAAGCCTAATGCTTACCAAAACCACTGGGCTTGCTGCACATGTACTAAAAGGCATATTTATATACAGTTACATCCGGAGTGTTCTAGACCATAATATTGCAACCTTGAAATTGGAGCTGAAGAGACCCTGCTTGCTCCCTTGCCGCTCTCAGCAACCCACCTTATCAGATGACTCTTCATTTTCACAAGGTCTTATCATGCAAAGCCGTGTCTGCTTCACCATTTCACACTGTTGATTTCTGTTGGTAACACGATTGGAAAAGCCCATTCCACAGCTTTTGGAACAAGCACTCCATTCTGTTGTCTGCTCAATACAATTGGCACTTGAATCTGACACATCAATCCCGAGTGTGGCCTCTTGTCTGTAGGCTGGAGACAAAACCCCCACAGAATTTCACAAGAAAAACTCACATTAAAACCCAGTGTCTAACAGCTCTACCACATCTGGGTAGGAACATGTGAGACAAAAAAAGGTACAAAACCCATGTTTTGACAGGATTTAGGAATTTTAAAAGCTGCCTTTTTAGGAGTTCTGGATGGCAACTTCCTACATCTAAAAGTAACATCAAGGTGCATATCAGTGTAATCAGCAAAGTGTTTAGATTCAGTTCACTCAAGTCCACAGCTGGAGGAGTTATGGCCAATTTTTAAATCAGCTTATAACTCTGCTTCAATAACTTTTCATTCCTCTCTCTTTCCAATGGACATACATCACAAATCTCTTCTAAAGCTAAGTCACAAAAATATTTTTATTGTGATTTGAGAGAGGTTGAACAATTTATCTAAACTAATAAACCAGCATGGAAGTAAAGTCCTTTCCTCCAAGAGTCATCAAGTCAACCCATTTTGTCAATTATTCGCAGACTATAGCCAGGGTGATGGTGGGCAGGGAGAAGGGAAACAATTTCCAGGAGCTACCACAGCTACTTAAAGCCACAGTCAGCTCTCACCATTGTCCCGCCATTGTAGCAGTATTAAGCTGTAGTTATGCAAGTATTGCTAACTGCACAGTCTGGCTCATTGATTAGCACAGGAGCAAACACAAAGAGACAACACAGCTGAGCTGTCAGTCACAGTTCTGGCTGTTAAGCTCCTCTGCAATGGCCTTTCTGCCTTTTGCATGGTAAAGGTCCAAAAAGGTGGCCTCCCGAGAGGGATGGCCATTGCTAGCAAGAATGCAGATAATTCTTGTGTAGGAATTTTACAGATTAGCCTGCCAATATCAGACAAATCAAAGAAAAGGAAAGGTAGCAGAAAGGTGTCAAACTTTTTGTTTATACCTTGTGCACCTTGCAACTGACACTTCATAGCACATTGGAAAGTTACCAGACCTTTTCTCTCTGGATCCTTCCTCACTTATTTTTTTAAATGAATTATCAGAGTTTCAGCATAACTAACTGCTTAAGATCACAAAGAGCAGTGACTGGAAGAGAATGTAGTGCCCTCTACTCTCAGGAAAAGTAGCTTATGAAAATTCATGTTGAACTAATAGTTTAATTTAAAGGGGAAAGAGACATAGTTCAGTAAGAAAACAGAGGGAAAATATTAACTAGGGTTTTTCAATTACAAAAGCACTTTATGCATTTTGGAATGGGTTGGTTTTTTTTACAGTTGCATCCACTGTGCTTCTCCAAGTACTCTGTAATGTTTTTAATGCCAGCAATAATGATGAGAGCTCTAGCACAGACAAGCTGGAATTTGTTGGCATTTTAACAACCATGCTTGCAAGAGCCACAGAATTTAGGAGGTGGAAAAATCTCTTGTAGACTAAGCTGTTATAAGAGTATTTATGATGTAATATATTCTTACAGAGCAACTAGCAAGACTGCAGCGTTGATGTGTGTGTGTGTGTGTACGTTTGGAGGTTTAGGAGCTTGCCCCTGCTTTATTCCACCCACAGAATTACTGTGCACCAGCTAAACAGAAATTTAAGAACTGGGAACTAATTTAAGTCAGCTAACTTTTAAAACTGTATGCACATTCATCCTCTGAATCTCTCCTTTTACCTGTCAAGCTCTGCGTTTATTCATTACCACTGGTATACCTGCTAGTCACTTCAGATGAGAAAAAATGATCAGAAAATAATCGACCATGCAAAGCAATGTGTCTTAGATTTGGCAATCCCATGGCTATTTCCAGTATGATACCACCTCCTCCTCACAATAACTGTGATAATTAGTTTCCTCACCAGCCATAGCAAAACCTCCCAAAATCGCTTCATCATCAGGGTCGCAGATCCACTTCTCACAACACTCTCCGGGGACTTCGATTTTTTTGGGGAAGGGGCAGTCGGGGCCGGGGAGCAGCAGGTCCAGGTTGCAGCGGGGCAGGCAGCCGATCTGTCCGTCGCGGCAGGTGCACTGGTACTTGCAGCTGGGCTGGAACGTCTCCCCATTGCGATAAATCATCCCATCAAACACGCAGTTGTCTCCCTCCAGCACTAGGGGGAAAAGGTAAGGCATCTCGCTGATGCAGTGGGCATTCGGACGCCCTCCGGCCCTCCCAGCCCCTCGGCGGCCGCACCTGCACCTCCCGCAGCATCGGGGACAGCCCCGGCTCGCCGGGGCTCTGGCGCTCCTGGGGACCGACCGCTTCGCCGGAGGGAAGAGCAGCGGGACAGCGACACCCGCAGCGGACTCCGCGGCGAGCCCGGCCCAGGTAGAGGGTGTCCCCGCCGCCCCCCGGGGGACGCCCCCCGCCGCCACCTACCCATGCAGATGCCGGCGGTCCCACCGTCCTCGGGGCCGCGGTCGCAGTAGAGGCCGCTGCTCTCGTCGCAGGGCAGCATCGCGGAGCATCGCTCCCCGCGCTGCCGGGCGCACACGAGGCAGCAGGCGCAGCCGTCCAGCACCGCGGGCACCCCGGGCGCGCAGCGCGGCGGCTCGGCCGGGCAGCGCTCTCCGCACGGGCGGGGACACGGCGGCTCGCGCCCGCTCCCCGGCGGGGACACCGCTGCCCCGGGGGCCGGATCCCCTGGCCGGGCCGCCCGCCGCCTCCCCCAGCCCGCCGGGCGCCCCGCGCTTGCCTCGCACGGCCGGAGGAGGAGGAGGAGCAGCAGCAGGGCAGGCAGGTGCTGCCCGCCGCCTGTCGCCATCCCGCCCGCCGCCCGCCTGGCTCTGGCGGCAGAGCCATTGCAGCCGCTTATATAGGGGCGGCCGAGGATCCCCCTCCGCCGCCGCCCCCGCACGGCGGGCACCGCGGGCCGGAGGCGGGAGCTGGAGCGAGGGGGGAGCTGTAGCCGGGCTGGGCGCTCCGCTCTCCCCGCTCCCCCCTCTCCCCCTGCCCTGCCCTGCCCCGGCGGGATCCCTCTGCCCGGGGGCGGCACACGGAGCGGCGACCTGAGCCCCGAGGGCACAGCTGGCCCCTGCCCGCAGGTCGGGCCGGCTCAGTGCTTGAAGTCGAGGGGCTCTCCCGAACGGGGTTGCCGCCCTCAGCCCGTCCCTACGTCTGCCCGCAGAGATCCATCCATCCATCCTTTCATTCATCCATCCATCCATCCATCCATCCATCCATCCATCCATCCATCCATCCATCCATCCATCCATCCATCCATCCATCCGTCCATCCCCACAGAGCTGTGCTGCGGTCACACGCGGTGGGGCAGCACGGTGCTGTCTCACAGCGGCTACACCGAATGGCTAGGCAGTGCTTGGCGCTGGGGACTAGCCGCCCCAAAGCCAAACACCTCTCGGGGCTACACTGCTTCTGGCCTTGGCATGAGGTGTTTGGGGCTCGGTGGGAATTACGGCGACACAAATCAAGCCCGTGAAGATCAGGTGTTGTGGGGGTCATGAGTGCTTCGCAGTGAACTCTTCGGTTTCAGGTCGTGGGCACTGTTCATTGCCAGAGGGGTGCAGCTGTATCAGCTGGTGGGACACAGAAGTTGCACAGGGAGTCCTCCCTGCTCCTGAGTACTCACATGGTGTGTACAACTGCAGGGGATGCAGAGCTGACATGCCAGGCCTCAGGAATGCACTGAGGAAGTAACTCCAGTGCTCTGTTCTGTGCAGTTATTTTAGTGTGTGCAGGACAGATTTAGACCAAGCGTAAGGAAGAGTAAATCTGTTAACGGCTTTTACTTGTCAGGAATTGCTTTCTGCCCAAGGCAGGCCTTCTTAGGTCTTGCTAGGATACAGATATTCTTTATCTTTGGTTGTCTGAGGCAGATAATATGCACTGGATTCTGTTATGGCTTGTTAAAGAGAAAATATTTGAAAAATAAACAAAACTTGTAGGCAGACTAGTGAAAACAAGATGCCTTTTATGTTTAAGACATGACACAAGTGGTACTCATGAATTTAAAAGGGTACTGTAGCTCTATGCCAAGGCAAAAGTCAACATAAAACCAGAAATGGCAAGATACAATTTTTGTTTTGGACAAAAGTCACTGTTCCTTTCTTGGTGCTGAATGGCAACTGCAGGGTTTCTGGAAAAGCCTGGCATTCTGGGGAAAATGGACTTCACAGGAGCACAAATACATAGTCTCTGGACTTGTATTTGGCCCTTCATTTTCTCACTCACACACAGCACGACCAGCCAAGGGGAACACTGGGTTCTACAAACCTTATTGGCAGCTTGGGCATGTGTTTGAGGTTATTTCTGTCATCCACTGCCTGATAGGTCATTTCACCTTCCTTATCTCCATTTTTCCCCCTTACTTCTTTTCCTCTTGTCTCTGATTTAGGCAGTCAGTGCAAAGTCACTTTTCACAGTACCTTGCTTGTGAACAGAATAATCAATGCACTTGGGCCAGGTGTGAAGATTTGCTAAAAAGAAGCAAGGCTGTTCCTATGGTTTTCCCAAAAGCAAGGCTGTCAGCCAGAAGGCACATCCAAGACTTGTTTTTGCCCATCCCTCTGTATATGAATCTGCTGAGGTTTTCAGTGCAAGTAATCATTCACAGTCACTGAAAATTTCGTTACCTTCCAATGTGATTACTTCACATCACTCTTAAATATCTTCTGGTGTATAAAAAAGGTTTCACCACATAAAACTACAGAGAGAATCAAATAAATGAAAAAAAATACATACCAGCATACTTAATTTGGAAAAAAAACATTTTACTTGCATGTAATAAATTTATTAAAGCCCTACTGGTTTATAAAATACCAGTTATGAAAATGAGATTATTCTACATTTTAGTACAATAAGGCCAAATATCTTTTCCTGGAGATTTCAGTTCCTGTACGCATAATTTGGAATCCATTGAACTACCAGTTTTAGGATGCTGATTCATTTTCCTGACTGTGAATCTTTCTGTTTGTACTTGTTTTACAACTTTTTAAAGCATGCCATACTGTTCTTATCATATGAAAGTAGCCTTTGTTACTTCTCACAGAGTAAAATAATGATCAGGTGGAGAGGTTTCGTGCTGGCTCAGCTGGCAATGAATAATGTTTATTCATGATGCAAAATTAGTAAGTACAAGTAAATATTTTAGTTTCTCCGGATTTGCTTTTTTTAAAGAACTGTGCTTAAGTGAGTTAATATTTGGGTTGCCACCTTGGCGGTAGCTGTTGCAAAGAGTAATCCCTCCTAATATGTAAAGAAATTTCCTGCAACAGCAAAATGCCAAAGGAAGCTTTATCTAAAAGACTGGAAACAGAGGTTACAAATAAAACTGACTCAACTCTTAGAGTGTTTCTAGTTCTTGATCCCATTCCTATCCAGAGGTGTCAAGGTATCTGTCAAGGTATATATTATCCATTACAAAAATTCAAGAATTCACAGTAATATCCTTCTGCCTCCTGTGAAGATCACTGCTTCACAACAAGCAGCCCTACAAAATTATCTTCCATTCTTTGTGTATGGCAAGTGAAGAAATTTTTAGTGAGTAAAATTGTCATAAATGCCACATCCTTCTCTTTCTGATTTTTTTTTTTTTGGTCCTACCATATTTTACTGATACAAATATGGTGATGGATGATTCAGCACTTGCCCTGCACTGTCTCATAAATTTATGTCCTCTCTGGTAGTCTACCTCATAAATTGCAATATTTTTCTTGAAAATATTGCAGTTTTTGATTTTTAGTTAGCTCTTCTTAGCTTAGATGACAGGTGCAAATTCCTAACATCTTTTGGGGCTATTAATATTGCGCTTCAAATTCCTGACATCTCTTGGGGCTGTTAATATTGAGCATGACCTGAATATGGAATGAACAAAAGTTATATAAGCACCTCAGTAAATTCACAATATCAGTGATATTATCAACTTTCCATACATGTTGATGTATCACAATAGCAAGCCAACAGACTCAGTAACAGACTCCCCTGGCTCCTCCCTCAACATACGGTAGCAGCATAAGAGGTTCTTCAGCCATAAATGAAATTACTATAACTAAATCTGGAAAAAGATTTGTGAAGTGTGAATTGTATCCCCTGTGTGGGTGACTGGGTACCTAAACTAATATTTAGGGTCAACCTGATGGTCATTCTCACCTAGCCTGAACATTCAAATCAAGCCTCTCTGACTACAGCATGCTTTGAGGTATGTACCACAGCCATTGTGGTTCAGAAGAGATTTGTTCCAGGTTTCTGTGAACTCTCCTGTATTTATTTCTGCTTATGTGACTATGTCATAAGCATGGTGGAGTTTTGAAGTTACTGTTTGACTTCCAAGGTTTTAGCCTTCTCTCTCCTTGACTTCTGTACATGCGACAAAAATAGCTGATCCAGACACCAGCATTTAATTGGGCTTTTGGTTTCATCCTCAATATTTAGAGCTTTAATAATTGATGAATGATGTGATTATTCTTGAAAATTGTACTTGAACTACAAACACAAGACTCAGATGTTGGTGACATTACTTACGATGTCAGTGTTAACGAACTGTTTTTTTTCTCATTGAGCTATTGAGAAAAGATGGGAAGATTGCTTCCTATGAAGATCTATGCAAATCCATGAATGGTCCCAGCAACTTTAGATCGAGACTCTGTGTTTCCTGTTCCTCAAAGGATGCCTGTTCCCATCAGGCAGCAGAACTGTGTTCATAGAAGAGGTTCTACATTTTGGTGTATGTATCCTTTTAAGCAGGATCAAGTGGAGAGCACAAATGCAGAGGAGATACCCTGAGTACCCCGATAGAAAGATTCTGAAAAGGAATATTGTCCTGAACCAAAACAGACTAAGTTCACTTGAAAGTTTTTAAAGGACCAACAGCAGTTCACCATGAGTTTGACAATATGTTTCTCAAAAGATTTGCTCATGCTGAGACAATTTACTGGCAATCCTGTTGTGTATGCCTTGTTAGGGATGATGAAATTATTGATGGACATGGGAGATCAATATGGTCACATATGTTCTTGCCGAAGAAAACAGGCCAGTGAATTTTTCCCATAGTACATGAATCTGATGTACTGAACCCAATTACTTCTCATTTCAAAAGACATTCTGCTTCAGCTAAAAGATGGATATTCCATGAAAGCAGCTGGTTTATTCAATGATTAATCCCTCTGACGGTGCCATTATTTTAAGTAGGATTTAAGGTATAATTATTCTTTAATGTCAATCAATCCCATAGACTTAATCATGATGGTTTTGAGTTGAGATTAAAAATTAATTATCCTTTTGCCTATGGAAAAACCCCACTACTTCTTGTTTTCAACAGTGTTTTCTGTGGTGTTCTATAATTCCATTGAATCTATGCTATGATACTGTCAGTTTTGCAATACTTAAGAGTTGTGCAAATGACAGGGATTTGGGTTTATTTTTTTGAGAAATGCAACCTTTGTCATCCAAAAAAGAACAGCTTTAGCAAGTAAGAAATTTGGAAAAAGGGTATTGGAAGTGAAATATTTTAGAGGGTTTTTTAAACAAATTTTTACATACAATTCAAGAAAACTTTGGAATGAAATATCATGACATTAAAAATTGAAACATCATTTAACAAATGTCAGAGTTAATTATGTGGGGTTGGGGACTTGTATCATTATCTTTGAGTCAGACAACTCTATGTGCTCAAAAGAAATTCACAAGGTCCAGTTTATTTTCATCTGCATGTTCGACCAAAAACGTTCAATCAGTTTGTTTCCCCCTGACCTATTTCAGCTACAGAGCCTGCTGGGAATACTTAGTTATTATTTACATGTTATTGCGTATGGCTCTGTTATTTTGGGGAATGTACGAAGAAATGTAGGTTTTTAAAGAAAGCTATTATTATTTGCTCATTTATAATTGATTCAAATGTCAAAATGCTATGGTGTGTGGCAGAAATTTTCCCCTTTTTAGTCAGAAGGGTGCAAGCGGAAGTGTTTTCTGTGATTTCATTCAGGCCAAGATTTTTAAAAGAGAGCCAAGAAGCACAAACATGGTATCCATCGTGTTAAGGACTGGCTCATGTCCACACTGCTTAGAGCTGTCATTTTTTAGTGCAGATACTCCATGCACACTAATTGCTTTGGATTTTTATCCCTCTGGAATTCTCTTCACCCTTATGGCCATAAACCATTATTATTTGGGTGAGGGTAGGATGACTGAACAAAGTGCTCGAAACAACGTAAGGGCTATGCTCCAGCCCACCAAAATAATGTTTTTATACAAGGAACTTGAGGGTAGGTGTTGCATGCCAGGGGCTTTGCTATGAATGCCTGCTCCTGTTCAGGATTGCAGTAGGTGTGTGTATTCAGGAACACGTACTCACTTTCTGTAGTGCCAATTTCTATGATGTTGGGAACCAAAGGAGTGAGACTTGTGCCAGAAAAAGGTCATTAATATTTGCTCTCAAAAGAAATGAGATAGTTTTATTTGCTTATTTAATTTGATTTTAAAATTTATTAACTCTAAATAGATACTTATGCTTTTTGTCTGAAATTGCTGGATTAACGTCTAAGTTGGGTCCATTTTACTGGGTGAGATGATAATGGATAAACAGAATTGGGGAAGTTTTCATTTCTTTATTCACTGAATGAAGCTCATTTGGTGCAGAGGGCCATCAAGGTCCATGAGGAACCTGTCACCTAAACTTGATTTCAAGAGCTTCAGTAAGAGATACATGAACATGTATCTCAGTAAAAGAGACGTGGACCAGGTCAGGTTCCCTGAATGAAATAGCTGTTACACAGTTGTCTCTCAGATTGCTTTTGAGGATAAGAATACTTGTGTGAGGGCAGGCAGGAAGAAGACACTGGCAATCTGAAGAACCTAATGGTGGTAAAATCCGTGCTCTGCAATCAGAAAATTAGTTCAGCCAAGTGAGGTCCCCATCTTTTTTTCCTTCTCTAAAGAACAGCCATTTTTCCAGAGCATGTCTGACAGAATGTGGTGTGGCTAATGAGATCCTAATTCAACTAACTGACAGTTCCAGACAATTCCAACTAAGTGTTGCTACCAAATGGTGTGATATAGGGCTCTCCTTTGTGCCTATTTCCCATATCCTTCTTGGTCTCTGCCAAGTGCTGAATAATCTGGCCATAGGTACTGAAAACATATTTTATAGTTTTCATTTCATTTTCCAATATGCTTTTGTCAGATTCTCTTTTAGTCATGACTGAATAAGAAAGAACTTGTCCTGGGAATGAGCAGCTACAGCAATTTTTGAATTAGGAGAGCTCTGAATTAGAAACTGTAGACTTCTGAGAATGTGAGGAAAACAAATGCAGTACAATTAAATTTGACCTTCTCAGCTTGAGCACTTTTTATAATCTCTGTTGTTGTTTTGGTCTGCAGGTGTGGAGGCAGTCTCAGAAGTAATTCTTGTAATTTAAGGTTTTTAAGGTTAAAACTAGTTCTGTTCTCGTAGAGCGAATGACTAGCCAGAAAAGACAGGGACATATAAGAGCAGTACGTTCCCTACAGAGGCAGCTGCACACTGCAAGGGGTCTCGAGAGTGCATGACAGTCGTCCTGTCTCAGACTGAGATGGGCAGGGCAGAGACACTGAGTTCACACAAAGAGGGTTGAATCAGGGACATGCCTGGTGGGATGTGTTCCTTCTAGCTAGAATAATTTTGAAGGCTATACATTTCAGACCAGATATATGATTTTGAGCATATATCATTTATCTCAGTCTTGATATATCTGCATTTTCTCCATCATCTGTTCTGAGTTCCTGCATTGTTCGCTAGTAACACAATTTGGGCTGGCAAGCTAGATGCCCTTCTAGGGAACCATTGCCATCCATAGCTCCTGGACCAATTGTCTGATCTTCGCAAAGTCTCCTTGATGTTTCCGTAAGTTAGGACTTAAAAATGCTCATAGGGAAATACTGAAATTTTGTTCTTGTGATAGCCAAGCCTTTATTGCTGGCACTCCAAAAAGATTTTTTTCTCCTTTAGGCAGCCATGTGATACCAGCACCACATACCATCTAACTGCATGCACTGAGTTTTGCCAAAGGAAACATGCTGAATTGGGCTTCACCCACCCAGAGGAGACACAGAGTCCGAGCATTTTATCAGCCATCCAGCAAAGAAGTCGAAGACATGAGAGATGGAAGGAATGATTGGCCATCTAATCTCTTTTTCTGTTTTTGCTGGTTGGTTGCCATGGAGGTACTGTATTAAAAGGAGTGGTCCACATATTAGCTTCATTTATAAGCTGCTTCATTGTAAAAAGAGCATTTAAAAATAAAGTTTAAAAATACTTGTGAACTGAAAATGTTATTGAGTCATCGTTTAGCCAAGCTCAAATAATGTAATACTTTCAGTATTTCTTGTAAATGATCTGTTCAGGATTTTTTCTGTGTTTCTCTAAATTCTATCCAGGTTTTCCTCCTGAAATCTATAGAGCAGAAAAAGTCTATTCAGATCAGCATACCATTTTTTTAAAAATCAAAGTAGTGGACTTGTTTATGGAGAGTGCTTTAACACAGTTCATTCCCTTTTCCCACGTTCCTTCTTTGATCCCTCTAAAAGGCTTCCAGGACAGACTCCCTCTGTTTTCTCCTTTGTGGAAATGAAAGCTGGATGTGATTTCTAATAGCCTTTTTCCACCCCACCCCACATATTTTCTCCTGGGACTCATGATACTTATACTTTTAAACTGAAAATAAACTCAGTGCAAATATTTCCTGATGTTAACCTGGCAGTTGCTTGTCTGTGAACACTACCAGGAATGGACAGAAAATAGACAAATTTGTGGGTAAAATTTGCAATGAATTTTTAGTTTTCTCTTCAAAGAAAAGATCTGGGAGGGATTCAGGATGTCCTGGAATAAAAGAGGTCCTGCCCCATAGGAAAGGGAAGCTCCATTCCTGGGTAGGGCTCAACCTGATAGTATGTACTACACACAATTACAACTGGTTCAGCCGGGGAGCAGTTGCAAAGAGGATGACATTGCTACCAGGGAAAAATGCAACCCAGCTGGGTGTTTTATTAGTTCAGTTGTAGAGGTGCTGTGACCAGAAGCTCCAGAACAGCATTTCTAACTTTAAATTGCTGCTTCTGCCAAAGCTGGAGAGAGCACTGGAGGGAGTTTACCAGGGTGAAAGGACTGGAGAGCTGATAACCACCTGTTCTGGTGCATAATGCTGGGTCTTGTGAGAATTTGGTGGCTCCTTCTAGTCTTGAAAGAAACTGATATCCTAACAAAGTGCTTGACACAAAAAACCAACTGGTTTGTAACACTAAGACCCCAAAACTTTTACAGTGACAGGTGAAGTAAGATACAATACTTCTGAAATCAAGCATTATCCTGTTTGTTTAATTACCTTCTTAGCAGAAAGTTATAAATTGAACCAAATATTAAGCAAATATGAATGCTAAATTTTCTAGATTATTACTGCATATAGAGGGTACATTTTGTAATCTGCTGGAAGTGTTATCAGCCATTATCTTCTGAGAGCCCACACAGCTGAGGAAGTAGGTTGAAAAACATTCCTGATAGCGGAGTAAATTACTTCTTTACTGACATTCCCATTACCTCCTGCTTCTGGAGCACCCTCCCTTGATATTCATAGACATTTGTACTCACGGGCATTTGCACTATAATTGTATCCTTCTGTCACATTGGAAAGCTCTCTTGACTAGTCCTGCAAAATACAAAAATCTAAAGCTTTTATGGTGATGTATAAACAATGTTTCAAAGACTGCAGAACAGGAGTCTCACTGTGAATTTCAGTCTCCAAAAAAGTATTATCAAGACAGTAATTTCATGAGTTCATACATCTGTAGCAGGCAGGATTGGGTTGAAGAGTCTTAGATACATGACAAGTACTGTACTGGACATCCTGTGGCAGTTTTTGGAAGAAATTAGAGACTCTGTAGATGGTGTCACAAGATCTAACAATGGAAAATCATACCCTATACATAAAATCAGATTGTCAGGGACTGTTTCCTGTAACATCGCACTGCCACAATGAAATAGTAATTCAGAACTCGCTCCATAGGGATGTAGCCATCACCTGGAGGTAGATTTTTTTTAGAGAGGTGTGGAACTCCAGATCCACTAATGATGATACTGTGTGGAGCAAGTGTAGCTGATACTACCAGATGCTGCTGTAGTGTAGCACCAGAATGCTGTGAACACCGCATGATCAGGAATTAAAAAACCTCTGCCTGCTGAGGAAGACTGAAACATCTGGCCAACAAATGGCCATTCACATGCTTATTTAATGAAAGGGAAAGCACCTTCTGTCAGGCTGCTTTCCCTCTGTTTGACAGTGTGGAAAAAAAAAAGCAGGTGGAGAGAAGGGAGGACAGTCAAGCAAAGCAGAGCTGTGCTTTAATCTGGGGAGGAGGGCGGTGGTGTTTGTTTGTTTGGGGGTTTTTTGTTTTGTTTTGTTTTGTTTTCTGTTTTTTGGTGGGGTTGTTTGTTGTTTCCCCCCCACCCCCCGGATTGCTTTGCTCTGTAATCTCTGTAGTGGCTCATACAGGTGTTAACAAGACTGGCAAAGGCTGTTGGTGTGTCCTGCCTACCGACACCCATTCATTCTTCAGTACCAGTGCCAGGCAATTAGAAGTGGCTGTAAAGTTCTTTTAGTTCATAAAAATTTCCAGAAATATTTCCTTCAGTATAGTTTTTCAGTTAAAAGGCTGCACAGACAGCAGGCTAGGTAGGTGAAATCCATGGCTACAGAAGTATGTTTTAGAGTCTCCAGGCCACAAGTTTGTTCCCCTTGCCAACAAGAGAGGAAAAAATTTATAAACTGGAAACAGAAATGAAAGGAGGTCAGGGACAAACCAGAAAAAAAGGAAAAGAGAAGCTACAGAAACACAGGCAGAAAAAGAGACATATATTATATTAAAATTGCAACTTTTTGATCAGTTGCTATGGCATTCAAACCTTACCTCCAAAAACAGTCATGACATTACTAGAGGCTAATACTGGGATCTTAGCAAGTTCAGTAAATCCGATTTTAAAACTTAGTGCTTGGCAGAAGTGATTCAATTATATGGTGCCTATTATAACTTAATAATGATACTCTCTTTTCCTAATAGATAATATTGTAGATTCCTGGACTACTATAGAGTAGGCACAATACAGATATAGAAAAAGACACAGTCCCTGATCCTAACAGCTTTGACGTAAATAAAATTAAGACGCTTATATCATCATATTGGTGGAAGGTGAAAGCAGAAGTTACAGTATCTATGACTATGTTAAATAGTTTTGGCAAGGCATTCTTAAATTGTTCTGTCCATCACCGTGGGTTTCACAGTATAAGATTTAAAAAATGTGTGTAGTGCAACATTCAAATCTGGTTCATCCAAACATTATCTCAGGAATATCAGCTGGTTTTAAACAAATGTGAGTTCTTTGTTGAGTAGATGATCTATTTCCTTTTCCTCTTTTTGACAAAATGAAATGCCCTCTTCCTTGCATAACATTTTCCTGCTTTTTTATTCTGACTCCATTTTTGAGACTTAAAATATTTTCATTTGTGTAATTTAATTACGTCTCCTGTTAACATAATTCAGGACATTTAACATACATATAAGAGTGATAACTTCTAATGCAAAGTCTAAATTAAACTTTAGAACCATTCTTGTGAACAGAAGAAAATGACAGCATTTAAAGACAATTCTTTTTCTTAAAAATGTGTTTGTCAAAAATGGTCAAACTAAGCTCTAAAACATTTACTGAAGAGATAGCACTAGTTTCAGTAAATAACTGTAAAGATAGTACCAGGCCATATAAAAATTTGTAGCCTAGATTATGTAAATTTTACATTTCAAAATGAACAAGCAAATTTAGAACTAAAATGTCTTCCTCAGTAAATAAGGATTCTCCTGGCAATTAAACAGATAACTTGGAAAAAGGCTTAAAGGAACATCAATTTGGAAGGAAAATGTGTAGTAATTTTTATGGTTTAAATGTTTAACAGAAAAATACAGACATTAACTCTTTTGCATATGATTAGGAGATGTCACTAAAAACTGAGTTTTGATGATGTCTGATGATCTTGCTTAGCTGATGATAATGATTATGAGGAAACACATTATTTTGTAATGTAGACAAATCTAGTTCAGCATCCATGGAAGACCTAACGATATCACAGTTCCTGTTACAGTAAATGGTATCCTAACTAGCAGTGGCAGAACAGAGAGCAGGGATCAAAGGAGTGAGGGGCAGCTGAAGGAGCTAAGTACATGGGCTGGGTAGCAGTGAAAAATCTGTACTTTCCCTGATACAATGACTTTTCACGAACATTTAAATTATGACATAATTAAGGAAGAGGAAGAAGCTTCTCCCATGGGTTCTCTGTGTACTTTTATTTTTTAATACAGTGTATTAAAAATTTTGAAACAAGCTATTAAAACATTTATGAACATGTTAAATATGAATGGAGAAACATCTCATCATCAACCAATAAGAAGTCTGTCTTGCAGAAGGAGTGAAAAACACCTTCCCAGAGTGGTTAAAACCCAATAGCTTGATTTATCTATTTCACACTTCAGCTCAACTTTCAGCCATGGACATGAGAGAGAAGGTATGTGAGCGTTCATCTGTGTTCTTTCATAGTGAGTAAGTTCAATGTCATTTCACCCTGATGTTTCTGTTTCGTGGCATGGGTGGAAAGTTGAAAGGGTTCACAAGGTTTCAAAGATCCACACCTTCATATGAGCAACCCACTAGCAGAAGTGTTAACCTGTCATAATATGCCTTGATCTCCTTGGAGAGACTTTTCTTTGCTGAATATAGTCCTTCTTGGCTCTTCTTGGTCATTAGTACCTTAAAAGCAAGCTTTGAATACATCAAAGAAACAGTCAGAGGAGACAAGACATCCAGGAAAGAAATCAGCACAGGAAAGCCTGAAATGCCTGTCTAGATTTCAGCAGTTCACTATACTGGAAAGATGCTTTTTGTTTAGTAAACACACTTAATTTCATCACTGGAAAAAGAGGAACTTGCATTTGGAGACAAAGAGAAGGTATTGAAGGATATACATTTCTAATCCTAATATTTACTCAGTGCAACATAAGGTTTGCATGAAGGCTCATATAATTTATTGAGACTGAGATATAATTTATTGACACTGAGATAGGTGCTGCAATTCTGCTTCAAAGTGTACTCTCATATCTCTTGTACTATAGTTGATTTTTCTGCATTTAAATAGCATAAAAAACCCCACCTCATTTTGCTTGGCTTTGTTATACTATGATGAAAGGCAAGGCCTGGAGTGTTAAATTTGGTCTAGGTTTTAGGGCAGAAACATTGGTAACCTCCATCTCCCCAAATCTAGAAGGATGGGTTAAGACAACAATGTTGTGTGGCTTTTTTAAAACATACACGATGATCCAAAACTAGATCCACCTGAGCATTTTCATTGCCCCAGAGAGGATAGTACCATGGCTGCTCAGCTGCCTAGGAATCCCAAGAACAAGAGACAAGATTTCCCATAAATATTCTTTTATTCAAAGAATTTTTTTATTATAATGTTATGCAGTTATGTGATTGGTATCTCAGTTCCATTCTCTCATTTCAGTTTTGATTCTGCATTGAGTAGAGCTGAAAAACAGTGTGGTTTGGGTTTTTTGCTCCAAGCAAATATATGCTTTTTTTTCTCACATGAAGTATGTGATGGTTTAAATATTTTGATGGTTTTTTAAAATGCTGATGCTTGACTTCATACAAAAGAAAATATTTCTGTGAAATTAAAGAAACTGCATTTCCAGTAGAAGGACCTTGATGAAGCTGTAAGGTTGGAACTAGGTGATCTTTAAGGCCCCTTCCAACACAAACCATTCTATGGTTCTATGATATTATTCTATGACTTAAAATTGAACTAGCTCTAAAGTATCCCATTCTATAACAAATGCCAGTTTTTAACAGTTCCCATAGCAAAAATATAAATAACCATGCTTGAAATTGCTTCAGTAGTATGCAGTGATTGGAGAAAATATTTTACTTTTTAATTATAGTAATTTCTAGTTTTTCCCATATGATTTCCCAAATCCAGAATATTCTGCTTTAAAGGCCAGTGGTTTTAATACACTCAGGTGGCAGGTTTCTCAACCAAGATTTTTCACAACCTGTTTTGTTCTTTGTTCTTTTCAGATTTTAACTTTACCCAAATAGACATTTTTCTTAGAGTACTTCTATTCAAGCAGTTTCAGGGGCAGAGAATGGATAAAGTATTATTATATCTCACTGTGAATGTTTTGGATATCCAGATCTCACTGTAAGTTTCAAAGCCATGGGAAAATTTTAGATATGGAGATCCTCTATAGCAGATTTAATTTTAGAGGATTTAATACTGCTCCCAATGAAGTTAGTACTGGTGCTGTTCCCAGTTTCAATGTGAGTGCTTCAGCCAATACACCCAGAATTACCCTGACCTGTGGAGCTTAACATCTTGGTCACCCACATTAACAGGGAGATCTCTGCATTAGGGGGACAGAAAAGCTTTTTTTGAAAACAAAATATTAAATACTTGAGCCTAGAGAAAGGAGGAGGAAGAAAGTAAGGAAAAGGAAATAAAGTGAGGGAGGACAAAAAGAAGGAAAGCAAGGAGAATTAACCTGGTTTATCAGTTGCTTTGCTTATGGGTGCAGTTGGGAAATCCTTTCCTGGAGTCAGGAAAGCATGAAAACTAACTCCAGCTCATGGCTCTGTTGAGTATATCCCTGGCTGACTTGCTTCTGTGTGAGCCAAACCACTGAAGTGTAGATGAGGGAAAGAGATGCAGATGCCAAATACTGGGAAGCAGCTGTCTGAGTTTTCCATATAAAAGTCAGCAAAATAGAGATCTACATATTTTGTAAAACTCAATC
The DNA here is from genome assembly GCA_035583155.1 of Acropternis orthonyx. NCBI lineage: Eukaryota > Metazoa > Chordata > Aves > Passeriformes > Rhinocryptidae > Acropternis > Acropternis orthonyx. The sequence continues at coordinate 139,860,015 of JAWWEU010000081.1, read as the reverse complement.
CATTTTCCAAAAGAAGATAGAATTAAAACAAAAACATCCCAAAACATTTACAAATAATGACTGGATTGGGCTTTGCTGCGCATTCTTACCTGACATATGGCAAGCGCAGCTCAGCTACTGATTGAGGGAACATCAGTCTCTCTCCCCAGCAACCATGGAGATTTTAGTTCATACTATGTAAACACATTTTTAATTAAGTTAATTAAGACTATAAATCTCTTAAATAGTTTTATATTTCTCAGAATTCCGTCATTTTTTAATTCTTTGATTAACTTCAGGACGTCTCTTTGTATTTTCTTCTCTTTCCTAACTGACATTTTGTATTTCTTCAAAAATAATGCAATCCCAAATTCTTTGACTTTCTGCTTTTTCTGTTTCATAGCAGTCCTGTCTCCACACCCACTCTGAGTCTTATCCAATACCCACTGATGTTAATAGAAAAAAATTCCATCAAAATCAGCAGATTTAAGGCAGGCTTGTTCTCTAGAGTTTTAAATAACAGCAGGTAGGAGGCACACATATGAAACATGACTGTTAGAGCATGGGGAAAATCTTGACTTTTCCAGAATTCCTTTTAAGCAAATCACTTCAAGTCTTGGCACCCTGAGGTCTCCAACTCACCATTGTAAAGTAATTAAGGTCTTACAGATAGCAAGTTATAAAACTTGTGGACAGCATTATTCCTCCTGAGGGGATAGTCCTGTAGCATGGCCCAGGAAACTGGAAGCTTCTCAACCCTTATGTTGAGTCTTCTAAACACAGAAGACTTTTTGAAAGTTGCTGCTCTGTATTGCTTTTCAGCTTAGTCATTATACAATTCTGAGTCCAAGTTTGTGGCCTTCCAAAATTTCAAGAGCCTCTGCTCTAGGGGAAAGCAGTCTGGTAACAAGGAAAGGAAGGCAGTGAGGGGTAATGCTGGCAGGTGTCCCAGGGTAATATTAAATAGCAAGTTAGGCAGAATATAAAGACAAAATGGTTGCTTGTGGTTTAGAGAGAAGTTATGCATCAACTTTGCGTAAGAAAGGAAGGGGTTGCTCTTTCCCTGTGAAGGTGATGGTGGTATAGAGGTGTATCACACCACAGTTCACAGGCTGCACAGACCTCCCCAAGACAGCTCTGGGGCTTCAAGGAGTTGATCTCTGGATCATTCCACATTTCAATCTGCTGGAGTTTCCATGTGTTATGGATTTAAAATCTTGGAATTTTTCTTTCATCTACCAACCCTGCACCTCAGAGGGATCACCTCCTCTCTC
>JAWWEU010000081.1:139831668-139850691 GCA_035583155.1 Acropternis orthonyx | reverse complement strand
TATATGTAAGTTTTTTCAGTTTTGTCTTTTTTTAAATTCCCTTCTTTCACTGGGACCTCGTGGGTTTCGGGGGAGCTAACCCACAACAGTATGCCAGCAGTTTCCAGCTGATTTATTTTTATTAGCATACTGGTATAAGTGCGTTTCCTATCCACTCGAAAATTGTTTATGAGTAGAGGTTTAAATCTGATCCTTCTTCCATTCACACCGAGGTTTTTGGAGGATCCTAAGCCTGACCTTCCACACAATTCCCATTTCCATCTGACACTACACTGGAGAAAGGCTGGGATGAAGACTATACTGTGAAGACATTCAGGGCTGCCATACCCAGGATTTAAACTATGAAAATTACAATCCATGCACCATCAACTATAGAAGTGGCTTTTGAATTCTCAGTAGAAAATACGCTTATACTGTGCCTCCTATATTTGTGTCTTTTAGATTTAGATTTTCACTTCAACATACCAGTTAGTAAATGATCCATGATCCCAACTGTCCCTGAAGCTGTGACTTTGAGGAATGAAACAAGAGGGGGAGACCAGTGGCAAAACTGCATTTGCCTACAGTTCTGGACCTTTGTGTGTTCCTGGACTCCTGCTGTGGAGGGAGAGTGTGGGCACTTTGGTTTCCACATCCTGGAAGTGAGGTAGAGGTAAGAACATGTGTACCCATATCTCATTGTGGCACACAATGCAGTCATGGCCAGCTTGAACATGTCCTCAGAAGCGAGTTGGAGTCCTGAGAAAGATATAATCTAGGATCAGGAACCCTTGCCACCTGAGTTCAGGTGATGTCTAGAGTTAGAAAATAAAGGGTATGTGATGGTCTGCAATAAAATAATTTTCAGGTTCTGATTTTGGCTGTGGGTTCATCTCAGCTCTCAGTGAGATACTGGAACAGTAAGAGCATGTCCTGACCCTAGGGGAAGGACCACTGCCTAAGTCTAACCTAGATCAGAGAACTGCATCCTTCACCCTGCTTCATACACCTGGCTTTCGTGGGTATGGCTCTCAAATGAGAAAATGAAAGAACTGTGGAACAGAGATGTCAGCCTTTCTTGGGAAATACATGCCTAACAGTGTGTAACACATTAGTATTATTTTAATTTCAACAGTATTTGATGGATTTTCCTTTGTTAGGTTAAGAAGTGAACATAGGTATTTACCAATTCCCTTCACCTGATTCAAATGTCTTGAGGATTACATATAAGATCAAGAGTACTGTGTTCCAGGTCAGTAGTTAAATATTGTCTGGTTCTAGTTATATTCTTCTGTATCCTGCCAGCAGGAAAAGTTATCCCAGAAGAGAATGAGCAGAAACATGAAAGAACGAACTTACTTACTGTTCAGTATGCACTTTGCCTATCTCCTTTTATTTTTATTTTAAAAGAACAGTATGGTATAGAGTGACATCTCCTTGGAACATGTTTTCCCATCACTGCTCTAGCAGCTCTAAAAATTGCTTTTGTTTGGATATTGTTATTATCTGCTAGACACTGATAGGAATGTGGAGTCACTCAGTGAGAAAGGGAAACATGGTTCTCATTCAGAAGGAATGCAGCTCCATCTACACAGTTTACAGCACAGTTGTATTTGAAGTTGAGCCACAGGATCTTGTGGCAGTAAAAAACATTGTGATTTATAGGAAAATGTCACTCTGTCTTTCTCCTTTATAAAATCTTTTTACTACTCTTGTTGAATATAAATCAGAAATATGTGGCCAACAATATGATGGTTTTGGCAAAATGTTGTGAAGACAAAAAATAATCAGGTTTGAATTGTCTTGGCTTTATTCTGCAGAGAGACATTATTGGAATTTATTGCCTTGCCAAGATCAATATTCTTGTCCTTAAAAATAGGTGTGTGTAACTGTATGTTTAAATTCATATCCAAATTAATTTAAGGATGTTCACCACGAAGTTTACCTTCAAATCGCAATAGCAGTAGCTCTTAACTGATTGAAACAAAGGTGACAGAATTTCAAAATCCCACTCTGTCCATATTTGTAGTACCAGACTTCAGAACCTTTGAGTGTTTTGTCTCTTTCCAGGGGAAAATGTGATGTGTCTCAACATATATGATTCAAGGTTATTAAACTTCACCCAGGAATTTTAGTAGGAGATGACCCTCTCTTTGCATGCTGTATGTTAGTGCAATTTCTAGGGGAAAATATGTGTGTGACAAAAAGTAAATGACGATGAATTGTTTGTCACAGTTCAGTTTCTGCCTCTGCAGTGAAGCCAGCAGGGAAATGGATGAGTGTTAGAGAAAGGAGGCCAGGAGACACCAAAGAGAAGTGATGAGAATTTGAGTCTAGTCCTGCACTGCCTCTCTCAAAGCCACGATGTTAACCAGGTGTTGCCAGCTGGTGGCATTTCAGCCACGTGTGGTTCACGGGTGTGTAGCCTGTGTGGCTGCCTGAATTTGGCTGTGGACAAACTCAGGCTGTGGGGACAGTATCTCCAGTTTGCTCTAAGATCCAAGCAAAGTCCCAGCTCTAGCTCATTCCTGAGTGGAGCAGAAGCATTCATGGAGACCGAGAGACACCTCTCACTTGAGTTCTCTGGGGGTGGTGGATCTTGGTCAAATGAGGATAGGGGAGCAAAAGGATTAACTTCACCTTCACTTGCTCTACCAGCATTTACAGCCTGATGTAAACAGTGTTTATAGAAACTCTGTGCTTGCACCATGCAAGAGACTGGCTTAGACAGAGGTTGTAACCCTCCTTTCTGGCCTTTATGAATTTATGAGTTCACAGATCCTTCTCTGTACTTAAAGGACCTCTACTGATGGTAGCTGAGCATCTGTGCATGTCATCTGTTTGTAATCAGCTGTACAGCAGTTGGAACAGGCAGCACTCTCCTGACCCATAAATTATTCATTTTACCCAGTTCAGAGTGCCCTGGTCAGAGGCACCAGCAGAGATGCACAAACCACAGAAGAGCTTGGGTGTGCAGTGGAGGGACTGAAGGGATTCACCTGTCCTACGCAGCCAGATCCTTGTTCCTTACAAGTCCACATCTCAAGGGGTATAGAAAGCAAAATAATCCACCCTGTGCTTCTGCAGCAATGTCAATAATTTTCTAGGAAGTGAGATGTAAGGAGAAGCCCAAGGCTGAGCATAACATTGTTCGAATGTTTTATTCTTTGGTGAAAAAAGTATCACCTAGACCAAGCTAGTTGAAATAGTGTTCCACAGGTAGTTCACAAATGGAGCAAAGAATATTTCTATGTGAAGTCATAAATAAAAATGGACTACAGGATGATTTAATCAGAACCGGGTCCTGGCTGCAGAAACAGGAGTTGGACTTCAGAAGCTGCATATAACATATTTAATATTTAGAAATATGAATATATGTGGTATTGAGACCTGATGCACTTTTATTCTATTCTATTTTCTGTGTATAAAAAATGCAGGTATATCTCTGTGAAGAGTCATTATGGCATTCCTGAAATATACTGGTCCATTTTGACCACTCTGCTGAGTATTCAGGATTAAGTGATACAGATTTCTGACTTCTGAATTAGAGGTGTGTTTCGTGATATATTATAATTCTGTCTCAGTCTTCCCATTTGTGCAGTGGAGGTAAAACCATCTACTTTCTTTCTTCAAGGAAGCACTCGTGGGATTATAATATTTATTTAGGATTTTAAAAATGGAAAAGATCAGACAAGCACAAATTGAGTTTATTATAACCATGCATTTCTTGCCTTACCTATACAGTAAAAGGTGTTTCCCTTTGCCTCAATTATCAGAAGATTATGACAGTCCAGAACATTCAGCAAATTCTATCACAAATGTTGACTACACCCACATATTTCTGAAGCTTTTGGTGATAAGCATGCAGCCTGCATACTACAGGAATAAGCATGTACTGGTTCACATAGGAAATGAAAAAACAGCAATTTGAATCAAGTGCTGGTGAATTATGTCTATTCCCCTCTAGCTATTTGCTGCAATACAAAAAAAAAAAAAAAACCAGTAGTTTAACTTCTTCTCACACAAGACAATAAGCTTTCATTCCTCTTTCTTCTATTATGCTGATGTGTCAAAAATGTCAATGTAGTATCTTTCAAAGTCACTTCAACAGGATCAGATATCAAAGTGAGAATGAAATTGGAATAAAACTCACATTGAAACAGAGAAGTTTAAATGTTAAAGCTGTTAGACACCTCGGGGTTTATAATTAGCTGTTCTATTTTTCTGTGTGTTTGTTAGCCAATACTTCTGGCAGAAAAGGAAGCAGAAAAATGGAAAACTGTTATATTATGGAGAAATAGGATAAGAATTCACTTAGACTTTCAGAGACAGGTTCATTGCTCAAATTTGTAGTGTGATACATGTGATAGTTTAATATGAGCACACAAATTTTTCACATTTTGGTCTGTAAATTCCAGCTTTTCAAATAGAGTTTTAAGTCTCCAGGCAAGCAGACTTCACTGGTTTGGAGGAATTTGTTGTTCTAAGATTCTGAAATTAAGAATGTATATTTAATTAGTAATTAATTCCTAGATTTGAGAAGAAAATGCTACTCACCAAAATAGAAAAATGCTTGACCATAACATAAATGCATCTTGTTGTTTTCTCTGTAACTGTCTTGCTTTCAAGCCTCATCTACTGCGTGAAACCACAAACTAAAATAAGCTTCCTAAACCAGTAGTTTTGCAGTCACTGAGCCTTCATTCTGTGGGTGGGTAGCCAGGTCCCAGTGTTTTGTAGTTAGTCACAGCCCTGGCTGAACCCCCTTTGCTCCTGTCTTTGCCCTGGGCATTTATTAAGCTGTTTTGGGCACACAGTTACATTCCTTATGCTTTAAACTTCTCCAAGTAGCACAACCAAGCACTGGCTCTAGTTTGTAGTTGCTGGCACAATGCAGAACCTCTCTTTCTTCCTTCAGAGGATGGAGAGCCCAAGAGCGAGTCATTTGCATGAGCAATGTCTAACTGCGTAGAGGAATGAGAGAACAAAAACAAATGAATGTAGCAAAATTACTATTTTGACTAGCAAAAGAAATGTACATATTCTGATAAAATAATAAATGCACAGGTGCCATCACTGGTCTTGTTTGTTTGCTTTTGGAAAGTGTTCTGGGATTTTGAATGAACAGACATTACAGAGCTCAGAGTCCCTCCCCTTCACAATGTCAGGTATAAATGGAATTTCTGGTAACAACCTTGAATGTTGGTTTAAAAGGGCACATGGAAGTTATTTTAGAAGAATTCCTCTCATGTCCATATCAACATTATACCTATGTTTTCCAGTCTTGAAACAAGTCTGTGCTTCCAAGAGATACAAATTCTTACCTAATTATGTATATGTAGAAATACACATATTTATATCTATATAGACTGCTTTTGATTTAATCTGGATTTGTGAGGCATAGGAAACCTGAATAGGGGCTTCAGCAATCTGTCTTAGCACTAGGCATAAAGAAGATTTCCTAAGAAAGATTTCCCCACTTATCCTCTTCAGTGGGTGACTTTTCTGTCTGCTGTCAGCCATGTGGTATCACTGCAGGGGAAAATGCATAGAGGAAAGGCACACCAAAGACTGATGCTCATTACCTTGAATATACTTGAAAGCAGAAAAAATGAGCAGGGACTGTCCCACTTAAAAAAAAAAAAAATCCAATTAATTATCTCAGAAAGAATTCTGAAATACTCTCGAGTGCAATTCATGTGGATGGGTGTTGAGTTTGGCCTGAAGCCCGACCTTCAGATTTCCCTTGTACAACTGAACAGATGTAACCAATAGGTCTGTGACTGCTCACAACCTGAAATGCGTTGGGTTAAGGGAAATGGTAGAAGAAACAGTGAGAATGTAGATTGACAAGATACATGGTGTTTAATATTTGTGGAGTTTTAACAGAATTTGTTTTACTAGCAGGTGACACCAGGATCTTTCAGCTAACACTGAGACAGATATGAAGACACAGATGGAATAGGAAACAAGGACTTCTGCCCAAAGTGCTAGGAGAGAAGAGAAATCACTGTAATGCCCTGGCTCTGCCCAGGTTTAGAAATGGCTAATAAATATCAGTGAGCACCATATATTTTTTTGTTTGACTTTTTAGTGGGTCACATAATTGCAGTGCTTTCAGCTGTCCTGGCATTTCTTGCAGAACTGGGTAGGGCACACACATATATGTTCTGCCATTAAAAATAGCCTTATGAGTAAGAAAATAACTTTTTGGAATCTGAACTGAAAGACAAATACATGGATTTTGCCATAAGTTGACATAATTTGGCTGTCTTATTAATCTTCATAAATCAAGTTCTACAAATAAATTCACAACATGATTCTGCTGGTAGAGAGAGTCTGACGTATACCTGATAAGCACCCCGACCTAGAGACCTATGCTTTCAGTGCTTTCTTAATTACAGACTCAATTTTTCATGCCTCCAGTTAGACAAGGTGCAGCTGGGAGGAGTTCTGCCAGTGCTGAGGATAAAACATCAGAGGTGACAGCATGACTTCAGCTGTACCTGCAGAAATCCCCATGCACAACCACACCTACATGTGCCTTTCACATGTAATGGAATTGCAACATACATTACCTGGTGTGTTCTTGGGCCTGACATAAAATAGGAGTCAGATTCTGAAAAGATGAAGACAGAAAACTCTGCAAAGCTAGGTTCTGTCTTTGGGCAGGCTATGAGATGGCCCATAACTTCACTTTCCCTGAGGATCCCACAACAGGAGCTGTTTCCTCAAGCTCTTATGGGTACACAGCAAACTTATTCTGCTGTCATGCTGATCTTCCTTCATGGCCAAAGCCCTGGAAACAGGGCTGAGACTGCACCTACTGCCACAGATGTTTAATCAGCAAACCAGCAGTGGTTGTGCCTCCACTGCTCTCTCCTCATTCATTGTGTACTACTGAGATTTGGAGACGAGGTACAGGCAAGTGCCTGTGTAACTTACACCCATTTATGTCTCTGTACACTCTCAAAAAGAGCAGCCACAATGTAATTCCATGTTGAAATGCCATCTTAGAGATATTTGGTGGGAGTTCTCATGTGCTGCTGTGCCACTTGATTTAATTCTACCCCAAATTCAAATGGAGTGCTGGGCTGCTTTCCTGTCTCTGTTTGGATTTTAAATCCTCTCTGGATCCTGCCAAAATAATCTCTGCCAGAGACAACTTAACACTAGGTATTACTGAAATGCTCCCAAGGAGCACATTTATTTCTTTCTTATTCTTGGCCCAGAACAGGTCACCAAAAATGGATGGAATTTTAAAGAAAATTCCCAGAAGTGGATACCAAAAATACTCCTCCTTTTGCCCCAAAATCTCATCTTGCCTAGGTTTAGGGTAAGCAAGACAAGTATGGCTTTGTTTCATCCATATCTGATCTGTTTTCCAGGAACAAAACATGAAGTGATGTGCTTTGTGCAGGTAAGATCACCTACCTGTTTGGGGACAGAAGTGAGACAGCTTTCAGACAATGTGGAAGGCTGAATCGACTCTCCAGTCTCTCAAACATCCCAGGTAAAAGCAGATGGGATGCTAATGAGAATTCCTCTGCTTAGGATGTTGGCAGTAGGGTTCTATAGAGTTGGAGTTTTGTGTATATATCTATATCTATCTACCTATATATATATATATCTGTATGCATGTAAATACGCATTCCACCTGCTGCATATTTAAAGCCTACTAGTTACTAGTTCCATCTTCCTGTCTCCTCCATAATTCTACAGCACAGGGAACCTGTGCAATACCTGAATTTAAGCACTTTTTCATAGCTGCCTCTCCCACTGGCTTTTGCCCCAGCAGATCCTTCCTCTAGGGCAGGACACCAGGGACAGCTGGCAACGGCTCCACCACCCATCCTATCTCCCCTCCAAATCCCTGGATCCAAGCTTTCCTCTTCTAACCTTGTGAAGCACCTGGCTTATGGTTTGGAGTTCGTGTACTTAACCAGGATCCAGGATAAAGTGTTAAATATTTGTGATACGTGGTGAAGGAATATAAAAATAGGCAAGGAAGGACTGTTAACAAACCTTCTTCTAGACTAGTGGAAAGAAAATGGCAAGAATGAATGGAGGATTTTCCTAGAGCTGATACCAAAAAGCAAGCAAGTGTTTGAGGTAAATTAGTGATAAAGGACTCATGACAGGCATTGGAGAAATTTCAGTAAAATCAATGTGGAAGATTCCACTACTTTAATTTTTAGAATTAACTCCTGCAAGAATGCTTACGCTTTTATATTCTTCAGTATTTTAGCAGGATATACTGCATTTGCAATGAACAGAGGTCTGTATTCCGTGTGAAGTAAAAGGTGTTTAATTTGTTGAGAAAATCTGTTCTCAGAAGAAATAACTAGGTGGTTTTATAAAAAAGACGTTTTTCTTTACACGTAGTAAACCAGATTCATTATGAGTAGTTGACATGTCCTATTTTTCCCCCCATATTTTTCAGTTCTTGACACTCCAGGTTTTGACCATCAGAGAGCAGTAAAGTGTGTCAAACTTCCACTGTTCAGGACACCAGCCAGTAAAGTCCCCCTGTCTGGAGCAATTAAGAGGCTCCAGTCCTGGGCTCTGATTCTTGCACAGGGACTTGCTGTCCCTTCCAGAGCTCCATGGAAAGCAGTAGGGAACTCTGGTTGCAAAGGTTTTTCATCACTTCTGATCTTAGACTTGCATTTCAGACTTGCATTTCTAAACGTGTGTAAGGCTGTTGTTTAGAAAAGTAGCACTATCTCCCCAAGAAACTGAAAGCAGTGACGCACACATCCTACCCAGATTGACAGGGGAAAAGGAGTTGCTAACTATTTTAAAGAAATGTAACCTTAAAAATATCATGCTCTCAATTTTTTGTGGTGTTTCTGTTCTTCTCTAATAAATAAACTAAGCCGTAATGCATATAGAATAGATTTTAATAGAATGCAAAAATGCTTGGAAAAGTGTAAACCATTTACTGAAGGAAACTTGAACTTCCTGTGAAATGGAAACAATTTGAGAGCAAAATATTAAGATAATTTATTTATTATATTCATTGGCCTTAAACTTCTTATTTAATGACAGTCAGAAAAGATGGGAGAGGTGCTAGACCTATTCCAGCCACAGTGTATATATTTCCATTATTGATACTAAAACCCGAGTTATTTTAAAGAGGCTTGGTGCCTTCATCTCACCTTCTGCTTTTAATAAAACTAGCACTTTCATAGAAAAACTAATAATGGCTTCCCTTCATTCCTCCAGATTTGGATTTTGCTGTAGACTTTAGCCTTGGAATAGGCACAAGGTACAAGGTAAGACTTCCTAATGATACTTTTATGCCTAGCCATGGCAGTAAAATAATACTCCTTTAATATATGTATATAAATATACATAAAATGTACCATATACTCTTTAAAGGTTAGGAGAACATTCCATGAGTTATTGATGTGGTGAAGATACACTACATACACTGTATATGTTCTCCAGATATGTGAATGTCAGTGGAAAGACTAGGATATTCCTCGAGGAGAACTGGATCAGACTCCATATGATTAAAGAAATAGGTTAAGAATTTCTGTTGCCCTAACTTATGGGATGTCAGCAGTACAGAAAATGTCATTCAGTGGTTTTCTCTGGTTAAACGTCACTTCTTTATTGGACATCTAACACAAAGTCTCTGACTGATTTGTAGTTACTGCAAGAGAATAAATGCTTATACCTGAAGAAAAGCCATCTGATCAAAAATCAGGAAAGAGAAATATTATCATGGATGGTAACATGACCCTCTGGAACATCACCCACTCCTCCCAGTTTTGTATCATCTGCAAATTTGCTGAGGGGATGTATGCTGTCCCATCGTCCCAGCAGGTCATTAATGAAGATGTTAAAACCCCTACTGTATTGTAATTATTTTCCAAAATGACCAGCCTAGAGGCAAGACACTTAGGACATGCATCCATAACGTGTGACTCTAGGGATCAAATACCACTTCACAGGTTGCTTGACAGAAGTCTTCTTGCACAGGGACTGTCCAGCAGGGGGACCAGTTGCCTTAGCTTGGCCCAGGTATGCTCGGGGTTATCAGCAGGAGCAGTGTTCCCCTCAAGAGATACAGCCCTGACTTTGAGTGACACTGCCAAAGTCAGGGCAGACTGAACCCAAGCAGGACCCCCGGGGCACGTGGTGATAACCAGCAGGGGAGGAGACTGAGAAACGTGCCTTGCATATGTCAGAGAGACTTTTTGAGACGTTGCATTTTTGAGGCAGTAGAAATGTAATGACGTGTTGGAGACAGGCAGCCAATCACGGGGACATTGGAACTAAAGGGAAGGAGAGGAGAAAGGAGGAAGAGATGCAGGCTTTTGAGCCCAGAGCTTGCTGGACAGCAGATTTTGGTGGGAGGTTGGTGGGCTGCTGCTGTTTGTTTCAGTTGTGAGCTTAGTAAAAATAAGTATTTTTTTTAAAAAGCTATTTTCCATAAATAATATTTTTTTTTCTGAGTGCATACTTGAATCTTATTAACTGCTTCTTATTCTAAGAGAAATGACCTTTGGTGGGTCAAATATTGGCTAAGAACTCAGATTGATTTAAAAAAGGTTTAAACTGCTTAGGAACATGAATAGGATGGAGGATGAAACCTTATTGAAAAATAAACTGTAAATGATAGCCTCTTGCCATAAATCTACTTCTCCAGATGTTCTTCTTCACAGTATCCCCCAAATGCCGAGGACTTTACCTGAGGTCACTTGGCTTGGAAGTCACGTGGTGTGGCTTCTCTGCCACACTATCTGTGTATAATACATCTGGCACCTTTCTCAACAGGCCTCTGTTAATATTGCTCTTGACTAAATAGCAAATCCTTGTCCTCTTCCAGTCCCAGGTCAGAGTTATCCAAGCAAAGGGGACTTCCGTGTGTGCTGTGATGGCGTGTTGAGAGAGTCACTTCTCTGCAGAACTGGCTCAGTTTGTGTAAAACTGCTCTGGTGTCAGCATATGGCCTCTCTGGGCCTTAAGTCTCATCACCTGAACTAACGAACCATGAAATGCAAGGTGATTTCAGCAAAAGCTAAATGGGGATAGAATAACATTGGAACTGGGAGTTGATTTTGTCCTGACTTGCACGCAGAGCTGCTGGTGTAAGCCCCAGCATGAGCGCTTGGCAAGGAAATTGTACGAAAATGACTTGCCAGAGGCTTGCAGTTTATGCCTGTATACATTTCTGTGGTGAAATTAATGCCTGCTAGCCAAGCCAGCTTGTACTCGGCACTTCATTGGAAGACTCCTTGCAAGGGCATGTCTGTAGCTTCCTGAGACACCAGTGCTGGAGCCTTTTCCATTGGCATTCCAGTTCTCCTTTTCATTCTGGGCCACTCAGTGCCTTGGAGCATCACAGAATCAAAGTAATCATCAAAAACATGTTTTTTGTATTCCAGATCAATGTGATATTGCATGGGTTTACATCATGTAAAATGGCATGGTTTAACCCCAGCTGGCAACTGAGCACCACACAGCCGCTTGCACACTCCCCCACCAGCGGGATGGGGAGAGCATCGGAAGAGTAAAAGTGAGAAAACTCATGGGTCAAGATAAAGATGGTTTAATAGGATAAGCCAAAGCCACGTACACAAGCAAACAAAACAAGGAATTTATTCACTACTTCCCATGGGCAGGTAGGTGTTCAGCCCTCCCCAGGAAAGCAGGGATCTATCACATGTAATGGTGACTTGAGAAGACAAACATCATCACTCTGAATATTCCCCCTCTCCACCACTTCCTTCTTCTTCCCCCAGCTTTATGTGCTAAGCATTATGCCATATGGTATGGAATATCCCTTGGGCCAGTTGGGATCAGCTGCCCCAGCCTTGTCCCCTCCTAACTACCTGTGCACCCCTAGCCTCCTCACTGATTGGGTGGGGTGAGAAGCACAAAAGGTCTTGACTTTGTGTAAACCCTATTCAGCAATAACAAAAACATCTCTGTATTATCAACCTTGTTTTCAGCACAAATCTAAAACACAACCCCATACGAGCCACTGTGAAAAAATTAACTCTACCAAAACCAGCATGTAAGTGCTGAGCCTTAGAGCAGAAAAATCATTACCGACCTCCTTGTAGAAATACACTTTTCTAATCCTCTTCACTTTGCATGGCTTCTCATTAACCTAAATGAGGAGATGCTTTGGAAAAACCAGAGTGCATTAATGAATGGATTTGCATGCCTAATTTCTGTCCCTAATAATAAAAGTTTTTTCCCTGAAGTGTGTAAAGGCTGACTGTGCAATGGGAGTTTTGCTCAATTCAAAATCACAAAAGGATTTCTACTGGGGTTGTCACTGAATACTCTGCAAAGGAGCAATAAGTTGTCAGGGGATAGAGCACAGTACTCTATGGAGAGAGCTTCTTCTCATCCCCATGAAGTCCAGCAGCTGTCAGGGAACATGTAGACATCCTCCAAGACAGTTTTTTGGGATTTCATGGCCTGTGTCCTATCGAGTCAACAAATAAAGTGTATGTGCAGAGCAACAAGGCAGGTGAGAGCTCAGTATATAGAACCACATGTCTTTACTAACAGAATGAGGTGGATAAATAGCTTGTGCCTTGCTTGGGAGACAAAAGGCACACTTGCAGGACATCTCACAGCAAGTCTTACAACTCACTTCAGGTAGGCTCTGAGCTGGGGTCTCGTTTGCCTTGAAAGAATTGTTCCTGATAATGGCTGTTTGCAGATACATCCCACAGGTTGTCTGTCCCACATTGTAATTCTCTGATGGTGAGCTCAAAACGACTTGAGGGAATAATTTGCAACACTTAGCACTGGTCTCTGCTCCAGGTCTTCCAGTATAGCACAAAACCACGTGAAATTCTAAAGCTACACCAGATGCCAACAGAAAAAGTGAAGTAGAATATTTCCTATTAAGGTGCACCTCAGCATTACTGCTGAGCGTGGGTAAGGGGAGCAGTGCCCTGAACAGAGCAAGATATGCACAGTCCTTGCCTGCAAGCAGGGAGGTGATGAGGGTGAAGTTCTGTGGTGAATCCAGTGCCCTGTGCTGTGGGAACTCCCCTTGAGATTAATGTGAAACACTGCACAGAACTGTTCAAGTAAGGAATAGAAAGCAAAGCACAAGTAACAGCAATTGCCTTTTAGACATTTGACATGTTCTTCCTCATCTCTTGTACCCTTTTACAGTGTATTTTGTCAGATGATACCTTTAAAATGAAATGAAAATTAGCTATAGGCACCACAATGTCTCCTGGCTGTGCACTGGAACACCCTACCTGCCTTCTCACTCTGAATCCAGTAAGGAAACTCCAGTTTGGGCACTGACCACCCATATTTAGGTAGGGCAACAGTGGTCATAAGTCTGGCCTCTGAGGAGCTGGCCCTTCGTGACTTAAAATGACAATGGGATTTTTAGCCTTTCACATCATATACATGGTTTTAAAAATATGCCCCAAATTTAACTCATGTGACATGTTGTTACAACTGATGCACTACACTTTCTTATCAGTTTTCTGTTTCTTTGAGGATAAAGACTGCTTGAAAGATGAACTACACACTGCTCACCCAGTGGCAGCATAGCTTTCATCTAGCATCCTAGAAAAAAGCAGCAGTAAATCTCAGGCCAAGTGTCATATGAGGTAAGAGAGACTATCTGACATAATTTCTTTCTTAGAAACTTTCAGTGTTGAAAATCTTTAACTTTGGCATTTCACCAAGATCCACAATCCCCACCACAAAATTAGAAGATATTTAAAAAAGAGTTCCCTTTCCAGGAATGACACAAACAGAAATGAATACAGAGAGAGGAAAAAACCTCCCACTGTTCAAGATAGATTAGACATAATATTTCCTTTTTAAACTTACAGGGCATTGGGGATTTTGTCTTAGAGAAATTATTTTCCAATTACAATCCTCAGAACTGAGTTCTGCTCTTCCCACAACTGATTATTTTCCAGAAGTCACATTTTTCATATTTTTGTTTGGTTTCTTTAATACTGAACAAGCTGAAACCAGTCTGAAGAGAAAAAACCCTAAGACACTTAGCTCTGAAGAAAGTCTTCTGCACTTATCAAAATTTAGTAATTTACCACATTTGTTACCCAGGCAAATCCTAGCAAGGTTGACCACCATTCTGTTTGGCTGAATTTTACAGTATACTTTTAGCCCACTTAATATAAAAGAATCTGCTCCTGCAAAACACGTGGTACAGCTTCAGTTCAGTTCCCATCTCCAGTGCATTTGTTTGTGGCTTTCACAGAGACAAGCTGTTCTTCTGTTCTTCGGTGAAGTTTATTACGCTGTGGGCAAAACATCAAAGGGAGTGCTGGACTGAGCTGTAGAGTAAGCCACAAGGGGCACACTATTACACTGGAACAGTCTAGATTTTTCAAATGTCAAAGATAGGAAATATTTTAAGTAGTTTTCTCCCCCTTTCTGCTGGATGTGTTGCTCAGTATGCCTTGCCCACACCTATGGAGAAAGAGAGCTGCCAGCTCCCTGTGGGACAGGTACACTCCATGGGGCCAGCAGGCCTAGATGGGGCATGCAGTAGCATCTTTGGGATGGCAGCTGGGGTGGGGGGTGTCCAAAATTGGTGTCAGAAACAGGCTCACCTGAGACTACATCTGGAGGCAGATCTCAGCACACTGTGTGGTGTCAGAAGAGTGAAAAATTCATCCAGGCTGATAGTGGCTATGGTCACTAGTAATGACGTAATAGTCCAAGGATTTGACCATGTTCTACAACTATTAAAATTTTTACCTGTAGCCTGTCAGGGATATTCTATAACCATTTGGTAATGGATAACAAGGATATGATGGGAAAATGGTTATCACCTGACATTTACTGATGCCTGTCACCATGTGAACACAACACCCTTTTGTTCACTATGGTTCAGCTTCAGCAAGTGTATGTATGTTTGTGAGCTACTCCAGCCTAGATGAGAGTTTAGTATTTAAGCATCTCTTTGGACAGTAGAAGAGGTGAATTTAAACCCCTTAGGGGAATGAAGGACAAAAACACCAGTCACTTGGAGGAACTTTTATCACAGGAGGGTTATATGAGAAGGTGAAAAGGAAAGGACTTCTCCTTAAACCTTATTTTTGGTGAAATTCTTCCCGCTCTAACTACAGACATTGTTTATGTGTGTTACCAGCACAATAGCTTGAGCTAGAAGGTCACTTGTCTCCCTTTGGACTTACTTGACATTATTGCTAAAGCCAGCAGGCTGGAAAATGGAAAGCTTTCCAGGACTGCCTCGTCTCCTCTTAAAGACAATCCAGGAAGCTGTGCAGCCTCTGTGCTGAATACCCAGTTATACTGAATCCTGTGGTTACTTGCTATCCTTTAGTGGATATTTGAATGAAGAATACTGTCTGAGGGAAATGTGTTATTGTGAACCTCTAAAACACTGGTGCTGGAAGTTTGTCCCCTCCACCTGCCACCATATGTTTGTATCTCTTATTGTCAGCTGTCCCTCACCATCATGGTGATTGCTGGGTAAAAAACCCCAAAGCATAAAAGTTCAAAAGCAACTTAACTAAAGACCAGGTTGGATGCTCAGTTGATGTGAGCTGGCACAGCTGAACAAGACAAGACAGCTGCCCCACACCAGTATGGGGAGAGGTCCTCAGCTTCAGACTTCCAGGAAGGTGGTACATATGCTTAGGGGAGAGGGAGACTTTAAAAGTGGCAAATACTTTCTCAATCAGTCTGAAAAGCAAACCTCATTCTCATTTACTTCAGAAAAATGGCATTTAGATTATAATTGAGAAAATTCGGTCATAACAATACAAGCATTTTCCAGGGATGATCATACAGCTGAAATTTTGCCCAGAAAAGGCAGTGTTGCTTTGGTGTCAAGGGGACTTGTTGGTGTGAAGGCTTAAAAATGCTATGGCCAGAGCAGAAAGCATTGCCTGTCATTAAAGAAATGTAACACTTTCCTTTCAAAGACTTTTAGGCTGAAATTCTCCATTCTGATTGCTTTTTTTCTGCTAAACTGCCTGAGAAAGATTTCATCAGAAGTCATTCAATCCTTTCAAACATAGCAACTGGGAAAAACTGCTTTGCCTATAGTGAAAAAAGAATTTTGTATCTATATTACTAAGCAGCTGCATGTTTGACAAGGAAAAGGCAGGCCCCTAACTCAACACATGGAAATAGTGGCATGTCCAGCAGCAGAGTGTAACTCATTGGTTACCTAAAGTCCCACAGCTCTGTTCCAGGCACTTGGAGGACGATATCCCCATCTTGTATCTAACACAAGTGAGACTCAGTTAAGGCTGACAACAGGGAAGATAAACACATGACAAAAGGACTGTGAGAAGAGGCAGGGATGAAACACTAGTAAGGCATACTGGGCCTGAAAACACTACACAGAGGAAAATGCGACTGTATTAAAATTAAAAAAAAAAACCCACAAACGAATGATAGAGCAGAGGGAATGGCTGAACCAGGATGCTGTGGAGAGACCGGGAAGGGAATTAGACAGTGAACACTGCAAGTGGGATGAGGAAGTGTGTGTGTGCGTCTGTCTGTGCCTCTGTGTGTGCATGTGTGTGTTTACATGTGCATATAGGCAGCCCGGCCCTTTGCACAGTTGTAGAAGAAAAGACAGAGAAAAAGGGAGAGAAAAAAACAGGCCAGGAAGTATTTAGGAGATAACATGGAAATTTCCTTAGTCTTTTTTCACTAACTTTGTACATATACTTAGTTTTACAATTAGCTTTCACCTTGTCACTGCTGAAAAATGTTTTGGGGGCAAGTCCAAAGAGCAGTACTGAAGGGTAAGGTAGAACTTCCTCAGCTGACTTGGGCATCTTGTATTGTACCCATTTACTGCCCCCAAAACTGTGTATAAGAGCATGACCTGATCTTGCCTCTTATTCTCCCATTGCCTTGTGAGGGACCAGGAGCCAACACTTATTCATTTGTACCAAATCAAGCAGCTCTGCTTATGTTAGGATATACAAGTTGCACTTTTTCCTAAAAATCTTAATTTAGCTGGCTTGATTTTAAACTATCGGCTGGCCCCAGGCATCAGCCCAAGGATGAACTTAGCATTTTGAGGACGAAGCAAGAACTGAGTGTTCAGGAGAGGCTGTATCCCACAGGGGAACCTTGCCATGTGGAAGAAGTCACACACTGCATATAAGAGACGGCCTTTTGGCCAATTCACCCATTGCACTGTTTCCAAAGGTGGCAAGAGGACATGCTGCTTAGGAAGAACCTGTGAGGTTATGTGCAGTCCTTTCCCCTTGTGTGCAGCATTCACAACTGTTGGATTAGGGATACTAGAAGTATGCTCCTGCCTCATCCTTTCAGCGTAAAGACCCATTAATTTGTCTAATCCCTTTTTGAACATGCTAATACTGTCTGCCTGCATAAGCTCCTGTGTTGGCAAGCTTCAGAGATTCACTACTCACTGTGTCAGCAAATACTTTCTTTTACCTCTTTTAAACTGATCTTTTGGTAGTTGCCTCAAGTGTCCCCTAGATCCCATATCAGGTCCTTGTAAACAACACTTACATGTTCAGTTTAACTAGCATGTTCATAATTTGATAAATCATGATACTCCACTCCATCACCTCCTTCACTTTAGAGTGGAGTCCCAGTATTTTCAGTCTTCATAAGGCAGCAGCTTTGACACCTCAACCATTTTTGCTGCCATTTCTACAAGAATGCATCAGAGTGGTTTGGTTTATTTTCTTAATGTAGCAGTAACATTATACCCTCTGTCCTGTTCCTAATAACTTTCTTATGATTTCCAACATTTTATTGGATTTTCTTTGCCCTTGCATACTGAGCTGATGATTTCAGAGAACGATCAACAATGGCTCAGAGATCTCTTTCCTAAGTTGTAACTCTCAGTTCCAAGTGTGATGTGGATAATTTTTTCCTAGATGCATTGCCCTGGATTTATCTATATTAAAGTTCATCTGCCTTTGACCCAACTCAGTTTGGTGATGTCTTCATGGCCTGCAGAGAACTTG
The DNA here is from genome assembly GCA_035583155.1 of Acropternis orthonyx. NCBI lineage: Eukaryota > Metazoa > Chordata > Aves > Passeriformes > Rhinocryptidae > Acropternis > Acropternis orthonyx. Next base: position 139,832,749 of record JAWWEU010000081.1, on the reverse strand, counting down.
ACTGTCTAAAAGAGCTTAGTATCACCTGTGAAAGATAGTGGTTTGTTTATCGAACCTTGGAAAAATAGAAAGGAAGCAATAACTCAACTACTAGCGCGCCCACATAAGCTTGGCAATGTAATCTTTTGCTTGTGTTAAGATTTTTTTGATTACAGGAAGCTAAAGAGCATATCTTATATAGAATGGGTCAAGGAGAGGCTTATGTAAGACTTTTTAGTTCCAAGAAGACGGAAAAAACAAGCCATATAAGGACTGGGTGAAGGAGAGTCCACCGAGGAAGACTACGGCCTTCGTCCCTGAAGACCACCAAAAGGCAGATTAAGACCCCCTAGCAACAGGGGGAACATGCGCAGAGTACCAGCAGAGTGTCACGTATTCCGGAACTAAGAGATAATAAAAAGGAGGAACAAAGACCCACTCGGCACGACAGTTGGTGGAGCGGAGACTCCCCTGTCGTCCAGCGCTGCATTTGCTCACGCTTTTGCTTACTTAATTAAATAAATTTTGATTGGATTTTATACCCGATTCAAAGTGTCGGTCTCAATTTATAACAAATTCTGGTGCCGTGACTCGGATGAGATCGCTGTGGTAGCTCGGAATACCGGGGAGGCGCCCCGCCGTTTCAGCGGCTCCGGGACCTCCGATTCTACTCGCTCTCACTGACGAACCTAAATCTAAAAACATGAGCAAAGGAAAGCTGGCTAGCCCTGTAAATTTTGTGCACAAAAGTCCGGACGAAGACGCAGGACGTGTGAGTATATTGCGAAGAAAACCATTCGGTCGGGGCTGGGTATCCTGGAGTGTGGTGTGTGAGAGGTTCCAGTGGAACCAAGCGAGTGCGGACCCTCAGTAATGCGGTTCCCATAGCCCGCGAGGGCGTGGGCCACGAACCAGGGGAAGCGAGTGTGTGTGTGATAAGAAGGCACTCCAGAAGATGGGACAGAAGTAAAGTAAGCCTTCTGCACCCATGGGGAGGCTACCCCCGGTACCTCAAGATAGCCCGTTAGGTTTTATGCTTAGTAATTGGGAACATTATCCTGGAACAGGAGGGAAAGACAAAGCAAAAATGATACAATATTGT
>JAWWEU010000081.1:139808405-139831568 GCA_035583155.1 Acropternis orthonyx | reverse complement strand
CGCTTTTGCTTACTTAATTAAATAAATTTTGATTGGATTTTATACCCGATTCAAAGTGTCGGTCTCAATTTATAACATCACCCACAAACTGCAATGACAGCAACTCCATGGTATGAGCTGATTCAGTTGCCATTTTAAATTAGTTGACCTGGTTAACTTTTATAATTCCCTAGGAAAAAGAAATCCCTCAAAAATTCCCTTAAGCTTTGAAGGCTAGCTCCTACTTTTCTAACCTAGTGGAGCTACATGGATTTTAATCAAAGATGATTTATAGAAGTGAATAAAGCCAACTGTGTCCTGCAGGGAGAAGAGCAAAGGGTACTGTATCCAGCTGCCTCAGCTCCACAAAAAGGGACTTTGCATTACATTTGTGGCCTAGGATTATTCTTGATAAATGCAAAATTTGTAGTACATCCATAGTGACAGAAGTATGAAGACACATACAGCGCTAAATTGTTGCTCTGTCTTATTATAATAAAAAGGTGAAAAAGTAAGCCCGGCCGTGTCAGATGAATCACCTAAGTACGGTACGAGCGTTCCCAATCGCAGTGCTGGGGGTTTGTGCTCTCGGGGCCGGGGCGTGCAGGAGCCCCGCGGCGGGAGCGGCTCCCGGCGCTGCGGCGCCCCCTGCCGGTACCGCCTGCCCCGCTCACCACGGGCCGCCGCAGCCGCTCCGCTCCCTTCGCGCGTCTCCCGCTCTACCAAAAAAGTTACGGGGTGGAAGTCAATTCAGCATGGATCTCTTTTCCTGCTACCCTTTCAGCCAGCAGTGCTACTCAGATCTCTGGGAGACCACTTGAACTTGGTGATAATGTAGCAGTTTTTCATCTTAGGACCTTAGGACCATTGCACCTCAAATACTCTGTCCTACATTGCCAACCCTAAATCATTCACAAGACATAAGTCAGGTCCTCCAAAATAACAAGATTCTAAAAGTGCTGAATTTTTATTTTGGAGACTTCACACTTTCTGAATCTGCCATGGCCACAAAGGCTATTTGCCCCTTAAAGGCAGCAGTAACATCCCAGCAGCAACTCATCCTAGCAGCAAGATCCTTAAGAGAAACACCATATGACACAAGACCAAGGAATTTGTAATACCATTTGTTTCAAAGGTCAGCTCTATTTAGTGCTGAGGGAAAATTCTGCTCCTACTTCCATTAGAGAAATTCCTCGCTGGCGACTGGAAGTTGCATTTATATAACTAAAAGAGCAGTTTGGCCTCTTGTTCACCATTAAATTTCTCTCTGGGGTAACTCTTGTCTTTTTCTAAGAACATTTGCTCCAGCTAAGACTCAGACTTGTTTGACAATTTCATTATTGCATTTATTTACTTTTTATTATAGGTCAGGGGCTGGACCTTGGACTTGGTCCAGGAACAGCTGCCACCGCTGTGGGTAAGTCAGGCATGTCTCAGTATTCAGATGACACCTCTGTCCAACTCCTCTTGCTTTCTGTTCCCCAGCTCATGGATGGTCCATGGCAACTGGAGCCAGGGAACTACATTCTCCCAACTCTTAGAACTGATACCAAGTTGGCAAGTGGACCTGAAAACAATCCCCCTTCTCCTCTGCTCCTGAATTTTAGGCTAAAGCATCTGGTGATGATTCATCTTGCCTCTCAGAATAAGAGCCCAAAGCTCTAAGCTGGCCCTACAGGTTCCCCAGGGCTTTAGATCCCAGGCCAAGGCATTTACAGTTTGAAAAGCAGGTATATTATGGAGCTAAGTGCTGGGTTCAATGCCAGATTTTATACAGCAAACAACCATAGCCAAGTACTAAAGCCTTATTCTCCTTTTCTGACTGGTAGTCCTCCCACTTCATGTCCCCATTTGCCATAACTTTGTATCTTATCTTGGTGGAACCACCATAAGACCATCTATGCCCTATTGTGCTACTGAACAGGGCATCATATTCCAATACAGCACATTGGGTTTTGGGTTGTCCAGGGAGCTCCAGATCATTCTGTAGCTACCTTCTTTCTTTCCAAAAACAGGGGAAAGGCAGGGAGAAAATGCTTTTTTAGGTCTTATTGTGGCATAGAGCTGTAGCCAAGCTAGGGAGCTCACCTTGACCCAGGAGTCTGGAAATACTTCCAGACCATGCAATTTGTGAAGAGTAAGACCTATGATATAATTAATTACATTACATACTAATTTATGTTAAAGTATGTTTTCCACTTGAAAAGTAATCACAAATTAAAATGGTTGTGATACTTGTGCGGGAAAAAAACAAAAGGCAGCAAAGTGTTCACAGAAATAAAACACATTTTGCATCATTGTTTGGGAATGCTTATTGAAGCCAAAACACCACCTGTAACACAGTAATGTTAAAAGCCAACCAATGCTGGGCACCGTGAGCAGAACTGCCCAAGCCTGTTATCAGTTCACCAGGAAGCCCCAGCACCTTGGTACAGGGTCAAGGGGCTGTGGAAGGTCCCAGCTGTGAAGCAGGAGGACCGCAGAACCTTTAAGGTCCCTTTCAACTCAAACTATTCTACGATACTATGATGCTTTTCTCTGCAAAGGAAGCAGAGCTGTTCTCTGGGCTTGTTCTGATCTGCTGTTTATTGTGTCGCAACACTGGTCCACGGACATAGGCCACACCTCACTGACATGAACAGGAAAAGGTGTTTTGCTGAGATTAAAATCTCCATTCACTGTTTTAAGATTACTAGTAATGGTGCAACCATAATCAAACCCTGTATGCATCCATAGAGCTCAGTTACAGAAGCACAGAATCACAGAATTGCTAGGGCTGGAAGGGCTCTCTAGAGATCATCTAGTCCAAGCATCCTACCAAGGCAGGGTTACTTGGACCAGGTGGCACAGGAACACATCCAGGTGGGTTTTGAATGTTTCCAGAGAGGGAGACTCCACACTCTCCCTGGGCAGCCTGTTCCAGTGCTCTACCACCTTCAATGGAAAGAAGTTCTTCCTCACACTGGGGCAAAACTTCTTGTGCTTTAGTTTAGGGCCATTGCTCCTTGTCCTGTCACTGGGCACTACTGGAAAGAGTCCGGCATCATCCTTTTGGCACCCACCTTTGAGAAATTTATATCACAGAATCACAGAATATTCTGAGTCAGAAGGGAATCACCAGGATCATCGAGTGCATGAGTCTCTCTGGAGACACGCACAGTAAGTCTGGACATAAGTGTTTGAATATTTTGCCCACAATCACCAGAATCCTTAGAGATATTTGTAATAACCCCATGGCAAGAAAGACGTTAAAACCACACCTAGGCATAATCATGTTTGATCATGGGTTTCCCGGAACAGCCTGACAGGTTAGTTGCCAAAACTTAGCTCAGGTTTCTGAACTGAAAGGTGCTGTGTCCTGGCAGGTTTAAGGCAGGTAATATTTTGCTAGCACCAAGAATTTAGGGCTCAAACATGCTGTATAGGAGGGAGCAGCTGAAACCTGCAGATTCCTGAGGACCTGTTTCCGCTCTTAAGATGCAGGAGGTAGATCAACATCTCAAACAGGAAGTTCATGTAGCCTATTTACAACTGGATAACCAAAATTTGTTAGAACACCTAAGAAACTATGATATTTGACCTAGGAAAGCCAATTTGGCATGTTAAACCTCTCTTTGACTTATAATCCTCCACAGTCATTCTACCTTTTAACCCCATGTAACTAATTGCCAGGGTAATACCACCAGGACAGAGACAGGAGTGGGACAGGTCACATACCACCCACACTACACTGCTTCCTTCCAGCCCACAGCAGGCAGCAGTAGGGGCTGCTGGGCAAGGAAGAGAAAACTCTCACCTGAGAAACCACGTTTCCTTTTCAGGCTCCACCACAGATCTCCCATGAGAGGCCTTTGGCAAGTAAGTTGTTCAGTGTCTCTGAGTTTCCCACCTGTGAAATGGAAATAGCACTTCTATTTCCAGGAGCACCTTGAGGATAAATACAGTAAATTCTGAACTGGTCAGGTTATAAGGGTATCTAGATAAACACTGTAATTGACCAAAAGAAACCTAACCTAGTGGGAGAAAGGGGTACAGTCATGCTGAATTCAACTTCTTAAAAAAAAAAATTAAAGACTTTCCTTCGCTGCTTACTGATTTTAGTATATTGGATTTGCTTTTTCTTCTGATGGTTTTTTTCTGTGTTTCAACAAAGACTAATGTGTCATGACCAATTGTACAAATTACAGCTAAGAAAGAAATACAACATGCTCTCACTTTCAAGTTTTTCTTTTTGTAAAATTGAAAAGACCAATGTTCTATTTGCATCTCAGTCTGAGAACTCATGGTTCACTACTATCTACAGACAAAAACCTGGGAAGCCTTTCTGTATGACTTGAACAGCCTGGCAGACGAGCATGAAAGGCATCAGGGCATTTGTGTTCAGAGACCTATTGCAAAGTATCTAAATAAAAATATAACAAACAAGCTCTCAATACTACTTTTTCAAATTAAGATGGAGAAATTATGACTGTCAACATTTTTTAAAGTTACAAAGCAAATGCAAAAATACAATGATTAGAGGACGTACAGTGGGACTCAGCATTGTCATCTGGTTTTGGAAGCAAAAAAGAAAGAAGATGCTGGTTTAGTGATTATCCAGTGTTTTTTCTTTAATTTTTATGAAGGGCACAGATTTGTATGATCACTGTTTTTGCCTCTCTCACCTTTTACAGATGTTAAAATACAGATGTACTTTAAGGCAGCATTTCACAGTAGCATAACTTTGCACACATCAGGAATTATAACCAAGGTACACATACAGAGAAATAATGAGAATATGAACAGATTGATCCTTGTAGATCAACAATCACCACAGGACCTGCGTAATTTTGGATTATTTCCAGACATTCAGGGAGTTAGAAGCAGAGACAGGACTCCTGTAAAGCACTTGCTGTGCATACTTTCTGACAAAATTTCAACAGTTTTAGCTTTCTAAAATGTGCACTTTCATTTCTCTTTAGCAAAAAGCAATAAACTGTTGCTTATCCCTGCACCCTTTGAAGGAAAGTCTCCTTTGAGGCTCCTTCTTCTTCTTTACCAGCAGTTACCACACAGTGGTATCCAAAACACCATGAAATATTTTCTAAGAGTAGGGATCTGCATGGTATCTTAGATGTTGCTGCAATGCAACTTCACATCAAAGACATGTTTGATGAAAACACTATTTGGCATCTGCAATCTTCTTTCACCTTGATTGAGATAATTTCTCTCCTTGTGTAGCCTCCTATGCCTTCTGTTCTTTGGAGAGGTCTAAGCTTGTGTCCTCCAAGGTCATAGGCTTGGGGGAATTTTTTGTACAAGAGTGAGATTTATTAGAACCAGCTTGCATCTATCCCCTATAATACCAATCACAAGGATTACATATTATTCCCATACCAGTATTTGCATACAGACATCCAGCATGCACATACCATTTCTGAGCCACACCTATCACCTATCTTGCTTCCAGTACAAAGTAATACCAAATTAAATACTGACTTTTTCCCCCCCCCTTTTTTTTTTTGAAAGAAGGTACCTGCATGTTCTGATGTGTCCTACCCTAGATCTTCCTCAAAGTACAGGGAAAGTCTTTGCACGCTAACAGAAAAATTCCATTCTTTCATTTCACTTTAGCTGTGAAAGTCATTCTTCATTACTGTAGCTTTTACCTTTATCTCTTCTCTGTCCTTTGTTTGTCTTTGATACTTAAGAGGGAAAGTTCAGTCTTTCCTCACCATGCAAACAGTTTCCATGCTACTCTAACCACACTCTGCTATCTGGACTTCTACTGGTAGATTAAGAGACTTGAATAGCACCCATCAATCATGACCTTTACAGCTCAGATTTGAACTTGGAGGTAAGATAGTAATGCTGACTAAACTTGGACAGCTTTTCAATTGACACCATATGTGGGATTCATACTCTGTAGATTTAAATAGGCAAAACATAAAGATCTGCCCTCCATCATCCCAGCTTGCTGCCAAGACCGTAGTTGTTGCACACAGAGTCTGTGGTGTGCAGCACACAGCCAGGTTTCAGGATACAGGAGAAACCACACCAAAGATCAGCACCCATTTGAAATGTTGTAGCTGACCTTCCTCTTCTCACTAATATTCATGCAGTGTCATGTGGCAAAACAGTTGTGAAACTAGTTATAGATATATGAAACCAGCCCCAATGCAACTGTGCCTTCTCAAGAAATGTTAGCCTTAATTTTGTATGTCTGGCATCAGTGAGTTAAAGTTGCAAGGTAGTTTTTTTGACACTTTTTAAAGACAGTATTAGTAATCAGACTACTGCCATAAATATATAAAGTAACTTTAATGTTGCTTAGCATAAGTCTTTGTTATATACTTTAATCTCTATAGTCCAGTGTAAATGTATTTTATGCAACATGAAGTATTTTTAAAAGTTTATGGCTCTAGACAAAATGTTCACAAAAATTTTCAATGCAATCAGAGTATTAGGAGAAAAATAAATCAGAGAGAGTACAAAATCTTAGGAAAAAAAATATTCAGAAAACAGATATACGAAAACATCCCATTGTAGTAGTTCAGGATGGCCAAGTGGTTCCATAGTCAGAAGGGCTGCCACTCACTGCTGTGTCACCTATAACAACCTGTGCTGGGTTAGCAGGGACTGCAGGGCACTGCTGAGGGTGGCTGCCTCTCAGAGATCCTTGTACCTGACAAGTTTGATAAAGCAACTTCCAAGGCAGACACCGTTGTTGGCTCAAGAAGAATAAGTAGCCCTGGGAATTAAGGAAATCCTGTCTTGCCTTACCTAACCACTGCTGGTCTCTGCAGAATATTCAGGTGCACTGGCAAGATGTAGTGAACAATGTATTTTACAAACAGGGAGCTTTTATTTTCCCAGGTTATCTATTTGGCACTATTCACAGGAGCAAAAGTTATTTGCTAGCATTATAAAAAAATTGTTTCACCATCTGTAAAAGGACATGAGTGTCAGGGAGCAGAGCACAACATTATCATTTAGTTTTGCTAAATCAATTATCTATATATAATATTGCATGCCATTATACAATATGATATTCAAGAAAGGCCCAACTAAACTTCATTTGTGCGAAAAGCAAACTCCATAGTGGGCGGACCGCTTTGCATTCCACTGCTTTCACTAAGGTTTTGCATAGGCATCTGTCCAAATAAAAACACCTTTACAACACTGCGGGTTTAGAATGCAACAAGTAACACACTGCAAGAATTGAGGTCAGACATTATTCACCATTTGGTAACATTCCATTCAAATGTTATTGATTCACATAATACCTAACAAATGCAGCAGTTGAAGTAACCAAAACAAAGCTGTACTCCAACAAAGTAAAACAATGCAAATATTCCTGTTAAACAAAAATATACCATGTATATACACACACAACACAAACACAGTTTTGTTTTTCAGTATAAATAGATCTGATTGCAATAACTTCCTAAAACTAATGAACTACTGATTGGCAGTCCCAAAAGGTTTTCCTCTAGTATGGAACAAAGTAAGCTTTAAGGATCAGATGACCACAACCAGATATGGCTATAAAAGAGTATAAAAAGACTTCATGGACGGTTATTTAAAATATTTTCTCTGTACATCAAAGTTAGTGTGTATATATATATATGTATATATATATATGTATAATTAAGTTGATATCTCTAAGTCAGCTTGGGGTCTGATCAGGCAAAGAGCAGCACACAGAACATCCATGACTCCACAAGGAACCTCAAGACTAGACCTGTGTGGAGTGCATGGTAATGCTGCAAAACACTTAAGGCCCAATCCCAGGATTTAAGGGGGAAGCATTTTAGCTGCCTATGCAGTTAACACGTTGGCTTAGTTTCCATTTTCTTCCTCTTCTGATGTAGTACTAGAGCTCTGTGGTCTGCTAATGACATATCTGTTTATCCTTGAACTCCCTAATACCATACAATGAGTACACTTAAAATGTGTACACAGCAAAAGTAGGTATTAGAAAGGGAAGAGCTTGAAATTTTTTGAATCATTGCTTATTTGGGTTTTTTTGCATTTAAAAAATATTTTAACAAAAAAAAAAAAAAAAAAAACAACAACAAGTCTTTTTGGAATTAGATGACAGTAAGACAGGTAGCACTTAAATTGATCTGAAGTGGAACACATGGGCGTTAACCTCTCTTCAACTGTTATTCAGCCTCCATCTCCTTAATGCCAGGGCTGTGCTGAAACCATAACAAATTGCCGTTGCAAAGGCAAAAATCTAGAGAAGGAGCAGGGGGAAAAAAAGAAGAAAAAAGTCAATCACACATTACATTGTTCTACAATTTTTTTTCTATTCTAAATGAATATAGGAACACAAATGATTCTAAAGTTACCCCCCTACCCCCAGTCAAAATGCTTAAGGTAAAAATAGGTTTGGGATACTCTGAAGTCCTCTCAGGAACTTCTTTGTTACAACCCCATTTTACTATTACCCCAATTACTACTTTGCACTTGTTTGCTTCGGCAGACATTTTGAAATAGAATATGAAATAGAATTTCTGCAAAGTTGTGCAAAGTACGTACACTGAGTATTTCAGTTTTCTCTTATCTAGACTGATCAAACATTAATCTCATATTTATTTTCAAGGGAATGCCTTTACCAGCAAACATGTAAGAAGACACCCCTCTAAACAGCAGAGCTCTTTTACTTGCAGAAATACAGAAACAACTCCAAATCTGCCCTTCTTGACCAGATATCCAGCCATTAGAACAACTTCCTGGAAATTGCTTTTCCTCCAAGAATTGAATTGGATAGATTTGAACTGAGGTCATAATGATGGATTCTGTCTCTTTGAACATACATATTCAGTCATAACAACCTATTGCTTGCTTCCCATAGCAATAAAGTTTTGAATAGATGCTACACCACCAGATATCACTTGTATAAAATGAACACATTTTTTTAATCATGGTATATGAAAGTCATTTTAGAAGAAAATGCTAGCAACCATTTACAATTTTTTGTCATGTAGCTTACAAGACTGTTTTAATGAAGTATTTCAAAGAATTAGAATATTTTTCTGTATGTTCTGACTTCCTAAACATACACTTTTGCAAAAAATACAAAGACACTAAAGACTACAGTTATCTGATTCACCATTTACAAGAGTCTTTTAATTGAAGATACACAAATTACAGAAGAGTCTCCCTCTCCCTTATCTTGACAGGGATTTAAGGGACTTGAAGAACTGAATTCTCCCTTAAAAAAGTAGTATGGAAGGAGGAAATGGTCTCTTGGAGTCCCCAGTATCCTGTTGTCAGACAAAATTACTTAAGTGACCATATATTTAGTGGGATCTGAACACAAACTAGAATGGAAGAGGTACACTTAAGAGTAGAATTTGAGATACCTGCTTAGTATAGGCATAGCTATGAGATGCCACCTCTCTCCTTGTGCCATATGGCCACACAGATGAGATGTGCCTGAGCGGCACATGGGTGATGTTAAGAAACTCTGGACTTTCAGACTGATGTGCTCACTTCAGTTCTTCAAAGTGTTCATCTGTTTTTATCTTAAGACGAACTGAAGGTGTTAACCATGCAAAATTTATGGTGTACTTTTAATTTTAAGGACAACAGATACCTGCTGCTTAATAAATATATACTGTTCCCTGAGGTATGCAAGACCCTCTGTATCGAACGAAAAAGTAAGAGCAGTAGTTTCAGTTCTTTAAGCTAAGCCTACATGGCATAGTTCTACTTGTCTCTGAGGAATCCAGCCAGGGAGAAAACTAGAGCCTTGTATATTTTCTGATTCAGCTATGCACACCCACATTAGCAGACACAGTGATTCAGTGATGATGCAACTACAGTGACAAAAATGCATTCTGAGCTTAGGCTGACAAGAAAAGCACTCTAATAATTGCCATAAGAGACAGCAGGGCCCTGACAGATAACTTTTATGTCTGATGTAGTAAGCACATATGTGGAGGAGCTCCATAAAGATCTAATCCAAGGGTTTTTTTCCTCTATGGCATGGTTCAGGACTATCTAAATAGTATTAAAAAAAGGCAATTGAAAATTTGAGCAGAGGCATGTAATTCATACTTCATCTCTTCATAAAGGCTCAGTTGTTATCTTTTTCTTCAAATAACACTGTTTTTACAAATTATCTTGTCTAAAAATTATAAATATTATATTTAAAACACTATGGTGAAGAGTAGTACTGCACTGAAGAGTAGTTATCACATTAGCTTATACCAATAGTTTTTGCATGTTGCTGTTAGACAGTGTTGGCTGCTCTCAAAGACAATCCTTTCTCTCACAGCTCCTCTTTCTATTCCAGCTTGCTGTTAAGTTCCCAAGTTGAATGGTTGGCTACAAGGACTTACAACAGACTTCTGTTCCCCTGATACAAATATACATACCGAAGCTGCTATGCTTATGTTATACTCATGACCAGATAGAATCCTCTCTTGTGTGGTCGAATTGAATTTGCGGGGAAAGTGATGCAGAGATGTAGTTGCTGCTTGCAGTAGAAAAGCTCCAAAATAAAAGACAAAAGTAGCCCCATGGAAAATAAAATCCTAAAGAGCAAATAACAGAATCAGTCTGGACTGCAATACACATGCAATTCTTCTCGTCTCAGTACAAATGAAATCCAACGCTGAAATATGAAACCAGCACTGATAACAGTAACTTTAGATAAGCTGTGTTAAATCCATACTAGAGTTTAACCTGGACATGTTTTCACTGTAGCTTGCAATTATAAGCAACTCAGTAACATTATTAGTGATAAAAGGCAGCTTTCCCTCTCCCCAAACCTTATATTCTTTCTAATTAAGAGACACCTGCTCATGTTTATGTACACATACTACCTCTTCGATAAAAAAGAAGGGCATAAAGGCCAACTTTATCACATTTCAAACAGTACAATACAATCTTTTAGTCCCAAAATTCCCTCCCTAGCTATACCATAAACCAATAAAATTCCCCCTCCATGCCTAAATTTTGCTTCTGTAAATGCCCAGAAACACCTCAGCCTTGACACAGCTGAAATTTACTTCCCAATACAATCAAAATTCAAGAATTAAGGCATTTCCTCAACTCTTTCTGACTTGGCTCTACCCAACAGCCAGTAATTTAAAAGTTCTTCATGACACTGTGGAATAAAATGCCTGAGACTTGAGAGGACAGGTGTTAGGATTTACTTTAAACATGCTTCTCTCCTGGCCCACTCAAGGCAATTCTCTCCTCTGTGGTGAATGCTAACTGAATATAAGATTTAAACATGTCTCATTTCTGGATTCTATTACTTGACATACATGAAAAAAGTCTGGTGCCTAAGTATCTTTGCAGGTTCTATTTCAGAGTCCAGTGTTCCAGCAGCAAGATCTAAAACATGTTCTGGTACAGTTTTAAAATGACTAAAATAGTCTTTCAACATCTCCTTCTGTTGTTGAGTCTGAAAAACTGTTATCTGCACTGCACTGGATTTCCCAAGTCAATACAACATATACTTTGTGCCTATACCTACGCAGGTCTGAAAAAGCCACAGACACTATTTTAAAAATATACACAAGTATATATAAGCTTTTTTGATGATATCTATGGTAGTCTATCTCCAACATAATGAATTCTTTATGAACTTTAACTTTACTTGAGTGCAATGGACTACCAGTATGCCAAGAGTAAGAACCCAGGGTACACTATGTGTGCCCAGCACAGCAGCAGACAGCATTTATATGCATACAAATTACTGTGTGACATCCTTACCTACTGCCTGCCTGATATCAAAGTGAGAATGTGCTGCATTTCCCTGTTTAGAAACATGCAGTTTCTTTGTGAGATTTTCTTTTCATTGAAAGAATTTTCTTTTCAAATTCATTACTTATTCCATATTTGATAGCAGCTAAAGCTACTTAAATCACACCCTAGTCAGTTTTGATAAGTTACAAGAATAAGCTGCTACTGCAGTTCCCCATTCCACTTAGATCAGGACTGAGTGCATTCATGAGAGATATTTTCAGAAGACAAACTCTTTCATTTCCTTCCTTCTCCTGCCAAACCCTCTAATTTCCTTCTCCTGGAAGCAATTACAGTGAAGCTATATAGCATCAGTAAGGCTTCACATTCACATGGTTATGGTTTCTATGACCAAAAACCCCAAGATCTTATGAGGGAGGGTTTTTTGGCTTCTAGTAATTGTCAGCATGGTGCCTAACTCTCCCTTGCCTCCATACTTGTATAATCATTGGAACCTCATACAAAGTGTATGTAAAATATGACCAGATCCACATGGTAAGTTGGTTCACATCTAATTTTGTAAATGAGTATGTTGTGAGTCAGGCTGTAAAGGACAGTATTTGTCATACCATCTGGTTTAATACTGTGATGTACAGTGATGCGACTCTCCGTAAGTCCATCTTTTCCACTGTGTAGCATCTTATTTTTAAAATATCTTTATTAGCATTAACAGTTATAGTTACAACATAAGGTATTACTAAATGCACAGTTGCATTTATAGTAACAAAAATAATTTAACTGTTTCCACTAACTAATTATTTATTTGCAACAGAAGGTAAAAAGACCCGTGCTGCTACAGAGTTTAGTGCCAACAAGTTATAGAACATTTGGGTACCCAAAAATAGTGGTCAAATGATCTATCTAGTCTTATTTTTGTTGACAGATGGAAAGGGCTGGGTTTCAGCTACCAAGTGAGATATATTTTTTTTAATTCAAGATGTTGACTGAGTTATGACAGCTTTTCAAATGAAGCTACAGATGCAGCCTTTATACAAGTTATGTAGCAACTTCCCAACATAGAAAGTTTTCCAGTAATTTACTATATACAGTGGGACAAAATTAACAGTATAACAAATCACTGCCAGTATCAAGTAGTCAATGTGTAATACACACACAATTGTCATAAGATGAAATTTGTATAGTATTTTCAACCAATAAAAGGCTTTGTTCCTTACCCAGCAACTCTGAAATAAATGTGCAATTGTAAACTGGTAAACAGTTTCAATGAAACCCAGGACACTATTAATTTACTTCAGTTACACACACGCTCAAGGGCTTTGTTGCATCATAATTTGTGAGGATGTTGCAGCATAAATCCTTGTAAAAGTCTCTGTGATCATAACTCATTATTAGCCTAATTGCTGACTGCATTGTGCTGGAAAGCTGATGCTGTATGTATGTGTATTCACTGTCAAAGTCCTAAAGTTTGTTTTTAAAAGAATCCAGTCTGTTACCACTGATAGGCTTTGAAGTTATCACAGCTCCAAACTCATGAAGCTCTATGATTTGCTTTAAAGACCTTTTGTTTTAAGGGACTGTCCACAAATAACCTGAACAGATTCCACAAATGTTGATACTGAAGCATGCAACTCCATCTATGATCAAGGAAAATGTCAACAGGAAAACTAAGCCATGCAGAAGGAAGGTGAAAGTGATCAGCAATTACAGTCAGCCATACTTTAGTGTTTTAGAAGTTGCAGCCCTTTTGGAAGATTTTTTGAAAATTTCCATTCTGATCAGTTTTTGCACCCCTTATTCCTCACTTCCAGTAATATGAGAGTGTGGTATCATCTCACACTCAACTATTTGAGTACTAAAAACTCAAAGTAAAAAAAACAATTAACGACAAAAAAGGAGCACATAAATTAGCAGTCAATAACCTGAGGTATCCACCATATGGTTGGCAAAAACTAGAGTAAACAACTTCCCTTTTTTAATAGGAAGGTACAGTCTGTGGGAGCCACTGGCACAAGCCACAACAATCGACTACAGCAAGAATCAGGTTTTATCTTCACAATGAAGAAAAGTTGAGCAAAATATAATTATATGAGTAGTCTCACCAAGCTTCCTCTAACAAAGGTAAATGTTAAGTTTCCTGATAAGATGTTAAGCTATATCATACTGCAGGTTATTCTGTCTTTGACCACCTAAGGTCTAACAGCCACTCATCATTGCTGTCCTAGTTTTAAGGAATAAACTCAAAAGTCACCTGTAGACTGTCTCAGGAACCAGAGGGGACCTTCTGGGTGCTAAAGTCCAGTCTATGCTATCTCAGATAACCATATCACATAGAATGTTCACAAATGCATCCCTCCCTCTATAATATTAGATGTATTTTTCTACATCACATTATTCACAGGGTGTTACTACTACTTCTCTAATAGCCAGAAAGCATTTTCTGGTTTCCAGTCCACAATAATTTCTGCCCATTTAAATAAGTTTGTCATGCCTTGTTAAACTAGTCCTCTTCCTGCTGCTTATGCATTTTATGTGCTCACAGAGGACAAGTATACTCCTTCAAACTGTTTCAAAAGCTCCTTCAGCCTCCATAATAAAATAGGTCCTGTATTTCCTCTGTCATCTTTGTAACCCTATTTTTTCTTTTTCCGGTTTTGAATTCCTATGTTTTGAAAAACTTTCTGCTGAAACAGAAAGCCGCCAGGCATTAACACTTAGCATCAGCACTTTCTCATTAAATGATTTTCAGTTTATAAAACAAAGGGGATCCTTAAATAAAGAAAAAAATCTTACCGCCTGGTTCCAGTTGACAGCAATTTTATTTGCATAACCGAAGAGGAACACAGAGAGGAACACAATGGATAGGAACCATGCAGTCACTGCTACAAACATTACCCATCCCTGCAACACTGGCAGTGGAACTCTGGTAGAAGCAACCAAAATCCAGACTATTGTTCCAAACAGCTGCAAGGGAAGGAATACAGTAAATGAACTGAGAGGTAACTTTTCTTCAGTTCTTTCTGCCTAAGAACTGATATCATGCATTACACATCATCAGATTACTCTTAGGAACCAAGAGCAAACACTTTCAAAGTACTCAGGGAGCCCAAAATCTCTTCTCAGAAATGATAGGCACTAAGTGGTGATAAGACAAAGCCACTCTGAAATTCTAAAAAGTTCTTAAAATAGTCTTGAAAATCAGATTTACGAACCCAGATGATTTGTGTGCTGCTGCTGTTGAAAATATTTTTCTCAATAGTTTTGTAGTCCTAATCAGATGAGATATAGAAAAGAGATTACCCTACTTCTCTTTTACAATATGTTTGTAATAATAAACTGAAAGAGAACATATCAAGCAATAAAGTAAAACAGAAAACTAGAATACAGAATAAGGTGCATTGTAAATGATATTGTAAAGACTAGAAAAATACACAGCTTTCCAGAATCATCATAACTTAACTTGAGGAAGAATTCGGCACTGCCAATTTTCATTTCAGCATACTGATCACAGCAAGTGAGTGAGAGGGACACTGTGCTATGATGGGCTGAAGGAGAACTTACGTACTCCAAGACTTCCCTGGTTTAATCAGCTCTTGGCATAAGGAAGGGCCCTATTTCTTCCTGCAAATCCTGTCTCTTAATAAAAAAGGATAAATGGAGTGAATCACAACTGTCATCTAAAGTATGTTCAATTATTACAGAAGGATTTAACTTCATAATCCAACCTGCTGAAGAGTGACAACTACAATCAATTTTCAAGTAAGTTACTTCTTTCCTGTTTAAATTCTACAGATTTATAACCAGGAAGTCAGAGGCTACATTGTCAGATTCAGAGAATTTTTCTTTTGTATTAAGGTTGGATGAGAGATACCTTTTAAAAAATGACTGCTATAAAATTAGTTGGTACCTCTCTAACATTACTTTGCAGCAACATATATGTAAAGATGCATTGCTACTCTCAGTTCAAAGCTCCCAAGGGTTTATGTGTTAAAGTTGTTCTCCAGAGTTCCTTTTTTAGCTGCTGTAAAGAACCAAACTTTCTCTAGTTTCAGAAGACTGCAGGTGCACGTCTGTTACTCAGTGACTAGGATACAGCGAGGGACAGTGAGGAAGCAGAAGGGATAGCAGAAAGTGTCTGTTAAACAAAAAAACAAGAGACAGTGTGAAATGTTTTCAGTATGTTAATGTGCGAACTTGCAGGGTTCTTTAAAAACAAATTTAGAAATATATTGTAGAGACTGCTAATCTCAGCACCCACTGTTGTGCTATTTCCCTCACACTACACCTGTCCACTTCGGCTCAGCTGTCAGATATACAATAGGTGGGCCAACCTAATTAACCTTTTGTCCCTCCTGACTCAAGACCTGATTTAGTGCCTGGACTTGTGTTTCAAGCTCTTTGCTCAGGTAGAGTTTTATAACCTGTAGGGCAGGATCCCGCTCACAAGCTGAGACCCAAGCAGCAGTCTGTTCTTGACCCCAAGAAATAAAAATAAAATCAAATCAGGTGAGTTCTACCAAGGTCTTGTTTGGTTGGGGTTTTTTTTTTCTTTTTTTTTTTTTCTTTTCTCCTACTAATCAGTAGGAGGGCACTGCAGAGCCTCACACACGGCCTTCGCTCAAAGGTCTCAGCCCTGCGTACACCACTGAGGACTTGCACGCATATGACATTAAACACACTTGTAGGAGTCCGCACAGCTCAAGTCCTTAAAGTCCTCGACAGCTCAAACAACACCGCGAAACCCACCACGGCGGGGCCACCCCCGGCCCGGGGTGAGGGAGCACAGCCCCGGCGGGGCACAGACCCAGACCCCGGCCCCCCGGCCCCGGGACCCCCGGCGGGGCACCCACGGCCCCGGCCCCAGCCCCGGCCCTCCCGCCCGCACCTGCCCCGCGCCCAAGATGGCAGGTGCGGGCGCGGGTGCGGCGGAGCTGCCGCTGGGCCGGCCCGGAGCGCGGGGAGCAGCGCGGCGGGGCCGGGGCCGCTTCCCCACCTCCCCGCCGCCTCCCCGGCCACCCCCGGGCACTCACGATCTCCAGGACGACCACAGCCCCCGAGAAGGTGCGCAGGATCTCCAGGCCGGAAGGCAGCGTGACCCGGGGCGGCGGGAAGTAGGGAGCGGGGTTGGGAGGCGGCGGCATGGACGAGGCTCCCCTGGGCAGCATTGCTGCCGTGGCGCCGGGTGCGGGGCCGAGCGCGGCGGGGCCGCCCAAGCCGCGGCCAGGTGGGCGAGGAGGCGGCGACGGGGGCGGGGACAGGTGAGGAAGGGACGGGCCGCCCGGCCCCGGCCCCCTTTTTCTTTTTAAAGGAACCTACTAGGTTGCCCACACTGAAAACATTTCATGTGTGTTTTCTTTTCGTTCGGTCCGTGCACAGTGCTTAAAAAGTAAATGAAAAAGTTTGTTTGCAAAAAGTTTTGGATAGGTGAGGGTCCATAAAGGTCCACGTTCACCAGGCGACTTATAATGCGTTTCGTTTCTTAACGCTGCTTTGTATTTACATCTTCCCCAGATGAAGGATGTGGCATTATGCAGCAGTTTTGTCATTTCTCCCAGTGTGGCTCAGGAAGGGGTGTCCTGACCATGGGATGACTGAGCACTGTTTCACCCAGTGTTATCCCATGCAGTGTTTCTGAGTGTTTATTTATCCTCAACACATACAGCTGTGATTTTAAAGATCATGTTTTAAGAAGGTTTCATGCGAGTGTATGCAGCTTCTCTGGAAGTTGAACTAGCTTAGCTGTTAAGACTATATACCTTTATTTTTAAATGCATGATGTTTCTGGGATGTCCTTTTGTCATGACAGAAATGCCACGGCCTGATGCTTGTCTTTCCCACCCCAATGCAAGCTCTAGGTGGAGAGCAGTCGGCTCCAGTAAACACGATTCATCTATGCTTCTACCATACCTAGAATGTAAATAGATTTGTGATGCTTTTAAAATGCAGTAAGAGCTGATTGGCTTTGAAATCGTGGCTTCTGAAGGAGGAAGAAGCAACAGTTTACACTCTTTCTTGTGCTCTCTTTGTCCTTATGCATCTTATAGCTGGATTCCTCTTGCACTGTTAGGTGGGAGATGTGGGGTTTAATCTCCATTAGGCTGAGGAAGGCACTTAGCTCAGCCTCCCCTCTTTTCTGAGTGCTGTACTCCATCAGTCATCCAATGAGATAATATTTCTCTTCTAGACCTATTTTAAAAGTGAACCTTGTATCCCATCCATTCATCTTTAGGAAAGGACTTCAGGCTCTGGAAGTACATGCCTACAGGACCTGATTTGGGTGTATTTTGGAAAGGAATGGGTTTCAGACTTGTGCCTAAGTGTTTAGGTGTAGGTGGTTTGTTCTTGGGGTTGCATTCTGGAGACCATATGTCCAATTAACTTCACAGTCTGGCCCTAAATCTGTTGAGACTGCCCTGCAGAGGAAGAAATCTGAGCTGGTGGAAAACTGGGTTGATCAGTTTATGATTCAGAACAAGAACTGTGATTGTCCTTATCTTATACAAAGGAAGTACAAATAACACTTGGTCATAAACATTTCCAGTGTTATTATCCAGCTGCGCAATAAATCTGTGTGAACTCCAGCAGCACTGGATTTTACTAATGATTGCATGTCATGTGCATTCACTTTTTCTTGCTTGTGAATACCATTCCTTTTAACCTGCACATTCCTTTCAACACTTATATTCTTGAATTTTAGTATATTTTCACAATGAAGTCTAAATTTCACTGGTAGGTACCTATAGGTATACCAAATAGATTTTTGTCAGTGCTTTTTCCTGAGTCCTAATCATTTAAATGAAATTGACTGTTTAAATTATTTTTACTGTGTTCAGGCAGGATGCACTACAGCGCCTTGTGGGATTGCTTTTATACTGATTCATAAGCTGTTTGAGTCTTTAAAGATCTGGATTCTTTAAGAGATTAGTGTCAGGATTGCATTTTTAAATTTCCACAGCAAAAGTACATGTTTGTGTTGGACTGCTTTTTAATAGCATTTTTATGTAACTAATTGCATCTTGGCATGTTACAAGGTAAATTAATGATGCTGCCTCAAGTCCACCAGAGTCAACAAGTAGACAGAAGTCTATTGATTCACTGTGCATAGGAAGATCTGTCTATACAACCACAAGGACTAAAATCTGCTCTTAAATGGCTGTAACATAAAGTCCAAACTCTTTCCTTTTCGTGTTCTTATGCTTATGGCAGCATAACACAAATTTGGCATTGTCACAGAACTATAAAAGCAGTTGCCATTGACTTTAGATTATGAACAATAATTGATGATGTAAATAAATTCCTTGTATAGTGATGCAAAATATGCATATCTTATATATAAAAATTAAAATATCTGTTTTGGAATACTGCAATTTTCCCCCAAGTGAGCAACCATGGAAAAATGCATAAGTTATTAAAATCTATAGTCAGCCATAATAAAAGATAAATTAATATTTTGAAAAAACATATATGTCATACTGAATATGAAAATTACTTATACAGCAGTCCTATGCTGCAAGATTCAGACTACCTTTTGTGATGCGTGGCATGACACTTCTGGAAAAGGTGAATATTAGTAAGCATACTAGAGTAATAGGTGAAAGAAATTGCAATGTAAGAATTTATGGTACTTAAGACCTTATCTGAGTATGTTATCAGAAGCACTTCAGGAAGAGATGTAATCTCACATTCCATGTTGCTGTGTGCACAAGGGTGGTCTGCCAAAATGGTCAAAGGAGTGGAAAATAAAAAAAAAAACACAATAAATGACAGTAACCCTATTCTCCTGTGGCTCTGTTTAGACACAAACGGATTGCCCCAAGCCAGAGCAGAGCTAAGCAAGGTTTTTCTGATATTATTAGGATCTGCTTTTTTATTCCAGTTACTTTCTTGTTCTGGAGGAAGTTGCCCCCAAAAGTTGGCTGTGTTTCTTTTAGATTTGCAAAGTTGCTCTTTCTTAAGAAAGAACACAGATCTTCTTAATCCTATAATTAGTTACATATCAAAAATAGAAAGCCTAAGGCTGATCATATAAAATGCAGACTGTTTTGTTTATGGATGAATTAATTTAACATGCTCCTGCAAATTGCATGCAGGATTCTGATCTCATAGTGGTACAAACTCTGGAGTCATTCCCCTTTAGCCAGTGAAATTAAATAGGCTTAAAACGCATTTAATAAGATGAGTGATAAGGAAACCTTTTAGCATCATTTGTATACTGTATTTACTCCGTGGTAACAGAACTTCAGGTTCATGGTGGAACCTATGCATATTAGGAATTCATGTGCAAATACCACCACATTGTTGAGGTTTCTTGGGAGGCAGTGCAAGAGTTTTTATTTCTAATAGGTGGAGCCAGGCTTGTGAATGCATGGTGCCCCTCTTTGCGTCATCACACTAAGGGAAAAATAGCTGTTGAAATCGTTCACTTCATCCAGTTAAACTGAGCTTGGAATGTGTGCTGAAGAGAGGAGGTGAAGATAAATGTGCCACCTGTTTGGTCCACCAGTCCCAGGGACGGCTGGTTACCAAACAAGTCCCTAGAGTAGCTTAAAGCAGTCTCAGAGCTGCTCTAAGCAGTGATTTCTGGCTGCCTCATAAGGCACTGGTGGTACTCTGGATATGGCCTCTTCCTGCAGAAGTGTCTTCTGTACTCAAGAGCTGTGGGATAAAAGGCATTGACCTGGCTACCTTGGCTCTGCACAGTCTCAGGATGCTCTTTAAAACAAGAAATCCTTAGCTTGCTTGTTAGGGGTATTTGAAGGTCCCTTCACACAGGCACCACACATCTGGGAAGCTGGCATCGAGCCAGGGATGCTCCTTGGAGGAGTAAGATGGCGTTACTGAGAACAGACTGAGGTCTCTGACCTGTTCCGATAACATTGTTTCCATGTTCCTAAGGTTACCAGCACTTAATTTGTTTGACTTGGTGGCACTGCTGTTCTCTAGCAGCATAGTATAAGGTGCAGTTAAAGGGTGGATTCTCCATTAATTTACTTTGAGGAACTCCTTTTAGATGTGTGAGAGTGCAGTAAAGATAAATCTGCAAAGTCTCATCGTAGCAGAGAGGAGGATCCTGAACTGGCATGGTGCAGTAGGCGGGGTGTGTAGAGAGGGGCGTGGCAGAGCAGAACAAAGTTACCTAATGGGAAAATGTCTCAAGAAGTTAATGTGCTGCTCTTGGCATAGGTGACCTAGCCAGAAAAATGGTTTGCATGGATCGTCCCCAGAAGCGAATATGGAAGTCTCAGAGGTACAAACTGGGAGTATAACATTCTTGTAGATAAGAGATGAGTAAATGACACTGATTATGACAGTATTGCCCAGGAAAACAAGCAGATGGACTGCACAGCAGCAATACTAAATGTTTTGGGTTTTTTCCCTGTTCCCCTCCTGCTTCATGGTGTAAAAGAGGACCAGGCCAGCCGGTTGCAGAAAAGCTCAAGTTCAGCGACACAGGAAGGAGGGTGTGATGTCTAAGTGCTGTCAGTGCAGGATGCAGCACAGCATCATGCCATTGGTACTGCTGGTAGTGTGGGCCTCTTCTCCCTCTGTCGTTCCTCAAGGCTTGATCTTTACTCACAGTGTGTTGGCCTCTGGTCTTATCTGTTGTTGGCCAGGAGTATGGATTTATTGTTTTGATGAACTGTCGGTACTGACGGGAAGTCACCTTTTTCCTCAGTTGCAGTTTGTTTGCCTTTTGGGGACTGTTTGTTTTATTGAGCAAATTCCTGGCTAAAAATCCATTAGATGGCAAAGGATAATTAAGCAAAAGACAATGGTGACTTTATTTTGTCATGAATCAATTCAGGAAGGAGAAGCAGGGAGACAAAATATGGCTGTAAAAAAGGCACTATAATGGTTGGAAATGGCATAACAATGCTGCTGCAAAAGGAGTGAATCTATACATTTCAAAGCACTCTGAATTTATTTGCTTGTAAAGAAGGAGTTACTAGTGTTAAAATGTATACACATAGTTAGGCCTTATCTGATGACTGTTAGTAGGATGGTAAAGAGCTATTTTTATGTAAGTATAGACATCTTTAAAGGATATACAATCTGTATTTGTAGTTAGTTTCAGTTTGCTTGAAACAGCAGAGTCTTATTCTACTGACATGTGTTGTTACTTACAGTAACTACTGGAGTTACAAGGCTGAGAGGGAGCTATTTAGCTACTGAATCACTGACTGACCTGTAATCCTTTTACTGACTATGCATGATTTCAAAACTGTCTCCAAGCCTCCAGCCTCCAAGCATCCAGTGCCTCTGATGTTCACAAACTTCCTGGTGGTAGGTCAAGCTGCACATAAGCCAGCGTAACTGAGCTGCTGACCAAAGAAGGGATCCCAATCCCACAGCCATGGTTTCCCTCTGCCTCCTTTGTATCAAAGTTAATGAAACTCAGGGTACCGAGTGTGTCAGACCAAGTGAAAACTGTTACTTGTTTCTCTTTGACTGATTAGGCTTGTGCTGAAATTAGTTCATTTTACACCAGTTTAAAAATAAACACAAAACTTATGAATCAGATAGACTGCCATGTTCTATCTTCCTTATGGGATGTGCAGGAAACAGATATTTTTTTCTATTTTAATATGATAGATGGAAAGCCATTATTAGGATTTTTCTTGTAGATAAGAAATGCTGGTGCAGCTTCTAGAAGCCATTGGGTGGTCCGACTGTGGTTCTGCATCTTTAGACACTCAACTGCTGTGCCCATATTAAGTAAAGGGAAAAATTAAATGATCACAGTTCTCTGTTTGTACTGGAAGAAATTGGTTTCATTATGAAATTCAAATTGTTCATAAAGAGGTGTTTGAATGTTCTTACGTATAGGTAATTTCGGGGAAAATGGTATCTGGAGTGTATTTTCTTGAGTGAAGTTTTCAATGTTTTACATCCTGGGGGACTCCAAGGGTCTCAACTGAGATGAAGTGGGTCACAATATATCAGCATTTATCTCATTTTTTTTTACTTAGAGTAAACATATATACACGTTCTGTAACCTTTAACTTTAGGTTATGAACTTGCCTGCCCTCTGCAATGATAAACTCCCATAGTGTTTTCAGGAGCTGGATGTCCCTTATAGAACAGGAACCCTATTTTTTATGCTTAATTTTCTGACATCAGATTGAGAAATGCTTCCCACTGATGTGCTTACACCCTCTGAAAACCAGCCCTGATACTGATGGTAAATTCCAAATAGTAGCTGTTTCTGATTCACCACATGCTGAAGATACATCAGAAGTTAATATATATGAGAATAGTATCTTTGTTTCAGGGAATTATTGTGATTATTTCTTCAGGCCTATCTCAACTACTTAGTTCCTACTGGGCGGTCCCATGGCGTAATGGAGAGCACTCTGGACTCTGAATCCCAACGACCTGAGTTCCAATCTCAGTGGGGGCTGTCCCCTGGGCAGTTAAATGCCTCCCTGCCATCCGATCCCATCAGATCTCGGATGCTCAGCAGGGGCAGCCCCGGTT
>JAWWEU010000081.1:139770039-139808305 GCA_035583155.1 Acropternis orthonyx | reverse complement strand
TGTGCAGGCTGGAAGGGCACACCCACATGGGGAGAGCCCTTCCCAAGGTCTTCGTTTGCGAAGTCTGGCCATACAGTTCCTACTGAACCCAGGCCCAGATTCTTTCACAATATTTTGGTAAGTTTAAGCATTTGATCAAGTAGGTTTTGATTCACAGGGAAGCAGATTTGATTTTTTTTTTCTTTCCTTTCTTTCATAAATCCTAAACTAGTTAAACTGCATTCCTGTTGGCCCGACATCCTTCATGAAGAAATAAGTGTTACGCACAGTATGTATGCAATTTCTGGATAGAAAACAATCTGTGGTTCTACTAGCACGTTTAGCTTATGAATCATCAAAGAAGGTGAGGTGGTTCGTGTTGTCCTCATGCGGAGACACACTCTGCTAAGATGTGGTTTAGTCTATGAAAAATAAGTTAAAGACCAACTATCTCACTTTCCCTCCATGATTTTAAATGTGACAACCACAGAATTCATTCACACATCTAATGAATATTTTATTTCATTCACAGTTGCTGATGGTTTCTTCTATTCATTAATGTCTTTATACTTTGCTTCCTGATATCTTTCCACTTCTTGCACATGCTCTTCTTATGCAGTGGATGTTTGCACCCACTACGGTAAATTACTCCTAACAGTAGACTTGCACATTGTTCTCAGAAATCCTGGATGAGGGAGGAGAATTGGCTACCAGGAAAATTTTGTAATTCATTTACAAGGCAGTAATTAGTAAATAAAACCAAACAAACCTTAATTAGGAGCCTTCCTGCACCTTTAAATGAAATTTTTCTTCTACCCTGGAATCTGATTTGGAACGGGACCTTATGTTCCCATATCCTTTGGAGTGTTTACAGTCTGTAGCAGTGCATTTCAAATACTTGAATTGCCTTGCCATTTTCTGCCTACCAGTAGTTTTGTGGAGCTATTTAAGTAGCTTAAATTTTAATCCACGGGTATTTGGAAGAAGGATGAATCAGTGGTCAAAAAACACAACTCATTAATTTTACATAATAGCAAAAGAATAAATAGGTCAGTATGCTGTGCCTTATTTTACTAATAGGATAGTCTAATTGTTGTGTAGTTAGTGTTTACAGGGTACTTTGAAGATGTAATTTGTTGTACAGGACTAATGTTTTGTTCATGCATTTCTACATCTAGCTATACTCAAAAAGAAATACTTAACCTTGCATGAAGTCCTTTTGGGTTTCTGGTGCATAGTGAAAGAAAGTAGGCTGGGGTTCAGCTGACCAAGTGCCTCTGTGTATCTCTAGTTGCCTGGCTAGACCCCACACTACAAATAGGAAAGAAATAGCCACATTTGAGGAACAATTTGTTTTGTACTAAAATATGTAACTGGAAATACATAATATGAATGGTTTGTGTTCTGCTTTGTCTTTGGTTTTGCAGAAAATGTATTTTTACTTCTTCAGGTCCTGAGAAAGTGCTCTCTTGCATTTGTGAGCTTGCATTTAAAGCATTTTCAAGACCTAGAAGCTGGCTTACAGTGGGAAATAAATTGACCAGTTCACATGCTAAGCACCCACGAACTCTGTATTCACATTTTTCTGCACTGCTTTACTTAATCTTCTACTGAATGACCGATCATCCTTGTTACTCCTTCCACCCTCCGCATAGTAGAGTGCTCCACGTGCTCAGGGAATGTTGTAGGGCAACTGATATAAAGACTTCTATTGTAAAAAGGTGGGAAAACTAGCATCTCTTGGTAGACAATTCACTGTTGAGGGATTAGTAAGATAGCAAAAGCTTGGAACATCTAGTAAGGGGAAAAAATAAACAGGGTATTCGTGACTGAAATCTGTTTCCAAAAAGACATTACTTACATTTGTTGTATTCATAAGGATCGAACTATGTCTGCATCAATAAAATCAAATCAATGATTGGCATCTGCCTACTTTTATAAAGTTATGTCTACTTCGTAAAGCACATGAGCAAAGACAAATATGACGAAAGAGAAGATACATAATGAAATTGCATAGTTTAAGAAGGTCATGGCTCTGCAGATGCACCCATGATCTATCATACCAGTGAGAATATACAGTCTCTTCACTGCCCCATCACCTGCAGATCTGCACTTGATTAGTCACAGGACCTCCATGGGATTTAGACATAAGTATAACACTGAGGATTCTGAGGTATAGCATTAAGGGTCTTAGGGATTCAGAACTCAGACATGCACATGTCAACATGCACTTTCTATGCATGAAGAGTTTTGCATGGTTAGGCACTGTGCTTTGGTAGGCTGCTGCTGCTGTCTGCAAAACAGGGTGATGGGAGTTCCTGGTCCCACCCACCTAACAATAATCAGGTGAAACTTTTCCTCCCTGTGTTGAAAGATCCACGTGGAGAAACCTTTCCAGACCCGGAGTAGGTGGGGTCCCGGGTCTGCAATTGGGCTCAATGCACGGTGTAAGTAGGCAGAGAATTCTTCTATAATTTGCTGTTCTCCATTACCACACAAACATAAAAAAGACCCAGATTAAGCTACTGCTTTGATCTTCCTCATTATTTCTTCCCCATGTTGAATAGGTTCCATATGACTTTAATAAATGTCAAAAGAGAGAGGAAAAAAAGAAATAGGAATTCACAGCTTCTGTACCTGTGCAAACTTACTACATCAGGACAATCTAGAGCAATACTTTCCACATGACTGTGTTAATCCTCCTGTCTGTGAGACATTTACTATTTTTATCATCATACATAGTGTCAGATTGCATCTCATTAACCATTTCAGTCAGCTGAACAGCAACCGCAGTGTACTGTTTAAGACTGTATGTGAAACTAAATAGAGATGCCTTTATAGTCTTGTGGCTGTGGTCAAGAATGTGGCAATCCATTGCTCTAGGCGCTAAATTGTTTTTTTAAAAAAGTGCTTAAAGGCAGTGAAAGAAGTGGAAAGAAAAAAAGAAGTGGAACTGGTGAATGCCCCTGTAAGATTGTTTTAAATGTTTGAGGAAAATGTTTGACCAGAAAACTCTGTGGGAGCACACAGATCACATCCAAGGTGCCAAAAAACTGATTAGATGTCTCTGCAGGGCCATTCTATCACATCAGAAGGGTAATAGAGGCAATGGAAGGTTCTTAATAACTGGAAATAGGTAGATGTTACACCCTTCTTCAAAAAGGCCAAAGACAATCTGGGGAACTATAAACTGAGCAGCATCACCTTGGTCCCCATGGAACTTAATGGGTCCTCTTGAAGCACATTTCTTGGCGTATGAAGGAGAAGAAGGTGATTGGAAACAATCAGCATAGATCTACCAAGAGTAAATCATGCCTGACCACTTGATTGTATTTATGATTCTCTGACTGCATTTGTGGATGAGGGGAGAGCAGTGAATGTAATTTACCTCAAATATAGCAAAAGCTTTTGATGTTGTTGCCAACAACATTCTTACATCCAAGTTAGGATTTTATTATCTGTGGATGATTTGGCTAAGAGGAGAATGGTTATATGAGTTGCTCTCTATCCAGAGAACATTTTCCTGTTTTCCTAGTAGAGTGCCACAGAGATCTAGATATTGAAACTGTACTGTTTAACATCTTTACCAGTTACCTCGAGGAGGTGATGAAGTCCACTCTCTTAGGTTTGCACATGACACCACATTGGCGGGAAGAGTGGGTATGCTGTGGGCAGTGCTACCATGCAGAGTAACCTAGGCAGGCTGGAGGAATGGGCCAAGAGGAACCTTATGAAATTCAGCAAGGACTAATGAAAGTTTCCATCACCTGGGAATGCTGAGCCCTTGCATCAATACATGCTGTGGCTGACTGGCTTTCCTGCAAAGACTCTGGGGAGTCCTGGCAGACAGCACGCTGCCTTTGTGTCAGGAGTGTGTCCTGGCAGCAAAGAAGATAACAGCATCCTGACTGTGCTAGAGGGAGCACAGCCAGGATCTTGTGGGAAGGGATTATGCTCCTGCTCAGCACCTATTAGACCACATCTAGACAGTGTGTCCTTTTGAGCTCCTTCAGGAAAGGCGTTGAAAAATTGGAGCCAGGTTCTACTGAGGACCCCCAAGGTGCTTAGAGTCAGAGCCATGTGAGGAGCTAAAGGAACTGTATTTATTCAGCCTGAAGAAGAGGTGGCTTCAGGTAGACCTGACAGCAACCTGCCAGGACCTATTAGGGAGCCTTCAAGAAGACAAAGCCAGGCTTTTCACAGTGGTAACTGGTGGGAGAACAAGAAACAGCAGACATAAATTGAAACAAAAAATGTTCAGTCTGGCAATAATGAAAAGAAAAACACATGAAAAAATAACACTGGGATTGGATAAAATGGTTTAGGTGTCAAGCAATAACAGACCATAAATCGTGAATAGTCAGACACCATTTCCTGTGTTCCTGGCTCCATCCACTTAGCACAGAAACCTAAGATACTTTACCCCCCACAGTGAATTTCCACTGGCTAGCAGTGAAACGTTTGATATATTCCAAATTCTTAATTATAACAAGCATATTTTTCATGCAAAACACAGCTATGATATTTCAGTTAGTGAAGGCTCAAGCCTGTGTCCGCATGGCATGGTGTGGGGCTGTATGCACCTGCCTGCCAGGTTTCCTCTCTGGCATAACCTGATTTATTTGGCCTGGCCCGTGAGTCAGGTTTCTTGGCAGAATTTATTAACTGGAACCTAGTGCTGCAGAAATGGGTGGCACAAGCACCTGATCATATTTAATGCCTGGCTGGCTTAAACATCTGCTGTGTCCCTCTACTGTCCCTCTTCTTTAGTTAGCAAAGGAACTGCGACTCCAAGTCTGCTTGTTTCATCTGGTCTAGCCTTTCCCAAAGTTACATTACTAAATAGTGTGTAAAAGGGTTGGCTTTGTTTATTTTTTTTCTATTTAAGGAAGGATGAAGCTGGTGTGGTAAGAGAGAAGGAGAGCAGTTCCAGCCTTTCCACTGAGAAACCTGACACAAGGTCCTCACTCGCTTCCCTCAGCCATGCAGCCAGAGACTGTGACAGTCATTCCTTCCTGTACATGGAGCATGCTCCAGGACTACTCATAACTCACGGTCACCTAAAAACCCTCTAGAGTTTCCATTTAGACATGTATTCCCTGATTTTGAATGTGTAGGAGAGCACCTGGTCTGATTTGAGGCAGAGCTTGATCCTGCAGCAAAGTATTGCTCCTCTTTCACCTTCTCCCAGGTCTGAGTTTTCTCCATGAGAACAGGAAAATTTCCTGTTCATGATAGTTGTAGCATTAAGGACACCTCCAAATTTTGTTACCCAGTGGTCTCAGTATGACTAGAGAGTTTTGGAATATGCCCTCTCTCCCCCTCCCCCATCTGACAAACATGTTTTGGTGGCTTTTTGGGTCAGAAGTAAAGAGAAGGTGAGGAGAAGTAATTGTGCCTACCCACAGGGATGCTACTACGCCACTTCTGCATGACTGGTAGGAACTGGTCTGCTGTGACTGAGGCCAGCAGTCCTGGGCTTGAACCTCTAAAAGGCATTGCTTTTCCTCAAGAAACTTAGCCTTCAATTAGTCATTAACTCTTTATCATTACCCATTAATGATTCTAAACCAAAAGTGTTTAGCTTAATGAGTTTATTAGTATAGTTCCTAAAAAGTGTAATTCTGATTAATTTTGGGGAATATCAATTCCCAGAGAGAGAACAATTGAGGCTGAGTTATGTTGTGCTAAGTGAACCTGTTTGCCCAAATACTGTCTTAGCGTATGTAGGGGAGCAATGAAAAGAAATGTGGTCCCACCCCTTCATTCATGGGTCTGAATAGTTTTCTGGAGGGTGTGTAGCAACACAAATAATTTACTGCTGGTAGCAACAAGTGGTTTTCTGGAGGAACAAGTGTCAGAGAAACTGGATTACAAGGGCGGTTCTGAGTCACAGAGTCTTCTGGGATCTCCCTGCATTGGTCATTGCTCAGAGGTGAGCCTGGAGCCAAACTAACAACCAGCTATATGGTTTAGAGGATTTTCCTGTTGAGGGTGAGGTTGAGGAAGTATGACTGTTGTCTGGTTGCCTTTGCAGTGCTCTATAAAACAACAGAAGGAAGACTTGGAGCTGACCCTCTGCATTATCAGCTGATGGCATGTCCAGCTCTTCATATACCCAGAGGAAGACTTTGTGCAACTAATGCTCAGAGTGTCCTGCAGGATACATTGCTGCACAGTGCCTAGTGTCTAGCATTCTTCTTGGCTTCTGATTATCATTCCTTAATTTTTAGTGTCAAGAGGGAAAGAAAACGTTCATTGCAATGAACCTGGGATTTCTCTTGGCATCTCCTGCTCTGAGGAAAGGAGAACCATGATTAAGAATATGCTCACTTCTGGAACCAAAATGGTTGCTGTGTCTGAAGAAAAAAGCTCTGTCAGTATTGTCAAAGATGTGAAAATGTGATCTACTGTGGGCATTCTGACATGGAGATCTGAGCAACCATGCACTGACAGCAGAGCCTTTGTGTTCACTGCTCATCATTTTTGGGGAGTCCCTCTGAAGTGCATGACTAAGTTGCTCAATCACACCTGAATCTGGGTTCTTGGGGGATAAAACCTGTTCCATAGCTGTTTCCTGTGTTCCAAAGGCATGGGTGATTTTTGCATTAGACATTAAATGTCACTGCCTTTTGAGTTAGGGGGCTAATATGTTTCTGGAATCACTTGTTAAACCAGCAACACACAAGGTGTAGCTTATACTACGCATGCCTGTTTACAGCCTAGAGGAATAGTGTTGCTTCCTTTGCACTGTTCTCTTTGTGCTAGACTTTTCTATTTTTATCACAGATTCTGGGATACTTCAGAGGCTAGAACTTCTCCATCTATTGTCTGGTTGCCTACAAGCTGTGCAGGCTTGCATGCAGAAGTACCATTAATTCTTCACACCTCAGACAAGACTGATGAAGACAGAGTTGAAAGCAGAGGTAAGTGAGATCTCCCCTGTGTAAAATCATAGAATGGCTTGGGTTGGAAGTGACATTAAAGACGATTTAGTTCCAATCCCCATGCCATAGGCAAGGATACCTTTCACTACACCAGATTGCATCAGCTCCATTCCACCTGGCCTTGAACACTTCCAGGGATGGGGCATCCGCAGCTTCTCTGGGCAATCTGATCCAGTGCCTCACCACCCTCACAATAAACACTTTCTTCCTGATATCCAATCTAAACCTACTCTCCTTCAGTTTAAACTCATTCCCCCTTGTCCTGCCATTACATGCCCTTGCAAAAAGTGTCTCTCTGTCTTTCTTGTAGGCTTCCTTCAGGTACTGGCAGGCTACAATTAGGTCATCCACGGCCTTCTCTTTTTCAGGCTGAACTGTCCCAATTCTCTCAACCTTTCCTCATGGGAGAGGTGCTCCATCCCTCCACTCTTCTTGGTGACCCTCCTTTGGATTTGCTCCAACAGGTCCATGTCCCTCCTGTGCTGGTGGTCCCAGAGCTGGATGCAGCACTTCTGGTGGGGTCTCATAAGAGTGGAGTAGAGGGGCAGAATCAACTCCCTTACCCTGCTGCCCACGCCACTCTGGATGCAGCCCAGGATATATTTGGTTTCTGGACTGCGAGTGCACACTGCCAGCTCATGTCCAGCTTCTCATTTACCAGCACCCCCAAGTCCTTCTCAGCAGGGCTGCTCTAGATTGGTTCATCCCCAGCCTGTTTTGATACCAGGGGTTGCCCCAACCCAGATGCAGCACCTTGCACTTGGTCTTGTTAAAACTCATGAGATTTCCATGGGCACATTCTCAAACTTGTCCAGGTCCCTCTGGATAGCATCCTGTCTTTCAAGTCTCAATCCTTTTGCCCATGAGATTAATGAAGTGATTAAATAACACTTGTCCCAGTACAGACTCCTGAGGGACATGACTTGTCACTGATGTCCATCAGGACTCTGAGCCATTGACCACTAACCTCTGGATACAATTGTCCAACCAATTCTTTATTCATCTAACAGTCCACCCATTGAATCCATATCTCTCCAATTTAAAGAGAAGGATGTTGTGGGGGTCCATGTCAGAGGCTTTACAGAAGTCCAGATAAATGCATATCAGGCATATAATTGCACAGCCAAATAAAATACAGTATTCCAACTTCTACATTTGAAGTTGGCCCTGCTTTGCATGGATGATTCAACCAGATGACTTCCAGAGGTCCCTTCCACCTCAAATTACTCTATGATTCTAACAAAAGAAGAATTTTTTCAAGAGAAACTGCAAATCTGTTCTCCCAGCTCTGAAGTCACCAGGGAGATTACTGGGACTTCCTGCACAGGTCAGAGATTAATGAAAAACATATTTTTTCCATCTGTGGACTTTGCAAATTACATCAGTAATTAATATACCAATGAGCTTACTATTTCTGGCATGGGTGAAATTATATTCACCTTTGCATGCTCTAAATTTACCCCTAAATTACACATGAAAATGCCAACACTAAAATTTTATTGTGAAATAAAAATTCACAACTGGCTGGATGCTCCCTGCTGACTTTATTGTCACTGATGACTAAACAGTAGCTACTCTTGCTTAACCTGATGAGGTGAAGGCTGGATGGAGGCCTGTCCCTAGTTTGCTATCCCTGGTTTGCTCTCCCTACAGCAGATGGATGAGGATGGGTCCTTGTATGTACAGTAGGTGCCAGGCATGTTCTCTGGCACTTTTATTTCCTCTTCTTGGGAAATTCACATACAAAGTAGATGGTGACTTGGCACTCGGAGTCATTCCACTCTCCTGTGCTGAGCATTTCCACACAGTCCTCACGGCCAGCTGCATCGTGAGGCTCCCCTTGCTTCCAGTTACTGTAGTTCTGCAGTGGGCTGTTGTCTGCATACACAAAGTGTCCTTCTTTTTCCATGTCGTTCAGCCCAATGAAGGCTCGGAAGAGGCCGCTGCTGGAGATGTAGTCAGCAATCAGGGCATTGGTTGCCTCATCTTTAGGCATGGCCAGTGTTCCCCCTCTGTCCCTGCAGTGGACCAAGGCTTCTCTGTAATTCTTCTCTTCTTTAACAATGTAATAGAATTTCTCATCCGTCTCCCTTATACCTGCTATTACTTTAAAGGAGAAGAAAAATTGCTTAATGGCATGTCAACAGATGCTGAAGCTACTTCTATCCCAGTATGACAGTGAGATGATTTTTACAGTGGAATTAATAAAAGGGAAGGATGAAAATTATTCCCACCAGTGAATTTGTGATGAACAACGAGGACATGATCAGAAAGTGATGCAACTAATGGGACTGACAAGCACCTTGCCCACATTAGGACACGAACTATTCAGTCCTGATTCGTGTGTCTCCTGTTACTCTTAATTTTTACTTAATAGATATCGAGTACTAACCAAATTAAGGCATGCTAAATGGTCAAATAACAATGTCTACCTCTTGATCACCCCCATTGCTTTGTATGTTTTTAAATACAGTTTGTGAAAAAGTGCCCAGGGATAGCAACACAGGGGTTTAGGTAGCTTTTCAGGCTCTTTCCATGTAGAGGAAAATGAATGTGACTGCTAAAATAAGACATTTTAAATACAGCCTGATATTCAGAGCTGCTGTAGCACTATGTGGCATTGACTAGGAAGAAAATTGTGGCTGCTCAGCAGCTTTAAGAGGCAGAACATTCAACCAGCATATGGCCTAGTGAATTAAGCAGTGCCAAGGAGCATGCCTGGGCAGCTGGAAGTTGTTTGTCACTGCTGATGGATTGCTGGAAGAGTCCTGAGCAATGTTTGGCCTGAAACAATTAACCCTCTCCCAAACAATTCAGGAGTTACCCCAGGAACACTTTAGGAGTTAATAGAGGGCCACTCCTTGATAATATGTCATTCAGTTTTGTAGGATTTATAATATAGCTGTTCTGTGCTGAATGCCTACAGTGACAGAGAACAGTCTCAAATGAATTTAATTTATTGATACAGCTCTAGTCCAGGAAGAAGTGGTGAAGACACGTCAAAATCTCGGCTATGCCAGGAAACTCCCTTCCTTCCTTTCAGTGGGGCAGTTTGCAGTGCAATGTGGCTTCTTATAACCCATGTTTTTGAGTGTTGGTCCCTTGTTACAGGAAAATGATACTTGCACTGAGGGGAGGACTAGGAGTACGATGTCTGCAGCCTTCCTGAGCATCAGAAAGATCAAGAGGTTCCTGTTGCTTTTCCTGCCTCTCTGGAGCAAATTGATACAAAATTTTTCCTTACTTTGCCTGATAACTTTTATTGGAGCCAAAAAAATCCCATGAAATACACAAAGATCCTTACCATTCTTTACAAACTTGATGGATGTGTTAAGACGAGCAACATTGATATTCAGTTGTCC
The DNA here is from genome assembly GCA_035583155.1 of Acropternis orthonyx. Classification (NCBI taxonomy): domain Eukaryota; kingdom Metazoa; phylum Chordata; class Aves; order Passeriformes; family Rhinocryptidae; genus Acropternis; species Acropternis orthonyx. Next base: position 139,798,017 of record JAWWEU010000081.1, on the reverse strand, counting down.
CACAAATCTGCGGTATCTTCCACAATCACAGACTGTGCCTGATGCAATACAAAGGATAGAGGATTTATCTGTTTAGAAGCATTTGTGTGTGTGTGCATGGGGAGCCACCTGTAGCCCACTTCCAAACCCTCTGAAGACCCAGGCGCCACTTGTGGACAGCCAGTCTCGCCTTGCCCCACTGGCTATACTTCTGCTGATCAAAGTGCTTAATATTTTGGCTCTGTACAATTCTTTGCTAACTGGCTTAAGAATCCCTGCTTGTAAAAATGTGCGTAGAAGAGTTTGCTGTCTTCTTTTAGACCCACATCAGTGTGGTATTTGCACATCCTCTGCCCCTCTCGTTATTGATTCTATCTGGCTCCAGACAAGTGTCTTGTCATGGAGATCACTACAACCTTACATCTGAACACCAAAGGTTTGCCTTTGTATCCATAATCAGCACAAGTTCCCCAACCTTCCAATAGAAATAACAGCATCCATTAAATGGGAGACTGCTGTTTTCTCAGTGAAGGAGTTTGCGAGTATGCATAGAGGTGGGATTAGCAAAATATTGGCAGAAGGACTGTGTTAGTGACTTGCTACATGCAGCTATGGTACAGCAGTAAGTCAATACCAGCTCAAATAATCCATAGCTTTCAAGTGCTGAAGTCTCAGTTGTATTGGGTTCTGGTTTTGTTTTTGGCATTTTTTGCTAAGCTGAAATTTGTCTTGGTATAGGTTTTGCTTGTTCTTCTATTATTCTTAGGAAGAAAACAAGTTACTAATGGTTTCCCATTGAGAACCAAACTGGCATTGCATATGAAATCTCTTAGAAATGAACACAAGTGGAAGGTTAAGGTGGGTCACCATTCAAGGTTATTAGGACTCAGAAGAACTTTCTAATTCATCAGATGCAAATTCTACTCGCATAAGCAAATGCATTGCATTCATTTGACAACAGAGTATGCTCTGTCTTCTTTTTTCATACCCATGGTCCTATTTGGAAACTGTTAAAGGACCTAATTCCTTTGGTATTAAGAAACTTTCTTCTAGCATCTAGTATAAATGTAAACTGCTGGCCTGCCTATGTGTTAGTTTTTGTGATAACAAACATTGTTCATTAATTGGGGTGACTCTTAATATTTTGTGTGTGTTGGTGTGTTCATAGGCATCAGTCATGTCCCTACCTTAGCCTTCATTTTGCCCAACAAAACATTTTTATCTTCCTGTTTTTTCTTAAGTTTTCCCATAGACCTCAAAATTTCCTGAAACTGCAGACAAACTAACCCTGAAATCAAAAATCCAGCAGACTTGACCATTCTGCAGAGAAGGATGCACAGCATACCTGCTTTTCCTTTTTTTCCAGAAACCCCTGATAAGCCCTTGGCTCCTTTGTCACCTGAATAAAGAGGAAAATATATTCTCAGGTCTCAGACAGTGCCCCTGTCAGGGGAGCATATTCAAAAACCAGTTTAATAATATATTTACAGTGTACTTCTGATAGGAAGCTCTGGTGTACTATACTGGAAGACATGCCAAGTTAAACAAACAATGATTAATTCTGCTGTATGGAAATCAGAACCCTTTAATAGCTAACTCACTGATAACACAGGCATCTTGTGTGCTGCTGGTTCCTGGTACTACTTACTTTAAATATAAACTGCAAAATGATCCTGAGAGGCTGAAAGCACTCAAGAAATCCTGGAGAGGTGAGAGCTGGGTTCTGTTATAGGCTGCAGGACTGAGCCCTTCTCTGGGTTCAGTAGTTCCATGGTGGGCTGAGGCACCAGACGAGGCTGATGTGCACTAAAGCCACTGAATTCATGTGTGCAACAGACTGTGTGTGTGGGCAGCAGTTGGCACCTGCACAGAGGGAGGTCAGTAAGGAGTGGCATTTCATTTCAGTTACAGTTTATGGAAATGTGATTTATTTTCATCCAACTGCTTTCCTCTTCTTTTGTAAATCATAAAAATGATGGAAATACTTCTCCACATGCTCTGATACTTTACTAGTGGAGGTGACTAGCTTTTAAAAAGGTCTCAGCTGCAATTTGGATCAGGAGCAGCTGGACTTCATCTGAAATTCATGTCAGCTCTTCTTTTATGAATTAAACCTTTAGAGGTCAAAAAATACTAGTGCTTGCTCTGCCTTATTAATAGCCATGTTTTGTTGAACTTTTTACTTTTATATGGTTGTGATTTTTTAAAGTATTTAGATGTTGGCTGTCTTTTTAATTAGCACTGGTTGACACTGCACACTTGCAAGCTCAAATTTCAGGGTTGCTTCATTAATAACTCAAATGCTTAATTGTAGATTTAAACAGTGACTTAGTTACCTTTGTTTCTGCAAATAAAGAAAATAAGAAAAACTGTAAGGGGACAATAAATTGTGCATTCAGATTAAGAGAGAGCTTGACTTAAAGGCTGAGAGCATTGGTTTACTTTCAAATAAAGAAAAGCAGTTTGTGAGATACCTAATTTTTTGTTTCCTTGATGATTGAAGACATCTTAGGAGATAACTCTCCGAGTTTTCAATTGTGTAGATACTTCTGAAAATTAGTCTCTCAGACCAAATTCTTTTCTTCTTCTCTGATACGGAGGCTGGCTAGAGGCCATCAAAGGTTTATTAAAAACAGTAGTTTGAGAAAAAAACAAGAGAGATTGTTCCACCCGCTCAGCAGCATAGCTGGGTTGATTCCCTAGTTAGAGATCACAGAGTTCTCCTGGAGCTTTCAAGGCAGGTCTCTTTGTGGCAAAGGCAATATTCCTTCTTAAGTAGAAGAAATAACAAGAATAATTTAGAAATAACAAGAAGGAATGCCCAAGCTTCTTCTTAAGACAAATAGAGCATAATTGAATGAAATTATTGTCCAGGCAGACTTGGAGTCTGCCTTGATTTACAAGTAGTTGTCATCCATGCTTACGTAAGTGCCTCTCTAAAACTCTTAAATCCCTTCCTTACCAAGCTGTCCCATGCTCACGTGACCCACAACAGTGCAGGTGACAAGGTGTGGCATCCTGAACAGCAGCAGAATGTTGACTTAGGCCTTCAGCAGCCAAATCAGAGGCACAAATTTGTTTTTCTCTTTCAGAACACTCAGAGGATTTACCTCACAGGGGCTTGATTTCTCCTTTCCTCTTTTACCATAGAAGACTTTGGATTGCAGGGGACCTGTAGAGATCATCTAGTCCAACCCCTCTGCAATGAGCAGAGACAGCCTCAACTAGATCCATCAAAGAAGATTGATTTTGTAACTCATAAACCAAATTATTTTAGCCAAGTAAGTCAGATATAGTGCACGTGGGAAATAAGAATATCTCAGTTAGCTCTCATCACCAATCTTTATGCATAACTTTATTTGGAGAGCATTGGTCACAGCCATTATCTGGTATTACTCCATCTCTAGAACTCTCACAAAACACATACTTACCTTGAGGGAAAAAACCAAGAAAACTCCCAGACCAAAGCTTACCCTTTGCACCAATTGGACCAATTTTCCCAAGCATTCCCTGGTCACCAATATCCCCTGCTGGTCCTTTGTTTCCTAAGATAAGAAATTAAGAGGAAGTAAGTGTGGATGGTTTCTGAAATTTCTTTTCCAAGGCACTGTTTAGGTATCTATTGCTGCTGTTTTTCCTGAGTGTGGCCAGTCTGCATGTGTGGCAAAGTCAGAATGAGTGCAGCCCTGAGGATGTTTGGAGAAGTACAGCACAGATCTCTGCTACTGTAGGGTATGATAGTAGGACATTGCAAGGCACCTTAGTAGAACTGCCTGTTCAAATGCCCAGAAATATCAAAATACAAACTATAACTGCTAACGAATATTCAAATATTGATTTTACTTCACAGTCAAGCCCGGCTGACAGCAGATTTTGTTTTCAGTTTTCTTCACTCAGACAAGTGTCTTTCCTTCTTTGAGGTAAAATCCTTGCAGCTTTACTGGGAATCCTTCTCAAAGCAGAACTGCAAGAAGGAGCTAGTTTTGTTGTATGTACTTTCCCAGTCTTCAGAGCACCAAAATAATGGATGTACGTGTTAATTTATTAATAGTTTAAGTTCTAAACTATCTGTCTAATGATGATGGGCCAATCTAGGGAATCTCAATTTGCACACTGAATTTATCAATAAGATGGTTTGTAAATGGTTGGTTAGCTGATTCCCTCATATCTTACCTGATGTTCATTTTAAGGTAAGAAGCAAAATCACAAGAATGCATTTAAAAGTGGGAAAAGTTTTTCATTATAAAATTGTAAGAGGATGATTTTAAAGTTTCTGTAAAAGTAAATCTTTCCTGATTAGTCTTAAACCACTGTCACAGAATAAAGACCGTGGATATGCATTATCATCGAACTCTAAGGATAAATTAAGCTTTTGAATTACAGTGTGCAAACAAGGCTGACACTATCACATTTGGTGCCTTCAAGTGCTCCCTACAGGTCACACTGTGGATATGGGATATGTTTAATTGAGCCAAGTCCTGAAACTTCTCTGACTCTTTTTTCTCAGATCAGATGATGTTTGATCAGAGGAACTTCTTTTTGTAGTGTATGACTTCGCTTTTCTGCAGAATACAGACAACTGAGACCCAATTTTATTGAGCATCCTGATGTGTTACTAGGAAATAACTCTCAAAATTCAGTTTCAACTAAAGGATCATTTGAGTAAGAAATCAGTAATCCTTCTGATTATACATCTGATCTGGGTCTTCTGAATCACACTCATGACAGCCATATGGTTGTCTTAAGTATCAGTAGGAATTGCACCAAGCTCTTAGTATTGTTAGGTTCACTGATTAATGTTTGACAGGATTGTGAAATCCACTGGTGAAATAGGAATGAAAAGCATTAAATATCACCAATCATATGCACCAATACAGTTCTGTATAATGATATTCATATATCAGTAAGAGCCAACAAACTGTCATAAATACCTTTTGGTCCTTTTGGTCCAACTTTTCCTTGTTTGCCTACTTCTCCTCTGTCTCCTTTTTCACCTTCATCCCCTTCCAAGAACACAAAACAAAACAACATAGTACATTTCTCTCAGAGCAGTAAGTACAACTCTACATGCTCAGAAAACAAATTCACAGGGTTTTTTCCTACTAATTTGTTTTTATTTCACATGGAAGGCAGAGTAGCCATTGGATAAAGTTCCTTGAATTTGACCATCATTAGGAAAAGCTAAAAAGGTTCCCTTTCAAAGGGACTACTACAAGATGGGAATTCTAGAACACCAATTTCTACTCCTATACTTTAAGCCTTATTATCTATAAAGCAGACAAAAATAAGCCAATCTATGTCTACTGGGAAACTTGTGAACACAGACAAACTGCCAGGGGAGGCAGTAGGTAGTTATTAATTGTTCCTAGTGATTCTCTTCCTAGTGACTCTGTGTTCAAGGTATGCAGATGCTTTTGGAATGTGTGGAATGTAAATATGTTGAAACAGATATTAACATAGACCTCAGCACTTAATATTGCACAGTTCTTGCCTTCAGTTTTTGACAGATGACATTTGGATGTTGACATAACAAACCTGTTTTGCAATTCTTCAATGCTTTATTTTGAAAAGGTCATACACAGAGTATCTGTAAGAGGTAAAACCATTGCATTTATTACAGTAGTGCAGAGATTTCTCCAAATGAGATCAAGACCCTTTTACACAGGTTCCTGTATAGTACTGTACAAGCACTTTTACTATTGTGAGTCTCTCATTGTGCAGCTTACAGTCTAAAAGTGCAAGGCAGCTCTTAGTTGGACAGAAATGTTACCTCCTTCCACAGGTAGCATAAAATGTTGGTTCACATTATGCAGAAAATTAAAGGCACAAGTAAAGTTGATTTTCTTATCTCCTACTGCTTAGTTTAGAGCCAAATTCCAAGAAGATATCTGCTCTCTCTCTCTGTCTCTCTGTCTCTCTTTTTATTTTTTTTTTTTTTCCCTCCCTGGCCAACGCAGGGATGTGACACAACTCACCTGCACCAAACAGCCAGCACTGAATACAGGCAGCCTTCCAAAGCCTCTCCCCTTGTTCCCTGCCCTTGCTGGCAATAAGCCTTGCTGTGCAGTGAGAAGCAGTGGCACAGCCTCTTGGCTCAGCCAGGATCTCAAGTGTTAGTTACAGCCAGCTGTGCCTGTGCCTGCAGCCCATAAGGGAAGAAGAGGCTGCATTTCAGCAAATGGAGAGCCAAGGGAGGGAAACCTGCCTGGATGTCAGCAAATGAGAAGTGAGGACAGAACAGCAGTATGTGACAAGACCAATAACCTGTCTCGCTGAGGATGGTGCCTCCAGTCCTGGCAGAAGGTGTTCAGGGAACTGGGTGTACTGAGGACACAATGACCCAGGCAGCCACTTCCAGCCTCTTACAAGCAGTGGTTTAAGGGCTCACCTGAGCCAAGCACTGAATCCAGACCTCTCATGAACTAGTGATCCTTCCCTCCACTGATTAACCTTGTATCTTTTAAACCCATGCATATTTTTGGCCCTTATAATAAATATCCTGTGGCAAAGAGTGATTTTTTTATGTGCTGGGGAGAAAGTACCTTCCCATGGCTGATTTAATACTGATCATTACACTGGTCTCATTTTTTTTCCTGAGAAATACTTCCCACTCATTCCTGATTTATCTTCTACTTCTCTAGCCCATGTCATGGGCTGTGCTATGGAGTGATACCAGATGAGAAGTACTGCGTATTAATTGCAACATATAAAATGTAGTTTTAGATGTTTGGCACCTTTCCATGCTACTTACATGGACCAAGTCTGTCCCTTTATGCAAAAGAACCCCTTGAGTGTTGGGACTCTTTTGTGAAGGGCAGACTCACCCTGTTGGTCAGGATACCCTTTGGGAGAGAAGTTCAGTGGTCCAAGCTGAGGAAGATAAAGGGCTGAACTTCAGTCCGTGTTGGAGGAATGAAGCAGTTGCTAGAAGGATAGACAAGGAGGAAACGTGACATGGTGTGTGGGCTGTCACTCAGGACATTTTTTTTTTCCCAACACCAGCTGCCACAGGGCAAAGTAGGAAGAGAAAAGGCTATAAGCAGTCAGCAATAGAATTCTCTGTTTTCACAAATACTGTAAAAGTATATATTTCCAAAAGCCAAGCTTCTTAAATATTCAGCTGAAGCTGTGGATTTGAGCCTGAAGCTGATGGAAGGAAGCCTGCTTGTACTGGGTTCCAGTCCTACTGAGAAGGACTTAGGGGTGCTGGTAAATAAGAAGCTGGGCATGAGCTGGCAAGGTGCACTTGCAGCCTAGAAATCCATCTGTGTCCTGGCTGCATCCAAAGCAGTTTGGGCATCAGAGCAAGGGAGGATTCTGTGCCTCTACTTTGATGTGGTGAAACCCCACCAGGAGTGCTGCATCCAGCTCTGAGCTCCCCAGCACAGGAAGGACATAGACCTGTTTCAGCAAGTCCAGAGAAGGGTCACCAAGATGATCAGAGGGATGGAGCACTTCTCCAATGAGGAAAGGCTGAGAGAATTGGAATTGTTAAGACGGAAAAAGAGAAGGCCCTGGATGACCTAATTGTATCCTGCCAGTACCTGAAGGGAGCCTGCAAGAAAGATGGAGAAGATTGTGTATAAGGGCATGTAATGGCAGGACAAGAGGAAATGTGTTTAAACTGAAGGAGAGTAGGTTTAGATTACATATCAGGAAGAAATTCTGTACTGTGAGGGTGGTGAGGCAGGTTGTCCAGAGAAGTTGTGGATGCCCCATCCCTGGAAGTGTTCAAGGCCAGGTTGGATGGAGCTGTGAGCAACCTGGTATAGTGAAAGGTATCCATGCCTATGGCAGGGGGCTGGAACTAGATGATCTTTAATGTTCCTTCCAACCCATTCTATGATTCTACTGATCATCAAACAGCAAAGCTAGAAAATGTACAGTTTAATTTCGCTGTTGACCTCAATATTAACAAGATATGGTCCTTTCCAAACCCAGCTGTGAAACCCTTGAGAAAAGTGTTAAAGTCACTTCTCAGTAGTTCAGAAGAGTTTCCCAGAGGCTAACAAAGGGCTTGTGAAATGAAATTCTGGGAGGAGGTTAAGAGTTGTTCTGGTCATGCTCTGCAAAAAATGTGTGGTAATAGAAAGGAAGCAGGGCATGATTCAAAGGCTGTAAAAGCTGGGTGAATCTTGACTATAAATACAACATGGGGATATTTAACAAATTGACTGTGTTGTCTGACGAGAGGGAAATGTGGGAGGCTTTTCATGTCCAGCCTTTCCCTGTGAATTCCTTTATGTAAGATATGCTGTAATTCTGGGTCTGGTCTAAAAGCTGCTGAGGGAGTTTCTTTGGCATGTGGGAAGCAAACCAAGTTCCTCCTGACCTTTCAAACCAGGGCTTGTCACCCTGGTAGTCCTCATCATCTCTCAGGCTGGCTAGTTACATTCCCTGTGGCCTGCAGGCTGCTCTGTGGGGTTGAAGGCCCTTATTTGCTGCAGAAGGAAGACCTCTGTGCAAGATGCCTTTATTTTTTTTACTTTTTTTTAAGAGACATTGCTTAGATAGTGATCTTAGAAATAGACCACAGGGAAAAAAGCCAATATACAAGTGGAGAAGCTGTGATTACCTTCCAAAGATGTTTTATTCCTATCTCAGTTTCTATTTTTCAAGCCACTGAAAGCTACAGTAACTTTTTCTGAGAGACATTGGAGAAAGCTTTTCACACTGAATGGAGATGAAGTTAAGTTGTCCTGTATGGACCATGAGACTGAGAGCTGACAGGTGAAAGGAATGAAGGGTGTTGGAAAGTTTGTTCTGCAGATTTTGAGAAGTGATAGAGTACCTCAACTTTTATTGTTCATACCTTGTGTAGTCCAAATTTTTGCTTAAACTGTCTAAATCCTAAGGGAGGGATAGTTAAGATCTATCACCTTGGCATAAAGCAGCCTACCACGCTCTGTCTTAGTTTCCCTATCCAGAAAAATGAGAATAATAATAATAATGTGTCTGTAAAGGAGGGTAATCCTGCTTTTCTCCCCATGTCATCTGAGAATAGGTAGTTCATTACAAAACAAGAGTAGAAACAAACCAGTACTAGTTAGTGGTACCATCTCATTGTTAATTTAAGACTGGATTAAGCCCAGTGCTTGGTACTATGGTGTTAAAATATGTTGTGTCCTCCTTTAGCTGTTCTCGTGTACAGTGATCTCAAATTTTGGCATGAAATGTGAACTCTTGGGTTGTGCTCCCCTCTTGTGGTCTCACTATGATATGCAACCACCTAGGAAGGCCTGTGAGAGGTTGGCTGACTTTGTTTGAACAGTGGTTGAATTGTCTTTGTTTCTAGTTTATAATAAGTATCTTTCCCTTTTCTCTGGGACTTCAGGTGGACAAGCCACTTTTTTATTATCTAGAAAAAAAAATCTGCCCTGCTGGTACTCTGAGCTGGGTTTTTGAATTTTGTACTATTGTGCTATGTGCAACATGAGTTTTCTGATCTCTGACCTCATATGTTGTAATCTGTACCTAGAGGTTAACCTCTCCTTTGTGCTGCTTTACACTCGTGGAAGTGTCTGGTTAAATTTTAACGTAATTAGCAGATTATCACCTTTAAACTGTGGTTGCAGGGATGTCAGAAAAGGCACTGCACTGGCATTTGAAGTATAGGTGAGGAAGCACTTGGAATCAGTAACTGAAGTAAGATCACTTCTCCACCTTGTTCATATTCCCTCAAGTTGATTCGTTTCTTCTGTGCCAGAGATTTAAAATACCAGATCACTAAAATGAACACCTGAAGCAGTGAATTATTGGACTCTTCCAGTTTAGGACTGTGTGAGGCAAGAGAAAAGCAGGAGTCATAAGCAGAAAGTGACTTTTGCAGCCATTAGAAAATTTTAATTGTAATTGAGAGGGAACCACAGACCTTCCTTCTCCTATAGACAAGCTCAGGGAAATGCTGAAGATCTAATCACCAGCAGAATTTTTAGGCAGTTGAAAGGGGCTCTGTCTTTTTAGGAGTTTCACTAAAGAACACAATGTTGAGAGGTTACATTTGGTAAAAATTTAATTAGTAAGAATTTACTGACCTTCAAGTGGCTTAGATTTCCCTGCTAAATCTTTTCTAGTCCACTTATCTGTTTTGTATTCATGAATTGAGGACATTTTCAGGTTCACATATATTTTTCACACATATTTAGTGACTCTCCAAGTCTTGTGATGAAGGGCTGACCCTGCTTTTTGGAGAACCAGGGTGTAATTCCTGGGGGTTACAGAGCCCACATTTGTCTATAGAGACAGTCCTGTACCAGGGTGAGAGCACATCTGCAGGCTGCCTAAGGGCTAAGGCCAAGAGAAGACTCCTACCTGGGCTCGTGCATGTGTATCTCTCTCAGCACATAGCCTGTTCTCATGGAGCTCTGCTCAGAGACTCCCTGGGTCCATGCAGGGTGTTACTGAGACACTTTGTCAGGTGTTCTGGCAGGCCATGGCCTCAGGTCAGCTTCAGTTCCTGTCTCCTGGGCAAAAATGCTACAGAAAATAGTAGCTCTCTCATCCTCTCTTATCTTCTCCACACTCCAGGGCATGCCCACCCTTTCAAATGAAACACCACTTATGCTGGGCTACAGCACAGATACAGATCCTTCTACATCAGATACTCTGAAATGAAAAAAACATCTAGTACCAGCCAAAAGTCCTTGAGAAGCCCTGGGCCATGTCCAATCTGCTGTGAGGGAGGAAGGATGGTTAATCTCGATTAGTATACCACATGAGTGCTTTGCACAGCTTGTCTTGGATGCATTTAGCATTCCTAGGCATAGCAAATGTCCCATCACAGAGGCTTTGTATGGAATTTGTTATGCAGTTTTACCCTCTGATCATGCATGACACAGTTCTGCTGAGCAACATGTTTCAGGCTCTTAGTCCCACCTGAGGCAACAGAGAGACCCTTCCAGCCTCCAGAGTGTAAAGAGTATAGGTGATTTCTGCCTGTCCTGGGTGTTAAACTAATGGGATAAAGAGATGTGCATAATTCTGAAGCCTTGAGAACCCTGCAGGAGCAAATGAGTGCCTTGTCCTCCTGGAATAACCTTGCAATTAGCCACAGGATTAGCTCTGCAGCCCGGGACACTCACTGACCCTGAGCAGGGAGAACGTTTTCAGCACTTGTACATGCACAATATCTACTGAGAGAGTTTGTCACCAGAGGGAGTCACAGGCTTTAAGAAATAAGCAAACACAGCCCAGTTTGTATTTCCAGTGTATGAATACGTCACAGTTACGTCAATGGAAAGATTCAAGATTTCCTCTAATTTCATGTTCAGTGTCTTTTAGATTCTTAGCAAATTTCCCATAGCAGTGTGCATTCTTGGTTTCACTTTATATGGCTAGTGAGCACAAGACTTCTTAACATCATCTTCCTGTCTGATTTGGTGCCCTCTCAGCCTTCAGCTCCCAGCACTGTCCTGCACACCTCCCTCCCCTTTGCCTTACGTTGAGCACTCTTTTGACCCTGTGTTGAAGGAATTCAACTCCCTAAACAGAGGAATATCAATAAGGCAAATGCACATTTTTAGTGAGTGAGCTGAATCAGCTCAGTGGAAAAGTACTGTGAGTAAATAGCTGAGCCAGCACAAAGTGAAGGTGGGACCACATGGTCGGAACGTAAGAAGAAGGTCATGTTTGGCCTCCCTTTTTGGCAGAAAACCTGAAGGCTGAGTGCAGCTGTAGTGTGAAATTGCACCCATAGTCATACTCTCAGGTGTCCTGCAGGAGCATTCAGGGCTCCCACATATCCCACCATTTTTAGACATGTTGCTTTTTTTTCACTCAGGTCCAAACTAGACAACAGGATCCCTTCCCTTGTGAAATAGAATCTTCAAGAAAAAAAGTTATTTATCTGCTTGCTTTTCTCCTTATAAACATCCATTCACTTCAGTAGGAACACCCTCCTCTTATATTGCACTCCCTGAGTCATGCCCAAGCCTTCGTTAGGCTCAGTGAACCTCTGCTGACTTGTATTATTTGAAAGTGGGAATGAATGGAACATACATTATTTCTTAATAACACAGAAATAATTTAAATTTTTCTTGATTCTCTTTTTACCCAATCTGCTTGATTTAATTTTCCCAGGCTGTGTCCCTGCCATTCTGACATGATCTCAGAGACCCATGAATTGTGTTGGCTTCAGTGAGGAATCAGACTGCCATTAGTAAGAAATACAGGTTCACTGTCTTTTGAATTTATGTATTTAAGCCCCCACATATGTGCTTTGTAGCTCAGGCTGATAAACTTCAGAAATTTAATGTACATTAAAATGAGAAATTTTAAAAGCCATGAAAAATAGAATGATTTGTTGAAATTAAAGGGCTCTTCAGATCAAACCTGAGGCACTAAGAGGGATGTTTAGTTATAGATTTGAACAGCTTATAAGATGTGGTAAAGCATTTTATATTTTCAGAAGGAGATGTGCATAACAGCATATCTGGTTTCTGAAAGAGTTTGAGATTTTCCAAGAGTGGAATTGCATAAGTGCAATTAAAGCTGAGAGATGGACAGCTGTACTGGAGACCACAGTAAATGCTATTTTGAGGTACCAGCCAATGTCACGGAGTTTATAAGCATCATTTGTCAGAAATAATGATAAAGAAACATTTTTTTTGGTCTAAATTGCTATGGGAAACTCCCAGTACTCTTCAGATTTCATCTCATTCCGGTTTCTCAACCTGGATGTCATTCAAGACCTTAGTAATTCCTGCATCTGGATTTCAAAGGAAATGAGCTGGGACCTGAGACAGATAGCAAGATCTAGATCCAGTCTCCTGAAGCGCTGAGCTCCCATGAAGCCATGTGAAATCAGCTTCCACAGAGCCAGTCCCTGCTCCAATCATCTTTTCCCCCAATCACATTTTTAATGAGAGTTTAGGATTCAAAGTTGTAGGTTCTCTGCTTATTTCTCCCCTCATGTTGTTGCTTATTGATTTACTCAGAACAGGTCAAATCCCATCTCATCTGTGTCAACAGACCACTTAAAACTTCCTTTGCAGATTAGACAAAACCAAGCTTGCAGTCTCTAGGTGAGAGCACGCTGGAAGAAAGGACAGAGCTGGGACACCCCTCGAAGGCCGAACCCAGGGGAGCAGAACCTGCTGTTCCTGATGCTGCCACAGGACTTGGACCAACAACTGATGTCTTTGCTCTCACTGTGTTAGCTGCTGCCTCCCCACAGTTCCAGATCCTTTCTCAGCAGCAGCAATAGCCAGCCTGCTTCCAGCCTTGGAAGGACAGAAAGTAAGCAATAGGCCCATGACTAGTTTTGCTAGGCCAAGCACCTGGCTGCCCTGGAAAATTCATTGCTCTGTTTATGCTTGATCAGCTTCTTTTTGGACCCGAAGCTGATGGAGTACAGAACTTTGCCTTTATTTCTCCAATTACTCAGATGTGGATCAGCATTACCTAGTGTAAGTTTTCAGCATTCTTGTGCCACAACAACCCAGCTAGGACCAAGTCGTTCCTAGAAAACGCCTCACACTTTGCTATTTTTAACTGCCAGATAAACCAGCTTGCTGTGTATCTCAAAAGCTTTTTCAGGAAGGCAGCACAGGACAGCCATTGCAGTGGGTCTATTTTCATTGAAAATAATCCCCTCTAATTGAGAAGAGACCTGAGTGTTGCCTAGAAAAGGAAACTGGGAGAAAATTGCCAGCTTTGCCCTCTTATTCTTTTTTTTTTAAAGTTTCTGTTTTTCTGGAGTGCCTGTTTAGTAAATTTCTTTGCATAATTCTTTGCCAACAGACTTCAATTTTCATTTGCTTGCACTAGCAATGGAAACTAGCAGATGGATGGAGAGGACTGCGGGTACCTGGTGATCATCGCAGGAACCACCAGAGGTCAGGCTGAAACTCCTCATGGTTTGTCACGCCGAGCAGTTTAACTCGGACCCACTCATGTCATTGAACACAAAGTGCAAAGGCTGACAGGACATTTACTACATTCCTTCTGTTCCTGGGTGACTGCAGTCTTTCAGAGTATTTTCTAACTCTTAGTGTTACACACAACGGCCTCTGGTTTTGACTGATGCTTTTTGGGAGCTGGTGGGACTGTCATGAGCGTTTTGAAGACTTTCTTGATAATCAGCCTAGAGTTACCCTTTTTTTTTTCATCCCATCACTTATGTCATACTTCTCTTGTGACTTCTCAGGTATGAGCATAACAAATAGCATATTTTTGAAGGGGAAGAATATGGCTTGCACAAAGTAACTTGGACAAGTTACATGTGGCATACATGTGGACAAAGCAACCTATTTTCACAAACACTAATGAGTCTTTTTTAACAGGCGATTTTCAGGGTGAGCATGTGGAGAGGCTGGGAGCTTGCTCCTGTAGCAACTGTGAATGCCTGGATGATGAAGTGAGTAATGCGGCCACCCATAGCGCAAGTAATAAAGGGTTATAAATACTGAGCCTGTTCAAACAAGGTCACTTCTCTCTCAGCTTTCTCCTCCGCTCTGGGCTGTGTAATGGAAACCACAGTATTGCTATTGCACAGAACCAGGGACCATCCCACTTGTAGCACAGAGATTGGATCTAGCCTGTAGGACAATTTGTGCCTTGTACTGGGATAGGTTAAGTGGGATAGTGTAGGAAGTCTTAATAGCCATCGAATACCATTTAATTCCTTGCACTTCTGGTTGCTTTGGCCCATTAGACACTTCCATGTTCACATGGAAGGAGGAAGTTGCCACAATCTGGTCTTTGGTGGCAGAAAAAGCTGACCAATATACTGTGTGAGCTCAGCACCTCTGTGTTGTGGGAACACCACTGTGTTTTACCACAGCTGAGATGCTGAGCAGATGGAGGTGAGGGGGTGAAACTTGTGCCAGGTGGGTCAAAACCCATTTTCATGAGAATGGTGGACAAAGGGATACAACAGATGTAGCACAGGAAATGAAACCTACAGCTGCAAAAGTCAGAGACTTATCCATTACTGAGGTTAATGTTTAGAGCAGGAAAGTGCTGCCTGTGGCTGTGGTCATAAGCTTGGGATTGTGTGCTCTGAGTCTGTAGACATAAGATGGATAGAGGAAAACTGGCAGCAGGACAGATTTTTTCTACCATATTAGGTTGGTGTGTTTCATCCATGACTACAGGGGATGCCTGCAGTTCATACACTCAGCCTGCTCGGTCTTTAATTGTCTAGATGACTGATAGTTAAAACAGCTAGTGCCATTGAGAGCTGCTTGTAACTGTCCTGGATGAACTCAGCTCTGGTAGGACTGAAGTTGATCTATAGGATCATATCACATAGTCTGCAAAATTCATTTGGTGACCTGCAATGGATGTGAGCTAGTAATTTGGAAGTGATTTATTCCATACTCCTTCTACCAATCATGGATCTTGGGCATAGTAATCTAAAGTAGTAGTTTGGGCTATGCCAGTGTACTGCTTGTCTCTTGTGTCTTGGTGTCAGCCAGAAGGCAGTAGGATTGCTAATGACTAAATTCTGACTTTCTTGGTATCACACATGCAAAGAATCATAATACCCAACTTCTAAACGTTCCTCGTACAAATTAGACCACAGCAACCAGCTGGAGTCCCAGCTACTCTGTTGTCGTGAGACCACCTTGTTAGCCTTGTGACTTGTTAAACACAATTCTGTCAAACATTGTTCTCCAGGCTGCCATTATTTAGATACTAAAACTAAACCAACTCAGATTAGCTCCCCTGGGGATCATTACATCTCTCTGCATTTATGCTGTGGCAGCAAAAGTTTAAGCTTGGATTGTAATCATAAAGAAATTAACTTGCTGATTAAAAATGGTCCTTTAAGCAACATGCATTTGAATAATTCATCTTAAAAACAAATGAGTCTGTAGCAGTGCTCTCGATTTGATAATCTTTTTTCTGCTTTAAATTTAAATCAGTTGCACTTTTTTTTCTCTCAGTCTGTAGTCCATAGAAAAATACAATGAATTCCTAAAAAGAAAGTAATAGTTTGAACTGTAATAGCCATGGTGTGGAATACGTATTTTAGATCTGTCACTACAAAATAGATTTGTATGTCACAGACCTAAATTTTTTGCTAATATACCCTCCAGGCAATTCCAGCAACATTAGCTGTGTTACAGAAAAGGTAAGTTAATGAAGAAAAATTGGTTTCTCATATTTGCAAAATGTTTTGAAGATAAAAGACCTGTATATGCCAGAGCTGATCCAGTTCTTGTTGAAATATGTAGCAAAGGTGCTGTTAATTCAACAAGAGCTACTGGGTCAGGTCTGACGAGCACAGCAGAGATGTCTTTACAAGCAAACATTTGAAAATAATGAGCGTTCAGTCATTTAAAATATTGCATATCTTTCCCTATCTGTAGGTGCAAAGCAGACCATTAGCAGTTAACAAAAGGTGCCTACTTTTAGAGAAGTCCCTCAGTTTGTAGCTGTACTAGTTGTGTGATGAACACAAAAAGTAAGAGAAAATTTACGTGGCTGGAGAAAGATACAGAAGGACACCTCTAACTTACATGAAAATATGTGACACTGTTCCTGGAACTAAAGAAAAGCTAATTTAAATCTCCTTGCTTCATCATTTCCCCCCATTACAGTTCCACTTTCCTAGATGTTTGTACAGTCCACAATAATTCACATCTTTCATGCCCAGCCCATGCCACAAGCCCTTCATGTCTCTATTTTTAAAAAATCAGCCTTTATCATTACTGGTGTCAGCATTAGCAACCTGATAATTCCTCACCTTTTGGTCCAGGTAAAATTGTGTGTGTTGAGCAGACATCTGTTGTAGGTCGATTGTCAACATCAAAACCAAAAATCTGAACTTGGAAGATAAAAAGCACTACAAGGGTCCAGTATTTCCTTAGCTGTTGTTCTTTCTTGCTGCTCATCCTTGCAGCTTCTCAGGAAATGCCTTTCGTTGTTACTGTCTTAAGAAATGCAGCTGACTCAAAAATAAAAGCTTCACTAACTGGAGCAGTGGAAAGATTGGGAGCTACATGCAAGAACAGCTAAATAAAGAGAAGAAAGGAGTTTGATGATGCTGTAGTTATTTCTGTCCTGCACATTATCCAGGATATTTATTTAACACTGACAGCTGTTTATTCCAATTTATCTCTTATCTGTGAGACATTTAGCTGCTTTTGCCATGGAAAATTTCTTCAACATATGGGAATATCTCTTCTGTAATTTTTTTTCCTTTCGGCAGTGACTCTTCAT
This sequence comes from Acropternis orthonyx, assembly GCA_035583155.1. Classification (NCBI taxonomy): domain Eukaryota; kingdom Metazoa; phylum Chordata; class Aves; order Passeriformes; family Rhinocryptidae; genus Acropternis; species Acropternis orthonyx. Next base: position 139,780,869 of record JAWWEU010000081.1, on the reverse strand, counting down.
GCCCAGCTTTTCACTTACTCAAGAGACAAAAGACTTCAGTACTGTATCCTAGTGTGTACTAATTATTTATAGGATACTTTTGGCTGGTTGTGTGCTGAAAGAGTAATGCAGACTCCATATAACATGTAGAGATACTTTTTCACAAAAAGTTTCCTCCAAGGGGACTGTCAGTGACAATGGACGAGCTGCCAGTCTGCTGTGGGTAGAAATCACCGATGCTGTTTCACAACCTTTGGGTGCCATGTACCCCCAGTCCCCAGAGTGGCAAATGAGAAATTGTTGTGTTCAGTGGGTATTTTAGCCCCAAACCCACAAATGATGGTTTTGTGTTTACAGATGACTTCACAATGCTTGCTCCAAAAACTAGCTTTCTCTTAAGTAACCAAGGACAGCAGGCTGTTTGATGTAGCCTGGCAGAAAAACAAGGGGAGAGGAGTATTTGTAATATTTTCACTAATTTTGTTAATTTCCTTTCCTTTGAACTGTGTGGTGTGTGACAGCATGTTTGCTCTCCATTCTAGACAAAAACTATATTCCCTATGATAATAGCTTTTGAGAGGTTTTTCTCATTATTTAAGAGAGTATTAGTTCCCTAGTTCTATAATGTTTCAGCCTTTGGGCAGACAGAATGAGTAGCAGTATGGATGTAAAAGCACATACCTTTTCTTAAAGGTTGAAGGAAGGCTTCAATTTCAGTCTTCCCTCTGGGATAAAATGTTGGCCTAAGTCCCAAGAGGCATCAAGACACTCCTCTCCCTCTTTCTTTCTAGACTGGTCACAGACTGTGCCCCTTTCCAAAAACACTTCTCTTTTCTGTTAAAATGTATACAGTACTTTTCAGAAATAAATAGTGGTCTCTGTCCTAAAGAATGTCATCTAACTAACCCCCTCAAATGTGGCCTTGATAATGGGTACACACAGCTAGACGGGGAGGAAAGAGAAAGCTGGGATTGTAGTTGAGTAGAATCATACCAGGAATAAACTTGTTCCTCTGTGATTTGTGTTGGGCACTGTGCCTCTGACTTGTACACTGTAAATCTGTTTTATTTATCTTTTTCTTCTCTTCACTTTCCATTTTGTGAGCAGAAGGTCAATGTAAGAGCAAGAATAGAGAGCGTAGGAGTGGGAAGCTAGTGTACTTAGCTTTGGAGGAGGCATTTTGGGAAATGTTGCCAAACTGACATGAATAATGCTCTCTGTTACACAGTACTGACAGACTTACAGTGACTTCTTTGTTATTTATCAGGGATGAAGAGGGGTAAGTGTAAATGAGAGAGGAAACCATTTGTTTAACCACTTCAGTCACTGTCCAGGACTAAGCAGGGAACATTTTTCTGATACTGCTGTGATAACTTACAAATGTTCTCATTCCACATTAGAAAACAAATCAATATCCTACATGTTTTCCCCCTCCATGATGGTCACAACCCCCCTGAACACATTGTGAGAAATTAAGTTTAATGTATCTAAAAACTTGGTAATGAAGACACTTACTTAAAATGTAGGAGCTCAAAATTCAAATTGTTTCTCTGTCTAATTCTAACTAGTCTTTGCATTAGAGCCTTGAGGTTATATTGCCTTATTACAAGGCTCTATGTTGATTAGTTATGTCTTACTCTATGTTGGACCAGAAATGATGTCCTTGGCAAGCAATCCATCAAAACTGATATACTAACACAGAAAGCTTGGGTTTGGGCAAATCGGTGTTTATCAAACCAGTTTCTCTGAAAAATCTTCAAGCAGCTTCATTGCTGATGGAGCTTTAATAAGGCAAAGTGCCTATTGTGCATGTTAAATCTCATTGATTCAGGCTTAAAGAAATGTCTATAGGCAAGAGAAAATAAAAACCAAACCAGGCAGCTTTGTCCAGACATAAAAGACATAAAGAAAACACTTCCAAGGGTATGAATGTTTTACAAGGAAACTCCAAGAAGACACAAAAGAATATCCTGAAAGATTCTATTCTTTGAAATGAGCACTAGTCAGGTAACCTTTGTGTTGTGCATTGTCTATTTGTATTCCAAGTAACTTCTTGAAAATGTGTATTACCTTAATTTGCTTATTCTTCAGATGTTAGTAGTTAAATGTCAAGAGACTATAAGGAGTACAGACAAGAGCCTGAAATGGTGTTCATCAAAAGGTGGCCAGATCTACAGCCAATTTTAACAACTTGCAGAGTCCCAGATCTGGTGATTGCACTCCAGGTTAATACATCCTGCTTGCAAACATGGGCTGATTCACCCATAAGTTTTGAGAGCCTGCTGGCATCCTTTGTGATCCAAATTTAGTATTAAGGAGTACCTGCCTCTTCTGTACCTTACTGTACTGAATAAATTTGGAAGCATCTGAAGAAAAAAGAAAAAGAATATTTCTCTGCTTTGGGATCCTAGATGTTTTCAGTTCTCCTTGTTATCAGAGGTCATGATCATTTGGGTTGTTTCAATCTATCCTACCATATACATAAATCACAGCAGCAAAGCTTAGAGAAAATGGAAGAGGAAGAGCAGAAACACATGGTTTGCCAAGTGTAGGGAGGAAAGTAATCCTAGAGCTATTTTGCAAAACATAATTTTTGGTATTTTTTGGTTTTGACACCCCTCAGTGACTACTTAGGCCTGTAAACACAGTCTCCACCAGTTGCTGCTTCTCTGTGTAAGATATAAACAATGACAAGATCTTGATATGCCTGAAAATAACTGACAAGAACCAAACTAAGGACAAAATTCTCCAAAATCTCATTGCTTATACATGTAGTAAACAGAGCTTCTAGGACTCTAAAGATTATAGATTATACTTGTTGGATGTTTGACAGGCTTCATCAGCCTCAGCAGTATAGAAATATATGTTCCCCTATCAACTATGATCTCGCTGGTTTCCTGCTGGTGAGTTTGACTTCCTGTTGAGTTGAATGTCTTGAGGGACGGGTGTGAGATTTGCTGGTCTGACACAGGCATGGTGCTCTGGGAGATCCTTAGGTCTGCATTAGAGCTTACAACCCCTTCTTGGGGTGTCCCTACCTCTCCTTTTGCATTCCTATCCCCCCCAGCTTTTAGCTCTTAAACAGAAACGCTGCCCCAGATTCCAGCTGTAAGTGTCTGCTGTGAGGTAGGAGGGATATTGAGGCAGCTGTCGCCCAGGGAGAAGAATGGCTGGTCAGCACTGAAATCTCAGAAGGAGCTTGGGTTGCAGAGCACAGATTCAGAGAGCTGCTGGGTGCTTTATGAGGTGCAGTACTGAACCCTTTTCTCTGTCTTTTAAATATACCTCAGTTGTGTGTGACTTGTGTTCACTCAGGTAGCATTGCATTACACCCTTGCATTTCTAACTTTGCATTTAGCAAAAATGTCCTGGCTTACAGTGAATGTGTTATAAGCACTTTTATTGTGAACATTTGGATTGAGAATACTTCTCTGTCAGTTACCTTGCAGGCTTTCTGTTCTACTGGAGACACCTTTGAATTATGGCACCACCCTTCCAGAGAGGCCTAAGACAGATACCTATTGCTATTGTTTTCCATGCAATCACTCAGAGAAGCTGTCCAAAAATGTAAGTCATTCACATACGCATTCAGAGATGTGATAGAAAGTGAAATACTCAGTGTGGTTTGTAATTGTGTTTATCTAAGTGCAGCCTCTTCCTGTGTCAGAGCAGATTTTTGCAAACAAGAGGGCAATGATTCAGTTCCAGGGGAAGACTGACAAAATAAACCCCAGCTTCTACTGACCTGATGCAGTGCTTAACAGTGTCCTACCCTGGGAAAATATTTCCTGCTTCATTTTCATAAATATTTATGTAATTCCTTCTGGGAAACATGTCTTCTTCAGAAAACTGAACATGCTGCTCCCTGACACAAATTTAACTGCTTGTTTACACATGAGAGATTATAGGCATGTACCCAACCTTAGATTTTTACATTCTTATCTCAGGCATTTCTGTCTTTTAGAGCTCTTCTACACTCTCCTCCTAGAAATCAAATCATGTCTTGAGCCATGGAGCTTAGTTCTGGCTCTGGAATTTGAACATCCCTGATGCTCTTTGGATAGTTGTAATTTTGGGCTGCAGAAATAAGAACCAAATACCATGTTCTGTCCGGAATTGGAGTTCTGTCCTGCCTAGTTATGCCCTTCCCATTCTGGTTCAAGGGTCTTTTCTAAAAAATCATGTAAGCAATTAAACAGAGGATTGCATGGCTAATTAAAGTATTTTTATTTAGAAACAGACCTGCACACATGGCCATGAACTGAAATAGCACTTGTGTGCAGTCTTTTGTGTTTGCTTTCAAAGTTTATAGTATGGACTAGTGGCAAAGTTGTGCACAAGTTGCCCCAAGAGAACAGGCATACTCCCCACCACAAGAAACTGAAAAGGTTTGATTATGCTCTCTTTAACATTTTTCAAGAGAACAGAAGAACCACTGACATTAAAGCAGAGACTGACAATACCTAGTACAAAGCCTTATATTAGAGCAAAGCTGAGCTTTGCTTTCCAACATGCTCACAACCCTTCCATGAAGCAGTGAACTGTGTGGGTGGGGTCCTCTGGAAAAAGCCATGTGATAGGTGGAAGACACAGTCACAAGGGATGGTAGATGTTAAGCTTGTGCCCTGGATGGAAAACATAAACGAGTAAGTGCTATCTAAGTGATGTGCTGACCTGCGAATTTTATACAAAACCTGTTTGAGCAATGACAAAACTTCAAAACACAGGCTCTGTCAGTCCTGCAGAATCTGAGTCCCCTGCTCCTAGAATTCAGCTGCTGTGCCTTGCATTACCCATTTGACCTTATTATTACATAGAACGTCTAAATTTATAGTTATTTAGTTTCTCTTTTTTAATTCCTTTTCAGTTTAAACTCTGTTGCATACATTCCAAATAGAGCCACAAATAAACACCTTTAGCACTTTCTTCACTGATTTGCAAAAGAAACACCAACAAACCAGGAGGCAGCTACCTGTCCTGGAAGATTTATGAACTCATCCACCAAAAAGGCAAGGATGTGGGGAAGATGAGAGAGTGGGAAACACAATGAACAAGGAAGGGTCCACAGGAAACCAGAGAAAACTGAAAGACCTCCCTCCTAGCCCACAGGCTCCTGCTCTTGTTCACTGCCTGAACCCTGCTACCAAATGTATCTTAAGACATCTGCCCTGCTCAGTGAACTCTCTCCTACGTCCTGAGTTGCTTCCCTGGTGTTTGGGGATGCACAGTGTTGTGTAATGTGTATTGTAACATGGGGTTTGTGTATGTGTGAGTGCCTTTCTGGCAAGAAAAAGAGTTTTGAACCTCATTCTCCCACCTTCTTAGTTATGGCCTGCCAGACTGTTTGCTAGAGACAGGAAGGCAGGGTGATGGTTATGGCTTATTTTCCACTTGAGAGCACACAAATCTAAAGCAAAAAAACTGTTTAGTGAGTTAATACTCAGAAAGCTGTTTGTTTTCTAGTGTTTGGTTTGTTGGTTTGTTTGGTTCTTTTACCTGCTAATGAATTAGTCTTTTTACAACTTCAAGTTTTGTGTAATGAAGAAAGATTTAAAATGATGGAGTTTTCCTTCTCAATTCTGAATATTGCTGGTACCTCTGGAGCTTTTGACCTGTGATTTGAAAACTGAAAGGCTGGATTCCCTCCCCACTTCATATGCATGCTTCTGAATTACACAGAATTACAGACTCATAGAATAAGCAGAGTTGGAAGGGACCCACAAGGAGTCCAACTCCTGGCCCTGCACAGGACCATCCCAAAGAGTCACACCATGTGCCCAAGAGTATCCTCCAAACGCATCTTGAACTCTGGCAGGCTTGGTGCTGTGACTTGTGACTTCCCTGGGGAGCCTGTTCCAGTGTCCAGCCACTCTTTGGGGGAAGAATCTCTTTCTAATATCCAACCTAATCCTCCCTAGACACAACTTCAGGTCATTCCCTTGGGTCCTGTCACTGGTCACCACAGAGAAGAGTTCAGTGCCTGCCCCTCCTCTTCCCCTCACAAGGAAGTTGTAACTGCAATGAGACCTCCCCTCAGTCTCCTCTTCTTCAGGCTCAACAGACCAAGCTACCTCAGCCACTCCTCACACGGCTTCCCCTCAAGGTCCTTCACCATCTTTGTTGCCCTCCTTTGGACACTCTCTAATACCTTAATATCTTTCTTATATTGTGATGCCCCAAACTGCCCACAATATCCACGGTGAGGCCGCCCCAGTGCAGAGCAGAGTGGGACAATCCCCTCCCTCATCCAGCTGATGATGCTTTGCCTGATGCTCCCCAGGACATGGTTGGTCCTCCTGGCTGCCAGGGCTCTGCTGGCCATCAACCAGGACCCCCAGGTCCCTTTCTGTGGCACTGCTTTCCAGCATCTCATTCCCCATTATGTATGTGCATCCAGGGTTGTCCCATCCCAGATACAGAATCAGACACTTTCCCTTTTTGAACTTCATATTGCTGGTGATGCTGAGCCCTTGGAATTGTGGATACTTGCTTTAGTATAAAATGTGGTGGCATTATAGTTGGGTTTTAGTTTAATAGTTGTTTAACATATAAAATACAACATTAGCGCAGACTGTTAAAAGGACTGCTGTGACTTCTACCATTTGGAGTAGTTCACATCACTTGGGACTATTGCTGAGACACCTCTGGCAAGGAAGAAAATGAGCTACAGGACTTATAAAAAGATTTCTGAATAGCAGTGACTTTGCTATTGATGGGAACTGTTAAGAACCACAGCTTTCAACACTTTTCCCCATTGGAGGATTCTCCTAAACTTCAAGTTTTTGTTTGTCTCATCCCCACATAAGAAGTGACACCTACTTGGATGTTTTTCTTTTTAATCTACCTGCTCTCTGGCTGCAACAATATACGTATAGATACAGAAGAAAGGCTCATAAGTCAGCACAGTATTTCTCACCACCAAAAATTGATGCATGGTTTTGTTTAATATGTGGAATTTTATGACAGCATTCAAAAGAATTTATGAGTTTACAAGTAAGATTAAATCAGTTCCAAAGACAGTGTTGGACTATGCCCAACACTGTCAGTAAAACATTATCTAGCATTGTTATTTCTCCAAGGCTTTTGGAGATTCCAACTTTATTCTTATGGGACTTGCAGTCACTTTCAGTCTAAGGAACAGGAAATTGCCACAATATGCTAGGTGCTTGCAATTTGGTCAGAGCAGCATATGCTGGAAGGAAACAATAGATCCTGAAAGGTTCTATGTCCTGTGCAGTGGCAAAGAGGTCTTACCCCTTGAGAAGTTCAAAGCACATCCTTAAGTTCTTACCAGCCAGAAGCAGTGAAAAATAAACTTGAACTTATAAGCAGTTGGGTTAACAGTAAGAGATTTCCTCTGATCTTAACTGGTCCTTGGTGTTATAGCACAGGAGAGATTTGCCATGCAAGGCATCCACAGTGTTGCACCACAGATGAATTGTTCCCTTTCCAAAGACCAACAACCTAATCAAGAGAATAAAGGCTATGCAAAGGGCAGGCAGAGTGTGAATGCACAACCCATCATTAAGAAATCTGATTGCTCTTTCCCCTCCTCTTCCCCCCTTTTCTTTTCTGGTGCAATATATGTCTTGATCCCTTGGCAATGAAATGTACTTCACACAGTGGAGGAGTCTGTTTGGCTGATATCAGAGGCAATTCCAGCTTCATGCTGCTGACATGGTCCATTAACTGTTGAATCTGTGCAGACTCCAGCCATGCTGTTGCCTCCACATTCCTGGGCTTGGATTTGTGCCTTTTCTGCCCACAGTCAGTGTGTGCACGTGATCACTTGGCTGCCCACCCCAGTACCCATGCAGTAGCATGGCACGGTGCCTGCTCACAGAATTGGGAAGCCTATTTCACAAGGGTACAGATGAGCACTGGAAGCAGATTTAGACTGACATCCTGCTCAGTTCCCCAGCTGGAACTGGCTTATTTTCAGTGATAACTTAAAAAAAAATAAAAAAAATATTAAGCTTTATCAATCTGAAAGCAAATTACTGCCAGTTAGCACTAGGAAAAGGTTCACGTGTTTTCCTGTAAGAAGAATTTGTGGTGGGGAGTGAGTCAGTACGTGTGAGTCTTTCCCTGTGTGCGGAGGCTGGTGTGTCCTTAGTGACATCTTTCTTGGATGTGATGAGGATGTTGCTGTGCCACAGAGACAGGCACAGGTTCAGTGAGGCCGCTCCATGGTGGGGAGGGCGATGGAGTCAGAAAGTGAATGCCGAGCCACCCTTTTTCAAGGAGGCAAAGGGCAAGAGACAAGATTTATTGACTCGAGCCCCTAAACATCATGGCAAACATCATGGCTTTATACCTCCAAAGACTTCCATTAACCAGCACTTAATAAATAGTAAGTAACAGGGACCCACAGTAATAGAGCAAGGAAACAAAGGAATCAAGCAACCTTAAAAATTAAGCAGGGATGAGAAAATGAGAAGTTATGATTTATCTGTTTTTCTAATTACATGAGATTAGAACCAAACTAGAAACATCTGCTGCTTTGATTTTGCTGCTCCTGGGATTCCTCAGTCCTTTCCTCCTAAGTGGATGATTTCAAGTGAGCAGGAACTGGCCTGAAGAAATCCATAAATCTATATTCATTACTTAGGTTTTTTGTTTGTGCTGATTTAAAGATTTGGCTGTTTTGATTTTCTTTGGATTAGCTGAGCTCAAGGGAACTCTCCAAAGGAATGTGCCATTGGTTTTCTGTTTGTGTTTTTTTATGTGATGCAATGCATTAAAACTTCCATGCAGGCAGTCATTAATTGTCAAAACCAAAAATACCCCTAAACCCCTCTCTGCAATTATCCATACTGTGCTATATTTGGGTTACATTATGGTTTCTATCATTAAGAAGGTCTCCTTGTAATGCCCCATCACGGATAAAACATAGCCACAAAAATGATGCATATGGACAAAATATAAAGTGAAATTATGGGTTTCTATACTGAAATGGAACTACCGATGATGCACATGCCGGACAGGAATGACACACAAACAGAACTGTTGGTAAACAGAGGGAAAGCTATAAATATGCTTAAGATGAGACATCACACATTGTTTTAAGTGACAAACTTTGTTCTAAAAGAAAGAAAAAAGGTCCCAAATCTAGACAGACAGTACTGCTAAAAGTTATACAGCTGTATGATTCATTCCCCAAAGAAATCAATGTCAGAATGACATTTTTCTTCAGGCAGTACTGACAACTGCTCGTAATTTGGGTAAACTTTCTCTGCCCTATAAAAACAAACCATGAAACCAAAAGGTAACCACTGAAACAGCTACCACTCAACCAAAAAAAAAAAAAAAAAGTATTTTAAACAGAGCACAGCATAAAACTGCATGAGTCAATCTACCGTAAACTTTCAGCAAATAGGATGTGTCATCGAGATCACCTTCGGTGTTTCCAATGAATATAGGCTTATACAGCAGGCTTTTTAGAAGCAGTCTTTGCTCCAAATAGTAATTCCCTACCTTCAATAAGCCTTGACTGACTGCAACTAGTTATTTCTCCTGATACAGACAGCCAAAATAACTGACTCATAAACAGAAGCCTATGGAGCTAGATTAATTACAGGGATTACATATAGTATTCAGAGCTTTTAAAACCAGAAGCGAACATTATGATGATCCCAGCTGGCTTCCTACTGTTGTGGTGGGGGTGGTGTGAGAGGCAGGGAAGGCCTTGACACTGTGTAAGCACTGCTCAGCAGTAACTAAAGCAGCTCTGTGCTATCAATGCGGTTTCCAGCACAAATCCTAAACACAGGTTCACACTAGCTACTGTGAAGAAAATTATCTCTATCCCAGTCAAAACCAGCACACCTATTGTGGTCTAACCCCAGACAGCAGCCGCTTGCTCACTCTCTTCCCCAGGACTGGGGAGAGAATCTGAAGGGTAAAAGCTGGAAAACTTGTGGGTTGAGATAGAGACAGTTTAAGAGAGAAAGCAAAAGCAGTGCATACAAGCAAAACAAAACAAGGAATTAATTCACTATTTCCAATGGGCAGGCAGGTGTTCAGCCATCTGCAGGAGAGTAGGGCCCCATGACATGTAACGATGTCTTGGGAACACAAATGCCATCACTCTGAATGTCCCCCCACTTCTTCTTTCTTCCTCCAAGCTTTATATCCTGAGCATGATGTCTTACAGTTTGGAATATCCCTTTGGTCCCTTTGGATCACCTGTCCCAGTTGTGTCTCCTCCCAACCTCCCATGTTCTTCCAACCTCCTTGCCAGTGTGGCAGTACGAAAAGCAGGAAAGGCCTTGGCTCTGTAAGCCCCGCTCAGCAATAACAAAAACATCTCTATATTATCAACCCTGTGTTCAGCACAAATCCAAAACACAGCCCCATATTAGTCACTGTGAAGAATGTTAACTCTACTGCAATGAAAACCAGCACACCTGTGTAATGTAAGCATTGAAATTCTAACTGAATGATTCCTGCTCAGAGCTGCTGGTGGTGTTGGAAAGATGTGTCATCTCTGTTTAACTGCTTCAAGTGAATGAAAACACACTGCAACATTGTAGTGGCTAGTTACCATTGTTTTGTAACCTGCTGGATCTCCTGCAATACATATTTAGTAAACTTTATTTAATACGTGTACCTGTTTGAAAAAAACACTTGGATTTGAAGTATTTATAACTCTATCTCGGTTTAGGCCCAAATGCCAACTAGTTCTATATCCTATATCCTAAAAACTGCTTTATGACATAGAATCATAGAATCATAGAATCGATTGGGTTGGAAAAGACCTCAGAGATCATCAAGTCCAACCCTTCATCCAACTCCCGTCTGTTACTAGATCATGGCACTCAGTGCCATGTCCAATCTCAGTTTAAAAAC
>JAWWEU010000081.1:139740485-139769107 GCA_035583155.1 Acropternis orthonyx | reverse complement strand
TGGATTGGGGTGACATTTGCCAATTTCCAATCATGTGGGACCTCCCCAGCGAGCCATGACTGTTGGAAGATGATGTATTACAGTTAGAGAGCACCTTTCGTCCTGAAATTTTACACTTCTTGACAGTGAAATTTTTCAGACCACAACAGTACGTGTTTCTTGGTTTGCTTCCATTAGAAAACAGTCCTGAGGCCCACTGTTTTAGCTCATTGCAGCATGTAGTGTTCTTCATAAATTCTACAGCTGTTTTAGTTGGAAGCTTTAGTCTTATATTTGTCTTTCATGAAGGGAGGTGGCTGACATGTTGCATGACTTTTTAGTGACCTTGACTGCTCTCACTTGATGCTCCTTTTTGTCTCTCCAGAGAAAAAATGGAGGTCAGATAAAAATATTTTTTTTGCAATAAAACCTTAACATTTTGCCTGAATAACCTTTCAGATGAGAAGACAGTTTGCTTGATAAAGCAAAGAGTCATTCCCCGTTTATGAAGGGGAAGACAATTTGGTTTGCAGGTGTGGTGGTGAGAGAGAGAGAGCTAAGAAAAGTGTTGGATTATTCAGTGAATCATGCTGGAGAGCAGGAAAATGGGCCACCATTCTTAGTATTTAGTCAAGTACACAGAATTTTTCTAATTTGACTTGATTTTTTTTTAAGACAAAAAAATCTAACAAAAAAACGCAGTCTAAATGACAGATTGCAACTACAGAATATTTCTGAGTGTCAGAAGACCAGAAATTTGATAATGTTTCTTCAACTGAAAGATTTTTTTAAAGTTCTAGATGTATTTGCTTTGCTAGGGGTTTTTCAACTCTGATGGAAAATTCCTCACTACCTCAATACAACTATTACTATTACAGTTGATGACTGTTGAAGAATGTGTTAAATGTTAGCAATAATTCAAAGAATCACCTAAAAATCAGTTGTTGATATGGATTTATAGATAGAAATTTTACAAATTATTATCTTCTATGCAGTTTTACAAAGCTGGGCTGTGTCTTCCCTTAGGTTCCTGAGAAAATCTGCTGTCATCTGTATCAGAGACTAAAAGTGCACGCTCTTGATAGTCACTTGGGAACTATTAGCACAACCTCTGTTTTTCTGTCCTTTATTTTTGTAATGCTCACTGACTGGAAAAATGAATAAACATGTAACTGTAAACGGCCCTTCGGAAAATCCAGAACTTTCACAGAAGAGTCATGTGGATGATCACTTGTTCCCTCTGTCTCAACTTTGTGGTGGTCTGGGAGGCAAAAAGAAACTTTCTCTGGCAACCCCCAAAGACGAATAAGTTAGAAAAATAGTTGCATTTGGGTATTTTGTTTCCTGATATTAAAGTTTCTTGAGAGAGAAATGTGCTCTTACGTGACATTATTCTTTTTTTCTTCCTGTAATAGCTGTGGCAGACACTCAGCATTTGTTTTGCGCATTTAAAATTCAGAATAATTCAAGAAGAAACCCGATTCAGGGAAGAAACCTGATTCATGTAAGAAATCTGCTCAGAGTTTCTCTCATCCTCTCGTCAGTGATAGCACTTTTACTGGGATAATCTGGACCAGTGACATGTACATCATGTGTGGGTATGCACTGGAGGAAAGGAGGAGATTTTCCTCCAACCTGTGAGAGGCTGTAGCTTATATTGCTTTCACCTACCTGCACGCCTGGGAGCCTTGACCCATTTCAGCGTAGAAGGTTCTTGTTACTTCATCCTGAGAAGTTTTAACATCTTTGGTGCTTCCCACAGGGCTTTGAAATATGGCTGTGTGAGGAGTGTGCACATATGTGTGTGGCAGGACAAAAAGGAGGGAGCTCAGTGTAGAATGAAATACTTTTTCCTTGCAAAATTGTTTTTCCAAAGGTGTTCCTACTTCTCCCTGCAAGAGCTCAGGAAAGCTGTGGCAGTTTGCCTGTACGACAAGCTGATGCCAGCTTAGCTTCATTGCAGCCAGCACAGCAGGAGAGGTTACAGGCATGCTGGAGCTTCTCTCTGGGGAAAAGGGAACTCCGACTCCTCCTTTGCTACACTCTAGGAACCCTCTCCACCTCCACTTCCATCAGTTCTATCCACAGGCAATAAGGTGTGTGTGGTTGGTAGCTGAGTGTGTGAAGGGTTGCTCAGGCATCTGGCTGCTGTGTGGCTATCACAAGCAGTCAGTGTTGATGCCCCATTGATGATGAAGAGGTGGTTGCATATGAATGGAATAGACTTTCTTTAAAAAATGAATTAGCAACATACATTTGAAACTCACACTTTTTTTTAGGTGGAAAATCAAGTCTTATGAAGTTGGGAAATGCCAGATATTTGTCTGTCTGGCAAACCCAATTTCAACCTGGTGTTTGTCTGCCTTGCTATGATGTTCAGTTGCCTTTGCCATGAACTCTCTTTCCCTGGGCCCTGATTCATATGAAGTTAGACCTGGTTACAAAATCAGCACTTTGAAATTAGGAAGTATCAAACCTGGGGTTTCCCAAGTATCCTTCATTCTGCAATATTGCATGCCTGCCCTTCTCCATTTGGTCATGCCTAGACTGAACACAAAGTGTCACAATGTAGGAAAATGACCATTGAATCCAATAACCTGAAAGGATCAATGATGCACATGAACTGTGGGTACCAATACAGCATTACTGCACTTAATGGATCAGCTCATCCATTTATATGCACCTGTCACTTTTCAAGAATCTAAACCAAAGGTGAGTATAAACTCCAAGGCAGGGTAAGGAGGAAAGCAAATAATGTGTGGGCTGTAAGCAGAAACTCAGCCTTTGTACTTAACAGTAGAGCAGAATTTTAAGAAAACTGGCAGATATTTAAAATCAATAGGAAGATAACCCCTCCAGCCCCCAAAACAAATTATGAAGACACTTTGAAAAATAACTTCAGCCATAAAAAAGACTAAACACTAAACACTTTTTTTTATTATTTTGAGGCTTGCAGCATGCTGCTAATCTGAGGCTTGTTTTTTGTTTTCATAGAATCATCAAGGTTGGAAGAGACCTTTAAGATTTTCAAGTCCAACTGTTGACCCAGCAGTACCACTGTCTACCTCTAAGATTAATTTAGTAATAACAATATATTACATCAGCCCTAATTAATTTTCCTTTTTCACAAAGAATAATTTTCTGACATTTTGCATATTGTGGTGCCAGTGGAGGTGAACAGTGCAGCTCAACTGTTAGGCAGAACCCTTCCACAAAACGTAGTTGAACTGTTAAGACAGAGGCCTTCCCAGATGGCTCTTGTTCATTGTAACATGCTGACTAAATATGACAAAGTTTTCTACACCAGCAGTGCTGGGTCTGAGTGGGTTGACCCCTTCTCAGTAAAAGCTTGATGCAAATGCCCAAAGGCATGAGAGTTCCAGTTGTTCGTAACTATAAACTAGTGGTTAAAACTGACTTGCGTTTTGAAAAGATTTTAAAGTATTTCCTTGTCTGAAGCAGCATGGCACTTGACAACATTTTCAGACTAAATGTGCCTAAGCACCATTTTGATACATTGGAGTGTTAAAGAAACAGCTTATTACCTTCATGGGGAAAATTGTTAGGAGAGTTTTTTGTTTGGTTTGTTTGGTTTGTTTTTGGGGTTTGGGTGTCGGCTTTTTTTTTTTCCTTTGTTCACTAGATTATCCTCAGCTGGTTTATTTTTTGATTCAGAAAAATGAGTGCACCCCTGTGTTATTTTGGGAATACCTCTACTGGGGACTGGGTGCAGAACACACACAAAGCATTCAGGCTATTGCATTTTTGCTGTGTGAAAGGGATGTGAGTTTACCCAGATTTTTCCCTTATCCTTCAAAGCAACTCTTCCAAGTTGTGTTTTTAGTCCCTTCATGAGGCATGTGTGGTACAAGGTGAAAGTAGGTAGTTCCTTTACTTGGAGAAACACATAACGTGGTAAGAGAGGTAGCACTTCTTCCAGTCAATGTAACAGCTACCACATGCCTAAAATTTCACTGTGACTTTTAGTAAGCCAGCATTTAAAGTGAAGTTGGCTCTGCAGTGAAATCCCCTTAGGAACTGCAGGTGGACAGCCTGTGACACCTTCATTCTACCAAACTGAGGGAAATAGAATCTTTTAATTGTCAATCAAGTATCACAGCTGGCTGATTTCACAGACTGTCAAATATGGGTTCATGTGTTCTGCCTTAACAACCCTTCCTTGTCAGCTTTATTATCTGTTTTGCTCTTACTTTCAATTTTCCCTTAACTGGTGGTGGAAATAAAAGTTAAAAATTGCTTCGTTATTAAGCTTTTTCCGGAAGGCTGTCATTGCAGAATATGAAGAAGTAGATCATCTCTCCTGGGGATTAAAAAAAAAACCCCAAACCAAAAAAACAAAAGGTAAGTTTCAGCATGACATATTACGTTACAGTTTTGCCACATTATCTAGTGATCTTATGTTAAAAGTAAGCGCTTTAAAAATAATTAATGGATTGAGATTGAAGCACAAGAGTTGATAGACCCAGTGTTATGATGAGGGCCTAAAGGAGCTGGTCTGTCTGTCATCACTTCATTTCAATTAGGAAGTAAATATTAAAACTACCTGAGTAAGTAATTAAAATGTGTGTAGTATTTTAAAATGCCAGGGACATCCTTATTCTGGTATTTCTACAGATAAAATGGATTGCACCCAAAAAAAAAAAAAAAACTTGTCAAAAGGTGGTTTAATGGATATTGCGGAATTTTTTTATGTGACTGCTATTGTTTATCAGTACTTACAGCTCAATTCTATGGCAGAGTAGAAGATAAAATTTTGGTACACTTACTTGCCAAAAATCTTTTTCTTTCATTTCCACAGGCATATGTTTTTGCTGTACAACTCTCTAAATCTGTTGGTTATGGCAGTTTCTTTGAGTATTTGATGGGGTTTTTTTTGGTAACCGCAGTAGAGAATTTAATCAAGAGGCATAAACTCCACAAATACATTCAAAATATCTATAGATCTTCCTTTCTTCATTGGCTTCCCTTGACTTTTCCAACAATTTCTCTTGATCCCTAGTTTTTGCGAGGTCTATAGTTATGACATTAAAATTCAGAAATTATTTTTTCACTATCTCTTCTATACTCCATCTCTTAGTTTCATCGTGAAGTAATTTTGTGAAGATGTTATGCCTAAATTTTGGCTGTATGTCTTACACAATTTTTGCTCCTACAATAGACAAAATCAATATTTTATCATATCCATAAGGCATATAATTAGGATTGCAACTATCCTCTTATAAGTAAGACTTTCAGCTCTGCCTTTAACATACTACATACATAGTAACATTTGTGCTATTCAGTAGCTCTCTGTATCAGAAAACAATAGTTTCAGGCTTTATTTTAAGTCTGCCTGTACCTGCAGGATCATGCCTACCACAGGATCATGCAGATGTGGCTCTGTCAGATTTGTATAAGGAAATACTTCTGACAATAGAGATACCATTTTGTCAGTGTGTTAATGAGAGAAGGAACAGTTTCTACTGCTGAAATGCTGGATTAGAGTTCTAGGCTCAGCAGAAGAATTGGTTATCTACAGAAACATCGTTCAGTTACTCTTTGTCACACATTAATCTTCCTTAATAACTGTAATATATATTAATTTTTCCTATTGTATTGAGGTAAGATAGATATTATGAGCAGGTAGAAAGAAGATGTGTAAGTCTCAGTGCATTATCAAAACTATCTCCTTCAGAAGGTAGGAGACAATCCTCTTTTAACATCTAGAGTTTTTTATAGTTAAATTGAACAAAAGCTGAAATAAAAAACACCTGAAATTCATTACATATCTGAGGTGTCACTATTTTCTGTATCAGAATTTTGATCTTTGTCCTTTCTCCTATGGGCAGATGTGGCTTTTCCTTGCATGAATGCAAGGCATACTTATGGTGTCTGTTTATATATTTATTTAGATGATTAATTGTTTTTAACCATTATTAATTACTCTGGTCCCTGTGTTGGCTTCTTAACCATGTAAACAAAGCTCTGGAACTCAATGGGATTCCTCAGGTACTTAAAACCAAGCAGTTTGCATTCATTTCAGAATCAAGTTCTCAGTCCTTTTGCTTGTATCCTGGTCTAGTATAGCAATTTTTGACACTTGAACCCAGCTTCCTTCACCAGAGAATTTGTGCAGAGTATGTAGGTGCTGGGAGAATAGGTTTGTAATGGAAACTCTGACTGCTCTTTAAATGACTATGGAACCAGAAGGCTTGGCAATACTTAACAAAAAGAAGGGCATATTTTAAAATTAGATCTACTGTTCTTACCTTTAAAAGGATGAGAGAAAATTAAAATGAAACCTTCAACCTGGAGGTGAAACCAGCAATGCTGACTGTATCGCAGCGGGCACAAACTTGGTCTGAGACCTTAGATATATTCAGCTTTCCAAAAATCTTACAGTCTACGTAGTATCAGACAGCCAGGGGAATCCTGGACATAAAACAAAGTGCCACAGGAAGTGGCATCATGATTCAGAAGATGACATTCTTCACCCTGAGTCACTCGGGCCCTGCTGGGGTGCTCTCCTGCAGGTAAATCCCAGCAGTGAGGCTCTGAGTACAGACCACTTCAGGTGATAAAATATTGGATGACACTTGTCACAAGAATAGCAGCATCTATCCTGGCTTTTGGCTATGTTACAGACTGGGTAATTACCTTAAAGTTCTGGTTGCTTTAATTGCTTATGGTTCTTTTTTCTATACTTCCTTCCTTTTGGTCTGTCATGTTGCTGGCACTGTTAAAATAGCTGCTGTGTTTCCAGGGTTTGCTTGATGCCGAAGGGGGCCTGTCTAGATTTCATTGATTGCTGAGTTGCTGCTTCTGTCATACCTTTTTAGCTTGTGACACTACTGAGACAAAAGCTGAGCTGCCTTTTCTGTTTGGAAAGTGCCTGACCTGCCAGGGTTTATATTCAAGTAAGAATAATGCTAGCCTGAGGAAGACTGGAAATTTGTGCTATGCCAGTAAATAAAAATAGTCTTGACGTAGCATCACAGGCATAAAAAAGCACGAAGTACAATGGGCAGAAGACACCATTCCCAGACAGCAGACATACTGGGCTTGAGTCAGTTATATTTGATTTCTAGTGCGCATTTTAACACTAAGTGGAAATTGTCAGCCACATGTATCTACATGAGGAACACTTAGCACATACTCATAAAGAATGAGCAATTACTCTACTCTTGCAGGTTATTTTTGAAATAAGGAAGTTCTTTCTTACAGGTATGGAATAATAAACATTGGAAATAATGTTAAAGACCAAAGTTTGCTAGGTAATAGAAGCACAAATAAACTGAATTCTCCTAAACTTCAGCTGAATTGTTATCTGGAATGCCATAATAATAACTGATTTGACTTCTTTTCAGTGGAAACTACTTAATCAAATGCAAATATTAGATTGGCCCTGAGGCTCAGAAACCACACACCAAATATCTGGTTTCAGTAGACTTTATGGTGGCTTATAACTAGAATGCTGATAGAACTTTAGCCATTGCCTTGCTACTAAATGCTGCTATAATTCCAAATTAACATGCCTCACGTTATCCGCTAGCTCAGCTACTTGCTTTGTATTCATTACGATATGAGAAATGCTGGTCTCCCCATAATTTTAGTAATTTTGATGTCTGCAAGTGGATGCTTTGTGTTTTTTCTTCTTTTCAAAGTGTATAGCAGAAAATACTCTTTTACTTAGCTGTTAGAAACCGGATCTCTGTAAGTACTGTGTTTTGACTTGGTTCTGTTGATTTTAAAGAGCTGAGAGTACACAGTGACTCACAAGACACATTGGCACCCAGCAGAATCATGTCCTAATCAATGTGCATGGTGGTTGGTGGTTTCAGTTGGCAAAGAGTCATGCAGATATTGCCTTTTATTGCATTATACATTCCAACCCAAGTGGTTTTGCAAGCCTTGAAGTTTGCTTTAAGCTCCAGCTTCAAGTGTTTCTGAAGCATAAATGTAAAAATCCTTCAAGGTACCATGTTTTTTGACTTTCAAAATGAAAACATGCTAACTGTAAATTTCATAAAATTGTGGTGAAGGAAAATGAAGCAGTGTTATTAAGGCTGCAACTCAGAGCAGGTTCAAAATCTCTATGAGTCTTAATGGACCTTTTAATACACATGCAAGTGAGTTAGGGGTCTGTTTCTAAGCCCCAAACACAATGCATTTAATGTAAATGATAACAGAAACCCAGCTGATATTGCCATAATCAGCAATTATTTCATTCAGTTGTTTAGTAAGGGGCCAGCCTGCCCTTAGCTTTTGCCAAAACTTCCACTAAAGTCAACAGACTGTTTAACCATTCAGCAAGTATATCCTCTTGCTTTATTTCCTTGGTTATTTTTGAATTTTTACAGCCTTCTTATGCAGGTACCTCTGCACTTATACATGTCCTTTTAATACCTTAATCTGAACTGGTTTTATGCTGTCCTTTGGTAACTATGCAACAGCTGTCTAGTTGCTTGTTTTATGTGAAGATTACAAAGGAAGAAGATGAAAGTTGATCTTAAGGCAGGAACCTAAGAAAAGCCTCAAGAATGTCCTAAGAAATGCCAAATTTTAAAATGAAGCCTGAGTTTCAGATATATTTCAGGTATATCTTTTCTGGAGGTGTGGCTTGCCCTCATTGCAGGGTTGATTTCAGTTACTCTTTTATAGTTGACTTTAAACCCAAATCTATATATCTCTACATTATATATGATGGTACTTTTAACTTGAGATATTGATCTGCCAGAGAGGTTAATCTAAGCTTAGCTAACACAACTCTTCAGTTATTAACAGGATACAAGCTGCTTCCTCTTCTTTGCTCTTAGTCTTTTAATAGCTGTCCAAAATTTCTCTCTTGCACCAAAAAGGCCTGGAGGTTACCTCTCTATTCACACAGGAGCATTTCAGACCCCCCAGTTCAGCTATTTGAAGACCAGGGACAAGGACTGTCCAAAAAAGGGCAACGTGTCCAGAGAAGGGCAATAGAGTTGGTTAAGGGTCTGGAGCAGCTGAGAGAGTTGAGGTTGTTTAGTCTGGAGAAAAGGAGGCTCAGGGGGGACATTATTATTCTACAACTACCTGAAATGAGGTTTTAGTGAGGTAGAGTTTGTTCTCTTCTCCCGGGTAATAAGTGACAGGATAATGGCCTCAAGTCAAACCAGGTGGTTTGAGACTGGATATAAGGAAAAATTTCTTCACCGAAAGGGTGGTCAGGCGTTTGAATATGCTGCCCAAGGAAATGGTGAAATTGCCATCCCTGGAAATGTTCAAAAGTTGTGTGGATGTGGCACTTGGACACATGGTTTAGCAGTGAACACAGTGGTGCTGGATTAATGGTCGGGATCGATGAATTTAGAGGTCATTTCCAGCCTTAATGATTCTGTGATTCTACTGCAGCCCTGAAGGGCTTCACACCACACGAGTGACTCCAGTCCAAACTAAGGAGTTTAGGTGTCACTTCACAGTGTGACCAGCTCCATCAGCAGGAGGCTAAGTTGAACTTGGATAACAGAACACTGAAGTAATTTGTTCTCCCATATTCTTCAAAGTGTTACTGAAAGTCAGTCAGACTTATGTCCTTCCATGCTATTCAACATCTATAAAAAACAGACCTCAGCTAATTTTCTGCATTCGTTTGTGTTGGATAAAAATTCAACATTTTTCAAAAGCAAACTCCAAATGAAGAAGGGACACAGGAAAGTGTATATGCCAGGGCTTCATCTGCAGGTTGCATATTAAACACTTTCTAAATGAAAAAGTTGTTTGCTGTGCTATAAAATAAAGTCATCTTTCTGCAGACCTACAGCCCACCGGAATAAGGGGACAGGATGAAGAGTGCCTTTTCCAGTATTCCCCACCCACTGACCCAGAGCATAAAACCCACAGAGTTCTTGGAACTGCAAACAGTGTTTGAATTCAGCCTAAAACCGGAAAAAAGAAAGTGGCCTTTTTTTTTTTTTTTTTTTTTTTTTTTGAGTCACATCAGTCAATGCTATTTACAAAATTGGTTTATGGAGACCACAGGTGGACACTCTGACTCATTACACATGAATACTAAATATATCCAAGACAATCTTGGAAAATCCCATAAAGAAAGAGGGAATAGCCGTCTGATTTTTATATTTATAACGTTGGGTTTTGGATGCCAGTAATGGAAATGACATTGTTTTCACAAAAAACAGGTGAGGGACAGTAAGGGACTGAATGATTGCCAGGCTGCATGTGGCAGCTCTGAGCTAGACAGGGAGATATGTTTGTCATGCTGCCCTAGGTTGCCGTTTGCCTTTGTGCCAGGCTGTGGTGGGGTTAGCAATGCATTCCACAATTGTCAGGAGTTAAGCAAATGTTATGTCCCTTAGCCAGGGTGAAAAGCACACCTGCCCAGGAAGGTAGCATAAAATTTGGTACTGTGTCAACCCTACGTCAGTGCTACATGGAGAATCTGAGTAGTACTTACAGCCTCATATCCTGCCACATATTTTAGTCTCTCTGATCTTGAAAACCAGGAGGTCCAAGGTCTGTAATATATACAGGAAAACAGATAATGGATCCCTTTATATTTGTCATCACTGAATTCTGTTTTGATGGATGTTTCAGTGCCAAGGCTTCTCTTATTCTCACTGCTGAAGGAGAGCTATTGCTGGACTCCCTGCAGTCCCTGGCTAAGCCCTGAGAAATGTAGCAGTGTGAAACTGAAACAAGCCGAAGCAGTTCTACCATGAAAGCTTACTTTACATGGAAGCTGAGAAACAACAGCTTCTGTTAAGAGGAGCTAACTGAGGAGTAAGTCAGTGATTCTAATCTATACCCATTCCTGAATGACAAATAAAGTAAATAAACTTGATGCTAAGAAGCAAATTTTTTACTTACAGGTCACCCAAACCTGTAAGCTATTTCCCAAGCCAAATTCTTTCTAGGTAGTGCAGAACAGTTCCTTGCTACTCCCCTCTTTGAAACATCGCTAAGACTAGAAAGAACTCCTCTGTCACTGCTGTCGTGTTGGAAATTGCAATGTGTGGATGACTGTGGACATAGACACAGCGAGAAACTACTGATGCAAAGTCAAATGAAGCAGTCAGAATTGTTCTGGTCAAAGCTGTTACAGCAGAAGTGGTATCACTTTCTTGTGAGGGCAGTTTGTATCAAGTGGTTCATTAGCTGAGCCAATGTAATGGGGCTTTACTTGTGGGCTTTCTTCCTACTAAGATGTGCTAATTTAGCTTGGCTTCCTGATCCTTTAGCAAAATAGACACAGCTTCAGAAAAGTCACTCTTCTGGTAATGTGAATGACTAAAGTTCCGGACCTGGAGGTGGAAATACCCAACTAACCTATCTGCTTGGCTCACTGCAGTCAGTCTCTAATGAGTTCTCCATTTATTCTGTGTGTCTCTGTAATGCTCCTTCCAGCCTGCAGCTAAAGTGCTTCTAATGGCAATTTCTGTTTCTTCACTGCTTTCAAAGGAGTCGATTCTTCAGCGTATTATGCTTGTTTCCACCCATTCAACTTTAATACTATCTACTTCAGTAGACTTAAACAAAAATAAAATATTTCTTGAAATGTTCAGGATGTTGTTGTTGTTGTCTGTTGAATTTAACTCATCACCAGCACAGAAGACACAAACAGCACAGCAGAAATGGAAAAGTTTATTGCAAAACCAGAGGGATGGCAAAGTAGTATCCTTTTTTTTTTTTTTTCCCTGGAAGAATGAGCTTCTTTGTTTTAACCTTAGGTCCAGAAATTTTTACCAACTCACTGTCTGCAAATCTTGGTTCTGCATTGATCATCATAGTCATATGAAATTATTTAACAGGTATCTTTTTGCCAAGGTGACATGAAATCATTTAATAAAAACTTAAAAGTGAATTTGCCAGCTCATCTCTCATTGAAACACTCTTTTGGCTTAAAAGAACCTGCTGAGTTTTAAGAATGAGCAGGACTGGGCATTTTCCCAATAATAAGATGGCAATAACAGGAAGGAATTCTTGGCTATGTTATATGGTAAGTGAACAATGCATCCATGAATTTTATGTTTATATTCCTAGACACTTCATGATGGCTTAGTTTTGTGGCTTGTTTGAAATTACGCAGTACAGGAAAATCACACAGGTGGTCTGCAGCCATCACTCAGATTTTTTTAAGTACCCCCAACAAAAGTAAAGTAAGTCTTTTTGTGGTGACGATATGGAAAGGAAACTTTTTGGGAGTAAAGAGTAGTAATTTTATGAGCCTAACTATGTTTCATTTAAAGCTTTGTAATAGGTCTTCACTTCAATTCAGTTCCACTCAATGCACATTTTGGTCTCTGTTACAAAGAGGCAGCACTACCAGAAAATTTGCTCTCTTTCATGAGGTAAAAGGTCAAAAGACAAAAAAAGTTTGAGTGTTTTGATACTGAATAGTTTAAAGCTAATCGCTACTTCAGAAGCAGAGCTCTCTCCCTGCTGAGCTACTAACCAGAGGTCTCCTCATTGCTGTCTCCGTGGACTCATGGATCTCAAATTCAAGTTACAGTGTCTGGATCTCAATGAGAAGGAATAGCGTACTCCTTACCCAGAGTGTCACTAGCCTCATGGCTGGGCTCTCTCCTGTGAAGCAAGAGCCATGGCCTTGGGTTCTGTCATCCTAGGTCTATATGCCAGCTCTCCTACTTGAGCAAGTACCAAAACCTTGGGGGTACTCTGTAGCTCACCTCTTCCCACCATCTCTAAATGAAGGTGGCTGTGGCTGCAGGTCTCTGTACACTCCACCCGTGTTGTGAGCACACTCCCTGAATCAAACAATTTATGCCTGCAGTTTCCTTTTGTATGAATCCCAAAACAGCCCTGGGCAAGAGAATGGCTTCTGAATGCTGAGCTCAGGCAAAGGAATGATTCCTATGAGCAGAAGTAATAACTGGAGGTGCCCATCCAGCTGCAGGCATGGATTAAATGCAGTTTTTCTCATAATTTAGTTGCATTTTAAGAGTCTTTTTTCATTGCAAAGGAGATTTGACACTGACTGTGAATTGTTGCATCCATTCACCTTGTTTAGCTATTAAAACACATAACTATTTACAGCACTTCTGAGGCCCAGAGTTCATCTAAGTGAGTAAGAATGTTCAGTATTTTAGTAAAAAAAGGAATGAGGCCTTTCAAGATGGAATCAAACCTGTTCTTGTCTTAAAGGTAATTGTTCTTTGACTGGTCTGGCTGCTCTGCATCTTCAAAGGAGACCACGGTGTGTCAGCTAAATGATTGAAAAAATATATTTTTTTACCAGACAGTGTAGAGTTGGACTCTCCGAAGAGTTTTAAACAAAGTTGAGACACCACAAAACTTCAGTATGAATTATTCTTTGTGCTGCTTCCACTAAGGAAAAGCGCATAAAGTATTTCCTGTGCTGAACACAAAAATTCTTTCCCACTTTTGCTGCAAGGGATTTGTGTTTAGTTCAAAGGCTTTACTTTTTAAACCATAAATTTTTCCTGCTAAGTACTGTGTATGTGTTTGCTGTGTTTGTACGAGACAGCAGATCCTGCTGAGGCTGAAATGACACCCTCCTTTTTTTCTTGTCTCTGCTTAGACCACTGGTCTCAATCCATGAATCAGGAAAAAGACATATTATCAAAAAGCAAAGAGTGTGTATGTAACTCATGAACACTAAATTCCAGAAATTCCCTCAGTTCACATCCAAGTTCCAGTGGTAATGACAAGAAACTAGCACAGCCAAAGCCAGCACCTAAGGACCAGGAAATAAGCTGATCAGATCTCTTGTTCCCTATTCACCCCCTAAGGCAGCTATTAAATATTGTCAGGCGGAAATTCCCAGGGACAGGGTCTGATTCACTTTTTCCCAGAGTATACTGGTGTCTCCTAAGTGGAATAGAATTGCATAATGCTGTTTGTTCTCACAGAACCTACTATACACTATCTTCTTGAGTATACTGTACATCGAGTTATTTACTCCACTTATCAATTACACTGGAGAAATGCAACAACTTTAATCTAATGCAAAGCAGTGGGTTTATTTGTTTGCATGTGCTGTAGTCAGCAATGATTAGCACCATACATGTCTCAGCAGTTGCTTTTTTCTTCGTTAAATTTTAAATAAAATGCAGTGGAGATTTAATACTCTGATCCATAATCTTCCTTTTACCCACACAGCTGTCAGATCTCATTTGCAAACCTCCCTTCTTCTGTCACCAGAAAGTTGTCAATAGTCCACACCACCTGATGCATCCTCTTGCCACTTTATCCAAAGATCAGAGAAAACACAGATAAAGTACTAACCAAAGTGCGAACAATTATAACTGTTGGGCCTGGAAACAACAGATTGCAACACATATTGTCTTTATTATAATTTACAAAGTTAAAAAGTTAAAAGCCTGGGTGTGTGCTATGACCTCACACACTAGATATTGCTTCTAAGATACAAATATTGAAGGAGCTTTGGCAATGTGTTGTTTTCCCTGAATACTGGAAAGAACAATCATAAAAAAGCCTGAATTTAAGACCTCATTAGGGTTTTCCTGTAAGGGCTGTATTATGGAGAACATCAGGAAAGCTGAGAATTTGCATCTGGGATAATATCTGCACTGATTAATAAAAACAGAAAAAAAAAAAAAGAAAAAAAAAGAAAAAAAAAGAAAAAAAAAGAAAAAAAAAGAAAAAAAAGAAAACCTCTTAAAATAGAGTGGAATGCATCGTTTGTGTTTATTTGTCTCTTCAGTTCCATAGTTCCATGGAATTCAGCTCTAAGTAGTTGATTCACAATTAAGAGAGTCTTCAACTGGAACGACTGAAGGTCCATTGAGTTTCTTTACTGGAAAACCCTGTCATCAGTCAAAACTTGGCCCAAGAAAGGAAAATGCTGTTGGGATTCCAGTGTGAATTCCACTGTTTAATGAATTTAAATCCCCAGCAGTTACTGAAAAAGTTTGATCTTGGAATACTTTGTCAATACTTTTCTAGTAGATAATGTTGCCTGAAGATAAATATATGTTATTATGCAGTCTCAATATCTTTAATACCAAAATCACTGTGGTGTGATATACCTGTGGTGAATGTAAGAAACCAGAAAAAAGGGGCCACAATTACCCATCCACTTCATAGTTGTGAGCATTGGCAAGAACTTACAATGGCTACAGCAAGTGCCAACCATTCTTGGAAGAAACACCAGGACAGAGGGCAATTAATACAGCTTGTTTATTTTCTGGCGTCTTGCAATACATATTGGGCCACTGAGAGAGAGCCAGAGGCTGCTTTAATCTTCAAGAATTAGCAATAACATGCTGTGTCAGAATTTTAGAGATTGGACTGAATCCATGTTAGCTTTATTGCTCCTAAAAAACACTGAGACCACACGGATGCTAGTATTTTCCTGTACACTCATAAATGCTACTCAGATTCTGACATTGAATATCTTATTTATTTTATTTCAACTAATTTAATTTTATGTCATTATTTTGTATTTTTTTTGTTTCCCTCGTGGAGCTATTCCCCCTCTGCTCAAGCCTGGCCTCTGAATTTCCTAAGACTGAAGAACACATTTCCTTCTATCTTCTGCCTCTGACAGGAAGAAAAAGCCTCAAAAGATCAAGAAACAGATGGATGGACTGTTCTCAGTCTTTTTCTCAGTAATGAAGGTTTGGTTGCCAGTGGCTGTAGTTTCATTGGAAGACGCAGCTGCTATAATACAGCCAAGTGGGAAGATTAAATGATTTGGGGACAGTGAGTTTGCCCAGGAAAGAAGGGGTGGAGAAGACAGCGTCCAGGCAGAGAGTCACTTCTGTGTTGGGAGAGCAAGTGCCTGGACTAGGCTGTGCTGGGAGGTACAGATGAATCCAGAAACAATTGAAACAAATGGTCCTTGAAACGTGATTTGGAGCAGAGACTACAGCACGTCTGCTGCACACATGAGATAAATCCTAGATACGGTTGGAAGGGATGTCAGACTGCAACAAAAAGCTAAGTCTTACTTTAAAGTGCTCAGAAAGGATGACAAGGCCCACTAGAATAATTGGCTGGGTACTAAGAATGACTGATGCTACATGACTTCTGGGAAACTTAGTACCTGATGCTGCCCAAGGGATGGGCAGAGAACATGCTTTGCTTAACTAAAAATAGTGTGGTGTATTTAAGAGCCTCAGCCATCCTTGAACTTGCTTTCTGCTTCCCAAGAAGGGAATGGTGTAGCCAGGCAAAAATTCCAGATATGTGTCTGGGTTTGTCTCAGCCTCTCTCAGCCTCTCCTGATCAAAGGATCTATTAGAAGATGCTCCCCTGCCATTGCAAAGCTGCTCAGAGTATTTAAGCACATACATTTTATGGTGACAAGAGCCCACGAGTGTATTCGCTTGTGCTTCCTCACGTGGTTGGCATGAATACTTCTCCTGCTTTCTTGTACAGAATAGATCCCAAACTCAGCCCTGCACTGTAAGCTCCTTGAAAATCTGACCTTCGCTACTTTCCCAATACCTAATCAAGCATTTCAAACCTGTTCTGCACCTACTTACTTCTTCTTAGACCTGGTAGGTACGGACCATCAGGGAGTCAGGAAAGGAAGCTCTACTTAGGAGATACTTTTTTTGTGTTTCCTTAAAAAGGCCTCTAGCCAGTTTAGGAGAAAATGATTTTCTGTCTGTAAGCCTTCTTCCTGATGTTACTGGCAAAAACAAGGGACAGGTTTAAATAGCTCCTGGGTGGATCTTCTTTTGAAACCAACTTTCCCAGCTCAAGCACTCTTGCAGACTGTGTGCCCTCCTGATGTGCCCCTTATACACAACACATCTTTGCCACCGAGTTCAAGAATTTATAGAAGATCGATGGAACTGCATTTGGAGGAATAGACACACAGACTTAGTGGTAGAAAACAGCAATACGTCTATATGAGCGATAAATAAAAAACTCTTACCTGGTAACTCTGCCAAGAGTCTGTGAATCTGGTTTCCTGTCTGCTGGTGTAAACACCCAATAGCAAATGTCCTCTAACCGCATGGCTTCATCCCTCCGCCTCTGCTAACCCTCTCTCCCCGTGTGGTGGCACCAGGTATAATAGGCCTAAAGTCTTTGGGTGTACTTGAAAAGCCTGTCCCTAACCTCTCAGAAATGCTGCCTGGTTCTTTCCTGAGACTTCCATAACTATTGCAGCTCTTGTGATTTCAGTGTCAGTTGATGTGGAACAGAAGTTGAAGAGTTTATTCAGGACAGCGGCTGTTCCCTAGAAAGGACCCTGAGAAACCACTGGAGACTTTCTGCTGTTTTCACATAAAATCAACTGTAGCTGACAAAAGTTTTTCTAACCTCTCCTTATATAACCCTAGTGACACTGAAGCCATAGCTTCTTCACATAGCCACTTCCACTATTTAACTCTCTTCCAAGCAGAAAGTATTTTTCCAGGGTTCAGCCTACAGCTCTCTTGCTGTCTTTTGATGTAATTTCTTCCTCTTTTGTGCTCAGTAGGGGTATAGAATGACTAATTTTGCAGTTAGTTTTTTAGAAGTCTTGTCCCTTTCTTTGGACTAAGTCATCCCAGTTCTTTCAGTTTTTTCTTTGCATAATGCCTCATTCTTCTGTCTTTCCTTTGACCATTTGCTTTCTGTTTGGGGTAGATAAATAGCTACAAAAATGCTCAAAATGGCCCTTGAGGGATTCTAAATAAAACCCTTGTAATCTCTGTAGTCATCAGCTCCTTTCTCCATACAAATAAGGCAGGATGAAGTATGCGTAAAAAAACAACCCCAAAGCACAACTAATACAAAACATGTATAAAGCAGAAGGTAAGTCTCTGTTTTGTAGCTCTGGAGCTGTTTTAGCTGTACAGCTATTTCAGTAAACAGATTTTCATGGAGAAATGCAGCAATTCTGAAATCCAGTAAGAGTGTGGGAAATGGACTTCCCCTCAAACCTGACATAAGAGCACCTGAATCAGAATGAATTTCTTTGTTTAAAGGGTTGTTAAGCAGTGGAATGAACTTCCCAGAGGTGTGGTGGAGCCACCATTCCTGGAGGTGTTCAAGAAATGAGTGGATGTGGCACTTAGTGCCATGGTCTAGTTGACAAGGTGGTGTTCAGTCAAAGGTTGAACTTGATGAGCTTAGAGATCTTTGCCAGACTAAATGATTTGGTGATTCTGTGGTTCACTCTGGCCACTTGACCGTGCTCAAGAGTGAGAGAAAACTGGGGCTCAGTGGACCATAAGATGACTACAATTAAATGTCATTCTTCATTCCTTCTATCTCTGAGCTTTTGTTCGTGTATGGTGGTGAATGGGTCTATGGTATGTACTCTTCAGGGGTAGCTCTGTGTCCCCTAAAGCAACAGACCCAAAATTTAATTGGCCTATGAAAATAATGTTCTGGAGCAACATAATTTATTCTCCATATTATGTTGGGTTATGGTAAGAGCAGTCATGCCTGGCTACGTGTAATGCTGGAAGCTGGAGTCTACAATACTGTCCACAAGCCACTTCTCTAAAGCTTCAGGCTACAGAACTTGCACATCATTTTCTAAGATTGCACGGTCTTCTAAAGCTGTTTCCTGTAACATTAGGTTTAGCCACTGGCATAAATATACATACTTGGCAAGGTATATTTCTGGTTAAGATTCTGAAGATGCATTATGTAAAGAATTGAATGCTTTCCAATCCCAAATACGTAGAATGTGCCATGCTTTATTTACCATAGCTGTGAAGAGGAAGAAAGAACATTTACCAGCAGACTGGGTGAATCAAAATGCCAGGGTAGTTTTTGACAAACATTTTTTAACTTGCATAATTGCTTATATGCATTTTCAACCTAGTATAAGAAATGCAAACTTGGTAATATTTCTGTGTAACCTTCTGTTAGGGAAACATTTACAGTTTCAGCCCAGAGTACATGGGTAACTGAACAGCCTTGTTAGCAAGCTGTGTATCTGAATAAGTCATAAGCCTCTTACACCAATATACAGATCAGAGAGGTTGCAAATCTGTGAAGATTTCCCTTTGGATCTGTGGATTTTTTACAAGTGCATCTCTTTCTGTTTGCCACCATCAGATCTCTTAGTGGAATAGAAATCTGAGGTTTGTGATAGTCCCTAAAGTAAGCCTCATTTGGTAACTTTGCCAGACACTTATTCTGCTTAAGTCTTTTGAGAGGAATTAAAAAGGTATTCTTGCTTAGCCTGTCTGAATCTTCTTCTTAGGTAGACATGTACCAAGCAGATATTTACCCCAATATTAATTGTCATAAGATTTTCTTGTCCTGTTGTGTTTTTTTTTCTTTGGTTTTTTTTTTTTTTTTAATGCAATTGCTTTGGGAAGGGACAGAGGGTCTTGTTCAAGGAATCTTTTCAATATGAGTCTATGTGTGAGCTCCTGAAGCCCAGAAAGCTTAAAGAGAGAAACCTTTTTTCTGACAGTTGCTTAGCATGCCATGCAACATTGGCACCAGTGAGAGAAGTAACCACAGAGCTGGGGAAGCCTGGACTCTCGCTTTCTCTAGGACACTCGAGAGGAGTAAAATCCAGTCTGTGTTTGGAGCGATGTATCTGGCTGACCATGATAGACATGACAGGTTTTCCTCCCGGAGACCAACTGGAAACCAGAATTACTCTGCTACCATTCACCATATTACAGTGCTATAACCTGACCCAAAATAAAGTAGTTTGAAATCTGTTGAATACTCATATTTGGTACCCAAGTAATTTTTTAGCCTTAGTTTGGCCAGACCAATATACCTGAGTTCAATTTCAAGAAAATGGGTAATATCATTTCCAACGTGTTAAGGGTGAAGTTCCTCTTTCAGTGCAATAAATGCAGGAGTTCACCATTCCACATGGGAAGAGAAGCTTATTTGACATTATATTGTCATAACTACACCCAAAACTATTAAAGAATACCATTGTGGAGACAGTCATTATGGTTTTTTTTTTTTTTCAGAAAGTTTCCATTTAAAAAAAAAATCCTTTGAGTAACAACAGTTGGAAGATCCATCTCTAAAACTGAAATGTCAGTAAGGCTAAAAAAGGATGACTGAAAGGCAGACAGATGTCTTCCAGTGAGAAGTGAGGGAGAAACATGCAAACACTTAAGAATGACAGAGATTTAACCTTCACAATCTACCAAAGGAGGAAAGAAATTACCTTTCTTGACATTTTCCAACTTTCCTGGAGGATTTTATTGTAATTGAACATAACTGAATGGCAGTAACTAGGTGAAATTCATGTTATGCAGGACACAAGGCTACATGACCTAATGGTCTATTCTGGCCTATAATTTGTTTAAATATAGCTAATTATTTTATGTCTTTTCTTTTCCAATTCAACATAGTATAGCAATTAGTCAAAATGGAATTTTGCTATTCCTAGTAAGGAAGTGATAGATAAATGTGGGTAATGTTTACTTGAAGATTTCAATGGTCTGCACATCTTGATGTGGTTTCTTTCATGGTTTTGCACATGTAGGACTCTGCAGAATGTGAGACATGACTGAGCTCACGGCCTGAGGTTATGCAGTATTATATCCAGCTCTTACAAAAAACACAAAGCTACTTTGAATAGCCTGCAGGAGTACTTTTCCAGGGAGATCACCACACGGGGTCTTCTTGTTTAATGCTGTGTTTTTCAATGTGAAATTTCCACTGGTCATGAAGGCAGTAAAGGTCATTATCAGCTGGGTGGAGAATGTGCATGGAGGGCACAGAAGACCAACAGCAGCTCTGATCTTGAGGTTAGCTGAGTTGCTTCCCTGGGCCTTGCACGCACTGCATATGCTGGCTAAGTTCTATACTGCTCAACAGCTACCAAAGATGTGTAGGAAGCCTGATTTGCTCTCAATCAGTTTGTACTTATTCCTGTTCCTTTATGGATGCTCAGGAGATTACTCCAGGAGTTTGGAACTGACTTGCACTTAAAATAGAAAAGTTCTGTCTGGACTGCCTGCCGGTGGCACCCAGGCCTTCTCCAGAAGAGGAAGTATGGTGTGTGGAACAGTTCTGAAGAATGAATGAGCTGACAAAGCTGGGTGGAAAACAGGGATACTAAACTGGCATCTTTCATCGCCCTTTCTCTTTGTGCTTCATTACGTCCATGTCTGACACTAATGGGCTGTGTTTTCAGTGCTTTTATCACATTTATTGTGGCAGGAGTGATACCTTTCAGTGCAAGGCATAAAAGAGAACAGATCAGCATATAACAGCCTAAAAATATTATTTTTGCATTTTTAGCATATTATGAGATCATATTTGTCCATAAAACCATTAGAGGGCAGCATTCTCTCTATCATTCATATTCTCTTTCTGCTGGAAAATAAAGAGATACTTTCTTAAACATTCATCTCGTAAACTACAGAGAAGAGTTATATATAATTCAGAGCTTGGTTCAATATTCTTTGTAATCAATATGAATGTTTCCCTTGATTTAAATAGGTGTTGGACTGAGGCTTCAGTTGTTCAAAATGACATCAGGAGAAACTGCCTACATAATTTAAATCAGAAGATACTGAGAATAAGCAGCCAGGAAATTATTTTGGTGGTGGTTAACCATTGGAGCAAAATACCAAGAATACTGGTGTATTCTCCACTTCTTGGTGTCTTTGAATTCAGACTAGGTGTCTGGAAAATGTGGACAAAAGCTGCTGGGTTCAATACTGAGATAGCAGAGTAATGTTTTGTGAACTGCACAGCATAAAAGAGAAGCTGATGCTCTGTGTACAAAGAGAAGATAAGCCACACATTTTTTTATGCTGTTTGTAATAATCAGTGAAACCTTAGGATTTCATGGAGGGATGGAGGGATCTTACAATCAAAATGGCTGAGGAGCAATGGCCATAAACTAAACCGCAAGAATTTCCACCTCAACATGAGGAAGAACTTCTTTACATTGACTGTGTCAGAACACAGGAACAGCCTGTCCAGGCAGGCCATGGAGTTTCCCTCTCTGTAGACATTCAAAACCCACCTGGATGTGTTCCTGTGTCACCTGCTGTGGGTGACCCTGCCTGTTGGACTGGATGGTCTCCAGAGGTCCCTTCCAACCATGACTGTTCTGAGATTCTGTGATTTCCACATGCAGGGGTAAAACTGGATGACCTTTAAAGGTCCCTTCCACCCCAAACTATTCTGTGATTCTGTAATCTTCTGTAAGTCAGCTCAGAGCATTTGAGTCATCATGTTTGCTAAGCAGAATGCTCTCTCTGGCTCTGGAGTCCAGTAATGTGGCCAATACAATTAACCTAGCCAATAACTTCAGTGCAAAGTGTTACAGACAGCTGGGATGTGATCCTTTGAACAACATCAATACAGTATTGTAGCAAGAAGTGATTTGGGTTTCTAGAAGAATTAATTGTGCATTTTTTGCAAAATTAGAACAGCTTAAGACGGAGAGTGAGGTTTTGAGAAAGGGAAGCAAAATTGTTTACTTCTAAATAATTGCTTTGGAAATAAGGTAGGTCACAAGAAGCTACAGATTTTTAGTCAGATGAATATTGAGACATCTCGCAATGTTGGACCAGTGTAGAGTGGCAAGTGCTAATTAGCATTCTTGCTTGCAGTTTCAGCAGAGCGTAGTATTTAGTGAACATGGAAACGAAGCTATTCTTTCTATACTGCTTTACATGGTGACCCATCTCCAACCCCAATGGGTTTATGATGAAATTGTATTTTCTTATTTGTTTACTTCATCTCCTGCTGCTGAGGGAAATTCCTGTATGTCTCTTACTGTATTTCAGTCGTTTCAACATCCCTAAAATGATGCACAAAGTTTTCCCTGTGAATACCCTTAGGAGGTACCACAAACTGTGGTTTCACAGAAAAGTCATTGGGTCAAATGCAATGGTAGGCAAATGTATGTGATTCACAAAGATTGCCACAAGCAACCATCCAATATGTGAGAATGCAAAGGAACTCCACATGGGTGGGCAATAAAAGAAACAAAAATGTTTTTTCATCTATATCTACTTTCATATAGATGCTATTTATCTATACCTACTTGCATTTTCTGTCATTAATATGCACAACTTAAAAAGGTTTCCCATTTTTTCAGAGAGAAAGTGGTTGTGCCTATCTGTGATTTTTAAATTGGACCATAGTAAAGAAAAATGTTGAATCTCCAGTTATGTTTTGAAGACTAAAGGGTGTTAACATTTGTTAACTTGAAATACTTTCACATAGTTTCCATTAAAAAAAGTAAATACGAGGTACTATTAAATTTCCCATAACTTGTCATATAAAAATGAATTCAATAACAGGTGAGCTTTGCCAAGATGACTGTATATTTCTTCAGAGAAATAATGTAGCTGTTCAGACTAGCCTACATTTCACATGGGGTTTGAATTGCACTTTTTCAATGGATCTCAAATGCTTTTTTTCTCTGCTATTCAACTCAATACTGAAGCTCCAGTTCAGGAAGGTACTTCAGAATGTGAGTAATCCTGTTCAAAGCAGTGGGCTACTGACACACTTAGACTGGACATGTACTTGCATATCTCAAGAATGAGGCCTTGGCATGCAATGAAACTAGTTGGAGTATGGGGGCCCCTCACGTGATTTGAGCCTCACCCTGTCACGGGTGGAGTCATGCACTTCACTCTCTAGAGATAAGCTGCAATGCATTTTATTGATATAAGACAGTGAGTTAAAGTTCAATGGCAGATGTGACAGTGGCTTAACAGGATTCATTGGCAATGTATGTACCGCATACAGGATAGCATCAGACAAAGCTGTCAGGAGACACACCCCCCACCTCCCGTTGAGTCATGAGGTTCAGAAAGAACCCCCTTGCATTCTAAACTCCTTTTCAGAAGGGAGCTTTAGGTGCAGCTTGATTCAGGCTCAGGCCCAGACTTCATTAACAGTTTATGTCTAAAGGATCATATATGCACAAGCAATCCTTTATATCACTTAGCTAAGATTTCAAAATTTCAGTGCTCCTATTCCCAATTCACCTACTGAGTATCTGACGTGATAAGGATTCTCTTAACCTCGAGGAGTAACCTTGAGAAGTGTCCCACTCAAGGGGAGATCTCAGCATCAAACCTGATATGCGGTAGAGCTCAACAAGTCCTGAGCTGCCTGCTAGTTATGGAGATAAGGTGACTGAATTCTAGTCATATTTGCACACCAGCAGTATTTTGGTTGGCCCATGCCGAGCAAGTTTTATAGCCCTCAGATATTGTGTTGTTTTCTCTCTCCCCAGAGTGCCACTGGTGGCTATTGCTTAAGCAGGAAAAGGGTGAGGGAGAAGCACATCAGCATACACCTGAGTTTTCATTTGATGTCTAAAATAGTGCCTGACACTCTGCTCTTCAGTGGGGTGGTGCCACTGCCTCATACTTGACCATATCTAAATCTTATTTATTTGGAGAACATTCAACTCACAGCCCCTTTGTGAGAAATATAAAACAGGGAAGTGTGAAATACAAACAGGCAAGGCCCGAAAAGAAATGTCACAACATGCAAGGAAAATGAATATGGTAGTAGCAGCAAGAAACATCATAGCTTTATGGCTCCTCCTTTTTTGACAGAAGATGGAGTAGGTCTGCAGAGGACGGGGTGAAATGAGGGAAAGGCAGTGAGGCTGCTTGAAGAGAAATGAAGATGGGAGGGATAAAACAGCACTTCACTATGGGGCAATGAAATTCCATTAAAGAGATCCTTGATCCGGGTACTGGTCTCTCCCCATCATGGTGAATCAGCTCCTACAACCAGGTGGCAGGGAGAAGGGAGACGGAGAGATAACCATCACTGTCTGGCTTTTGCTGTTGCCAGGCTGATGAATGTACTTTGCTCTTCTCATCTGCATGTCTGGATTTAATTTGCTTTTCTCTTTTCTGCGCTGTGTTGTTGTGGAAGACCATGGATTTTCACTCATTTTAGCAGTCAGCTGATGTATTTAACAGGGAGCTTATTTTGCTAAATAAGCTAGAAAGCAAAACACCAAGAAGCATATTGCAGTGAAGTAAAATACAGACTCCAATTGATGCAGTAGTTTTGAATAAATCTTTCCACTGTCACAGTCAGCATGCTAAATGCCAAGGCCTGTCAACACCACTTCTTAGTTACCTACCCAAGGTAATCATATAGCTCTTCTTACTGCAGAATCCAACTGCATCCCAGTTTGAGGTATTAATCTGTTAGCAATACCAGTTTATGGGGTTTTACACAAAACACAAGGCAAAAAAATAAATGACAGGCTTCATTTTGCGAGACTGTCAGATCCCATCTCTTCTTGCAAAGCCAAAATAACTTGGAGACCAGTGTAGATGTTTTGCTGGGAGTGCATGGGTAAGGTGATGCTCCAGCAGAGAAATGAAGTCAGGTCTTTCAAGAGCATTACACTGGGCCACCCTGTCCTTTTGTGGAGAAATGGCCTAGGGGAAGTAAACATCTGCAAACAGCCCATGCAGAGTTTTTAAATAGTAAATTTGCTATATTTAGTTATGGAATTGTGATGCTTTTTGTCTCTTTGCAACTTCAAACTCTGCATGTGAATAGGGACAGCAGCCAATTTGTCCTCAGAGTTGCTTGAGTCTATTTGGAAGAGAGGCATCCAATTTGCACTTATGTTGAAATTTTACATCTGTCCCTCTGGGTGGTTATCTCAGTGTATTTTCACTCTGAACAGGTAAAGTCATTTTATAGGCAGAATGGGAGGAAAAATGAACCCCCAGTTTATGAGAAATGTGAAGCAGAGGCAGTAGAAAAGGGAATGTCACTGATTGCAGTCTTCTGCTATTGCAGGTCAGACATCACATGGTCCCTTTCACAAAATTAATGGTTTAGTGAAAAAAGAATCTTCTGTTACCAATCGGGCCCCAAACTCTGTCCTGTGTGTCTCTCTGGTATTAGGTGGCATCTCTGAGTTGTATGTCAGATTGTAATTAGGCCCCTGAAATTAGAATATAAAGAAAGGTCATTTGTGGCATTTTGTCGGAGAAAGGTTTAAATAATTTAAGTGTTTAGGCTTCCAGAACTATTATATTTTTCAGGAAAACAGGTGAAATTTTTTTCCCAATTTTCTTCTGTTTTTCACAAGTGTCCCTTTTCCTTTCTCCTCTTGCACTAAAGAGTCAAAATTTGTCCTGGTAAATTTCTCTATAAAATCTCTTTAGTTCAAGATTCTGCTGTTGTGAAGAAATCCCATTTTGTTTAACAAGAGGTATTCAGGCAGGTCCCATAAAAAAGTATTATTGTCCTGAAAAATGTCCCCTAAAAACATTTTAGAATTTATTCATGATTGTTTGTAGAGGGTTTTATTTTTCCAAGCTACTATATAGCAAAGATATAATTTTGTATTACATTCTAACAGTTCAAAAGTGTATGAAAAAATAATTTTCTATGAAATGCTAAAGGACTTTCCTCCATGAGGATGAAAGCAAGCTCTACAGGAACTGGTAGTTATGCTGCTGAAGGATTTTTCAGGCTTAGAGAGCTTGGGGGAGGGTGTTTGAGTGCATTAGTATTCACTCCACATTCTTGCTCGCTGTTCCACATGCACTGTTTTGTGCCTCCATAAACTGCTCTGGATGCAGATCAAAATTATTTAAAAGAATTCACAGGGTAAAAAAAGCAGAGCAGCAGTTTCTATGTATTTCCACATTTCCTTCATTTTCATTGACATTTACTGCTAGTCTTTTTATAGCAATATGAAAAAAAGATGGCAGAAGCAGAGAAGGGAAAGGCTTTGTCTGATAAGAAAGGGTTTTACATTTTAGAGAGAAGTTCTAACAACAAATCAGAACACTGTTAGTTTTCCTCGTGCAGTCAGCATCAACAATTTAAAGCAGTAGCACTGAATTCTTTTAACTGAAAGGACACTTTAAAGTTATTATTATTATTCTTTCTTGTTTGCAATATCTGTTTTTACATAGCAAAAAGTATGTTCATCTCTTCTGTGTTAATCCTTTTTAAAAGGGTGAATATTTATTTTCTCTCTTTTCATTTTCCACTTCTCAAGGCACTCAAGTCCTAAGCCAGTCCAAGAGCAGACCTAGCCAAGGAGCCATTCTTCTGTCTCCTGGAGTTGAACTTACAGCTGTAGGAACACTTTCTGAAAAAATTCAGGAGAAATCAGGTGAGCATGATCACCTGCAATACATGCCTTTATCAAGGAAGTTCTGATTTATTCCTGCTAAAAAAATCAGCTTCTCACTAATAGCTTGGGAGGACCCTTTAAATTCTGCTTCACTGAAACAAGCCTGGTTCATGGCCCATCACCACTGACTCTAGATTCCTTCTGCAGTATTTGTCCTAGGAGTGATATTTTGAATCCTGATTGAAAAAGAGCATGGTAATGTGCAAACTTGTCTCACAGTACAAATCTGTATTGCCTACTCTGAGAGCAGGCCAGAAAAATCCTTGTATCTGTAGAAATATAGAAGTGTATGGGGAACTCCATGACAAAAAGAAAAAAAAAAAAAAGAAATAGACGAGCAGAAGCTAGACATTGATAGAAATCAAAGTTAAGCCTCAAAAGAAAAATCCCCCAAACACTGGGGCAGACAAGCTTAGAAGAAAGCTGAGATGAAACTTTATACATACATTTTTAGAGGGGGAAATAAAGGCAGATTCAGGCAAGAGGTGCATCTTGCACACACACATACACTCAGGGAAGTCAAATGTCCAATGTTCAAAATTCACATTGCATGAAATACAGAAAACACACGGTGCTAACTGAGGCACAGTATGGTAGATGCAAAATCTTTAAATCAACAGCATTCCCTTGTGGACAATAATCACTGACTGGGCAATTCTTTAAAAGTCCTGATCCCTGCTGGGTGAAGAGCGGGAATCTGTGATGTTGCTCTCAGGGTGCCACCCTGCTGTGTGTATGCTGATGAAGAATAAATATGCATGAAGTCGACAGTTTGGCTTTCACCAAAGCTTAATTTAGCTCACTTCTCAGTGCTGAATAAGAGAAATTAATAACAATAATTAATAGTTCTTTTAACACAGCAAGTAAAGAGCAGTATGTGATAAAAATGCTAAACCTGGGCAAAGTTCAGAGCTGGGAAATAAGGACTGAACAAGGCATTCCACATTGTCAAGGAGGTACAACATACTGTGCAGGGCACTAATGGACTAAACAAAAGAAAATATCTGGTCAGAGGAAACAAAGGAATGCACTGTAGCATCCAGGGAGGATATAGTACAGTCCACACCAGCTGGAATGCATCTCCTGAGGAGGCTGAAATTCCTTCCACCTTCTTCCCCCTCCTGTATTTGGTTTTCAACCTTTTTTTGCCAAGAAAAGGACAAAAGTTCTATTATGTCTGAAGTCTGGCCACAAGCAAAAGTACCTAAAAGGTGCTTCAGAGCATTTAGTACATGGGCATGTGCTATTTCTGCAGGGACGTGGCAAGCTTTCACAGTGACTTTTGCCATCATCCACAAATTGCATATTCCTTCTGTGTAGCTTCATGAGGGTCCCTCCTGTTTTTCTTGGCTTGCACCACTGCACTCGCTTCCTTTGAAGCCAGAAGCTGCAGAGCTGACATTGTACAAGGAATTTCAAATAAATTCTGATAGACATTTTGGGAAGAAAACATTGGGTGTTCATTATTGCTTTTGTTACTTAGGAGAGCACTCTGGACTCTGAATCCCAAGGGCCCGAGTTCGAGTCTCAGTAGGGACCATCCCCATGGCAGTTAAATGCCTCCCTGCCATCCGATCCCGTCAGATCTCGGATGCTCAGCAGG
>JAWWEU010000081.1:139700377-139733404 GCA_035583155.1 Acropternis orthonyx | reverse complement strand
GAAGGCACAAGCTGTGGTGCTTGTTTTGGTTTAGAAAATTCAGGTTCATGTGGAAGAAAGTGATTAATTAGAAGCTGTGTCAGTAGCTATTACAGAAAAACTTGTGTTATTAAATCTGGTATAAGTCTCTGCTTTAATAAGACTTTGGTTACTTGGAGATTTAGTAAGATGCTTCCAGATGCAAATTTAGAGATGTCAGGAGTGTAGTAAATCTTTAAAAATGTTTTTTAATCCATTTAGTCATATGGAATTTTATGAGTTTGAATTAATTAAAACCTGCACACAAGCAGATCCTGTGTAACATCTATTTGAAGGCTTTTCATCTGTTGCATAAGAAAATATTCAAATAAAAACATAAAAATCATAATCAAAGCAGGCTGTTATTCATGCTAGCACAGTAACTTGCTCCTGAGTTGTTTTGGTGAGTACAACGGTATTAATGTTGTGGCAGAGCATTAGAACTGAGATCCATTTATTCTGAAAGCTTTTTATAAATGCAACGAGATTTCCAGGATCTGATGAGTAATGCATGTTTATTACTCTCTGTACAACTTGCTGAAAGAGCTTTTTGAGAAACAGACCCAAAATAATTAACAGTGCAAGGGAAGCAAAATTTGTCAGGTTTGTGGTCAGCAGATTGAAACACGGGACAACTTTTCCATCTCAAGTATGATGTTGTGTCTGCTTTGTCAATATGAAAGCATGGGAAGTTAATCTGGGAATTTCAGCAATAGCTTGTTATCAGCTTGGCTTCTTATCTATGGCTGTCATAAAATAATCACATCAGGATTTTGATTTTGATTAAATGCTTGTGCCTGTTCGTGTTCTATAAAGTAATAGCATTTGGTGAAGTTCAGCATAGTCCTCTGGTAAGATGAGTCTTGGAGCTGAAATACATCAGTGACACGAGTACATATCATAGAGCTTCACCATTCAACTGTATTTTGTTACAATTATTTAAAACCATTTATTTAAAGTTATTGTAAAGTTTAGGTAAAATCAGTGAAGTTTAAGTGCTAGAGCTGGTGCTAGATCTGTGCTAGAGCTCAGAAAAGACATTTTAGTACCTGTTTTACAAGAACCCTTGTAGGAGGCACAACAGCAGTTTGAAGCTGTGTATGTTTGGCTCACACACCTTAAATCTAGTTTGGAGACACCATAGCTAAAAGGACTATTTTGGCCATGATGTACTTTCAGCCTTGGCATCTTTGCTAAGTTTTCAGAAGGGGGACCTGCTGTAGTATTGTGTTCATGTTCGTGTTGTTTGCTGGAACACTAAAGCTGCTTGCAAACAGACAAGTGTTATGAAATCAGACTGAATGGAAAGAATTCTCCAGAGCTGAATCTCATTACTTGTCACGTAACTATCTTGACCCTTAAACTCGACCTTTCTCTATTTTGGATCTCTGGACACAAGTGACATGCTTTTTCTGGCGTGCCTCTTGGGTTTGCTGTGTGTAGGCAGCAGTGGCTTTGCAGCCTGCGAGGGTAGGAGTTATCTTTCTGTCTGACTTTCTTTCTGTCTGTCTGCATGTGTGTTGGTTAAAAATAAAACACTAAGGTTACCAGAAGATTTTTTAAAATACATTGTCACAATTTAAGCTACACCCACAGTTTAGATCTCATGGAAAAATTAATTTTGTTCCTTCTGTAAAAACACCTGTTTGCACATAGTACTGGACATACTGTTTATCTAGCTAGCTGTTAGGAATTCTGTGAGTGTAAAGGCAGGCTGTAGCCACAGTGGGGACATCCTGCGTTTGGGTTAGGTCTAAATCTTGCTGTCACTCTGGTGAATAATGTTCCAAAATATGAGTTATGGATAAGACACATCTTTTGGAGAGTATCTGGTTGGTTTTTCCTAACTTCTCCCTCTACAAACTTCAAGTCAGATGTAATTCATATGAGCAAAGACTTGCAATTTAGCACTTCTTTGATAAGGTATAAAACTGCTCTTCATCTGAATGTCATTTTTCTACCACTGAAAATGAAACAACAGTTTAGACCCTTAAATTGCTTTGTGAATAACAGCTAATGGTACCTCAAAAAGCCTCTACAAGACTTGACTTTTTTGACATACTGCTTTACTGACAGAGAAATGAAGATGGTTGTTCATAGCCTCAGTTTTGAATACAGGTCGCTGAGGAGAGTCACCAGT
Source organism: Acropternis orthonyx (assembly GCA_035583155.1). Classification (NCBI taxonomy): domain Eukaryota; kingdom Metazoa; phylum Chordata; class Aves; order Passeriformes; family Rhinocryptidae; genus Acropternis; species Acropternis orthonyx. The sequence continues at coordinate 139,731,246 of JAWWEU010000081.1, read as the reverse complement.
TATTATTCCTTGTGTAAAAGAACAGCCTTCACTTTACAGAGCATCTTCCAAGCAAATGTAGGTACTGTTATGATCTAAGTGAGTGTATTGCATTGAAGCAGTTGGCAGAATGGTGGAACAGCTTTATAAGCTGAACTCAAACCAGTGAAAATCACTTCATGTTACGTTCCATTGTGTACCTGGCACTCTCCTGCAGTCTGACGAAAGGGGCTTTGTCTGGGCAGTGCTCTCAGGGAGCCTTGCAGCAACCCATGGGTCAGCAGTGTTGCAGAGCACAAAGAGGTTAAATCTAATGATTGCACAGGCCTCCAGAACAGCTAGGTGAGAGAGATGAGAGCTGAGTCTCTCCCAGGTGGAGGGGAGTAATTTCTCCCAGGATGACAAGTATTTTACAATGGATCTTTACAATAGGTGGACGTGGATCTGATCCAGCATGGCATTGTCATGCACTGGATTCAGAGATACAAACTATTGATGAGGAGGACCTTGATAACATCATTCAGTGCTATATTTTGCCAGGGGGATTTCTCTGGGCCTGTGCATGATTTCTGTGAGGCATTCTGCCCAAGGGCTGAGGGTACGTGAAGGCTTTCTGCCTCAGCTTTGTCCACATATTTTGTGTAGAAGGCAAAGTAGGAGAGTTGTGAGGTTTTACTTTGAACCCAATGCAAACACTGGGAGCAATCTGACTGATGTCTTGAATGACTATTTATCACACAAGAAAATATGCTTCAGAATAGTTGTGGAATGCAAAACAGAAACAGATTTATCTTTCTCAGCAAATTAAACATTCTTCTTTGGTCTACAACCCCAAACCACAAAGCCAAGCTATATAATAATATTTTCATATGCTGAAAAGCCACTTTTTTTCTGTCACAGAGCAGTGATTTAAAGAGATGATGCTTGAAGGATTTTACTTCATGTGCTTTGTCTTCTAGTTCATTTTGATTCAACTAGAGAAAGCAAGCAGCTCTTTGCCTTACATTTAAAGATGAAAGAAAAGGGCGTGTACTTTTTTCATGCCCAAGATCTGAAGTAAAATTTTACAATCACATTATTTTCTTTCAAAAGAATCTTCTAAGGACTCAAATAAATGGACTGCACAGGCCTTTTATGTTAACATTGTGTATGCTGACATAAAGATGATATATAAAAAGAAATATAGCTTCAGGCCTAATATGTTAAGTGACACAGTAAGAGAACTTTTCAACCCTGGATAACTCATTTTGAATAAGTTCTTAGTATTTACTTGAATGACAGTGACTTACGCTAGATTTGTATTTACAGTTCATCCCTATTCCCTACGTAGAGACAGCCATCCGGTCAGGTGCCCAGGATTTTCCCCGGGGAGATGAAGGAAGACTGAGTTTTTCAGTCCTTTCAGAACTGAGCCCATGACCCTAGAACTTAACTTCACCCAATAGGTTGTTAGATGTAGTTAATTATACTAGGTTTTGTTTTGGGTTTGTTTTGCTGTAACTATTTTAATACTGATATTATTTCATACTCATAGAACAAAAAAACCCCAACCTTTGGGATTTTTTTTTTTTTTGTTAATTGAGCCTTGCATTTCAGTACCACTAGGAAAACTGTTTGCAATTGAGTGCACTCTGAATCAGACTAACAATTAATTTGTTGAGTTGAATAAGATACTGAACATTATTGTCTTCCATCAGTGTTGAGATATAAAGGATTTACTTAGGGTTTAAATTTGAAAGAAATTGCCTAGATCTTTTCAGTTCATTCGTCAGCTCTTCCTGGAAACCACATGTCATACTACTTTCAGAAATGCATTGAGAGCTATATTTAAGCTACTTGGGTTTCTTGCACCTGCTTCTTGATGAAGGGCTGTTCCCAATCTTCCTTTGATGAGAATGCCCTTTTCATTTGCCAGTATTATCCTTTAATGGAGAAAGTTCTCTCTCTCTGTGTTCACGATCTGTACCACATCTGTAGGTACAGTTGTGACTTGCCAAGCTATTGACCAAATCAAGATCCTCTTCAAGATGAAGCTCTCCATTTCCTTCTAAACTTTCTCTGTACTGCTTCATGTTTGAATGTTTTCATGTTTTCCTAAACAAGGATCAACAGAATTTTACACAATTTTCTGAATGACAAATCCATGAATTTGACCAAGTGGAGCAATGATGTACTACAGCTTTGGTTTCTTAAAGGTTAAAGAGTGAACATGTTCATTGCCCCTACTTCTGATTCCAGTAAACTGAATCCAGACTTCTAATTTCTTTCTTTTTCAAACTGGAACATGTCACCTTTTCCAGCAAGAGCAAAACAGGCCAATGCCAGTGTGATTATAGAAGAATCTTGTTTGCTGTGAAGTTTTGGGGAAGACAAGTGTTCAGAACTTGCAGGTTCTGATCATGGCATTTTCATGTGCTCAAACAGTGCTGTTTCTTACAGCAGAAATTCAGGTGCTTAGTATGTAGACCACCTTTAAATATGGCCATTCAGATCAGTCAGAGGTTTTGTGTAGCTAAGAATCTGCTACCAAGTTGGTCATAGCATAGTTAAGGAGAGGAAATGTCAGGAATAACATAAAATTCATTTAATTATCATTTTAATTGGTTTTAGGAACATGCTTTTGGAGAACCTCTCCTGACCAACCTTATTTACTGTATTTTAGGTTGCACATCATAGCATTTGATTTACAAAAGGTGGATTTACAAAAATAACCTGGACTGATGAAAGTAAACCCAGAGAGGAACTCCAGAGATGCACCAGACGCACTGTAGCCACTAATGCATGCTTGTTCATGAGAGCAGACCAAAGTTAGTTCAAAATATCCCCTCTGAATCATGCATAATGTGGATGTCAGGTGCTTGGCACCATCTGTTTTGCTCTGGAAATCTGCTGTAACAGGTGATCCAACTTCCTAGTGTAAGCACAAACTCAGTGTGTGTTAGGACACAAGAAAGAACAATTTAGTGACATTACCCTCTAGCTTACTCTATGAACTGAGGGACAAGGAGAGTCTTTTCATTCTGCTTGTGCCAAATTGCTGCATCAAAACTAGTAAAAATTATTTTAATTACCTTCCACCATTATTTCTGAATTTTTGCAAAACATCTGAAAAATATTGATTGCCTTTACTTTGGCACTTGATGTAGGTTCAAAGATAACTTCTGATTTGCAGGCTGCATATCAATATTCTGAACACTCAAGTATGCTAGGTGTTTTCAGCCTGCACAGAAGACAATTTTGCAGATCTTTTCTCATAAGCATTATTAAGTAACCTACAGTAATCTTACGAAGTGTGGTATTGGCATTTGGGATCTGGAAATGTGCTTAGCAACATACTAATGGCTGTACTGGGTAAAAAAAAAAAAAAAACATAAAAAAAGAAAAAAGCCCCCAAACAACCAATACGCTGTCTATGGGTTGACATCTGATGCAGAGAGGAGATGGAAGAAAAGCACAGAAATATATCACTGTTTTTACAAAACAGTCTTCCAGACTCGAGTAATTTGTGGTTTGTGATTTCTTGATCGAAAGATGATGTTTATGTTTAACAGCCCTTTATTGTTTTCATACATTACTGTGTCAAGTAACATCTTGAACTTGACCATTTACAATGTCCTGTGGCACTGAGTTGCACAGCTCACTGTGCTAAGAGGATTATAGTAGTCAAACAGTAGTAGTAATGGTAATTTAGCTCTGCTTTGAAAATTATGTATAAAATACTCTGGTAAAATACTGAGATATTGATAGCATATATATCTCTAGTTTGACTGAAGAATCTTCTTGTCGTGATGGTTTGCTAAATAAAATAGTTGGATCTCACATACATATGGCTGAGCCACTAATGGATTACTGCAGCTACATAGTGCATGTTTCTGGGGGGAAAAAGGAAGGCAGGTGTGATGTGCTTTTCTTTTAAAAGCACAGAGAAAAATCAAATGGAAAGATTGATCATTCTTTTAGTGACACTGATTTATTAATTGTATTACTATGGGGTTTATGCTCATTTAGATTAATAATATTCTGGTTATCATTATTAGTCCATAGTTATTGGTTCTTCCAAAGATAAAACTTTGCAGATCTAACACAAGTATTGTTCAAGTATTGTTTTGCTCAATTTTTTAAATCAGTTCCCTCAAATTGTGTTGAATTGTTTTCAGTTTTTATTGGCTTGTTTCACATAGCTGTAGGTTCTTCAGGAAGCAAGTTTTTTCCCTGCAAACCCCCATGCTCTCATACCCTGATTACTGAATTTTAATTAAATTTAATGCTTCATTATCTCCTGCATCAAAACTCCTCACTTGACTCATACAATGATTTCCAGTGTAAATGGTTGGGTAAGGGAAATAAAAGAAACCTTGTTCCTGTTCCTACATGTTGCAGAGTAGAGTTGAATAGTCATGAAATGATTCACCTACCTGTTCGTCACTTGAAAATGTATCACCAAGGGCAGAGGCACAACCCAGAGGAGCAGTTTCCACTGCAGTGACAGCTTTGGATTTGCTGTGAGCTGTGCATTACAGCACAGGAAACTGGTGTTTCTGCACGAGGATGTGCTACCTATGTGTCTGGTTGCTGTCCCTAATAATTTTCACAGTGTCAGATTTTCATCTGCATTGGGTATTGTCTTGGGTTTCTGTAGGCACCTGCATGAAATGTGGGTGATGTTTGTAGCATCTGTGCTGCATATTGCAGTCTGTTCTGTTCTGTGAAGGGAAGGCATGTGTCCATGCAAGTTTTGGATTCTGGGGTGCTGTATTATGTATTACTGAATTAAAAATATAGAAGAGAAACTTACTGTTCACATCAGGAATTAATGAGATTACCAAGACTTCCTTATTACTAGAGTTGTAGCTGTAGATTTACCAAGGGTGGGGGCATTTTTCATCAATAGAAAGCCATTCAGTATTAAAAAATGTCCTCCACCCTCTTTGTTAAATAGATCACGTGAAACAGATCCAGTCATTTAAGGAAAATGGAGCTGTTCATCAAACTTCAAAGACTAACAGGAAATTTCCAACAATGAAAGGCAACGTACATTGAGACCACAAGAATCTCCACCTGCAGAAATCACAGATCAGATAAATTACTGGGCTTAGTTAAGGTTAGCTACAAGAGGCTGTAGGGAATATCCATACTATCCGTATTTGATTCCTTAGCCTATCCAAGTACAACTGTATAAAAAAGCTGTATAAAAATTGGATTCATAGACAGGCAACAGGAGAATGCATTTACGAGTATTTTCTTAAGCAGTAAGGGTTCCTAAATGAGGCACCTGATAACACATTGTGATCATTGTGACTTGTGATAATGCAGATTAATGTTAAATTGTCCTTTCCGACCTTAATAAGACTATCACTTTAGAAGTGCCGTGAGGTGGCAGAAGTGAGGCCTTTAGAAGAAAAATCCCTAGGAAATGGACGGTCTGGGGAGGGTGAAAGAAGAAGAAGAAGAAGAAAAAAAAGAGTTAATTCCACTAATTCCACTTACACTTTGGGGGTATCTGCATTGTAAAAGAGAAAACACATTTTTAAAAATGGATTGGCAAGTCTGTATTAGTTGGCCGGGATTAAAATAACAACAAAGATGAGTCAGTTGCATGTATAATTTGACTGGATACATAGAAAAATATCTTAATCCAAACCCAGCTTTATCTTAATAGATTCTACTAGTTTTAGAGGAGAATTAGCATGTGCAGCCAGGCATGCAGAGCTGGGATGGAGCTGGCTTCTCAGTGAGAACAATGAGCTTCTGGCAGATCTTGTGGGGCTCAGGGTGGTTCCCAAGAATTATTTTTGTGGTAAACTGGTTGTATCACAGAACCAAGTTTTCAGTTATAAGGTAAAAATGAAGTGATATGGAGGTTGTCTCTGCAGCAGGGCAGGGTTGTCTCAGATCTCTAGGTCCCAAATCACACCACCAAAGACTGTTGTAGAAAGCAGGACTGTAGCTGTCATGACATGTGCTGGTACTGAACCAGCTTCTCACAACAGCTGTAATGAGCCTGTGATTTTAGATAGGAAATGAAAGCATTAGTCTGACCTCTTCCAGCTCATGCAACTAAGACCTTAATGTACCCTTCATAAACTACAGCATTCTTTATCTCTGTCTAAAGCTGCATCTTCACCCTTGATGTAGCTGCCACATGTTATCACCACAACTGCTGTATTTCAGTGCAAGATTAAATGGAAGGCATTAAAAAGTAACCTGTATTGTTCTATTGGATGGTGCAGTACATTGGTCAGATTTATATGCTCATACACCATTTCTTTTGCATCTGAAGTACTTGATACTTAAGAACACACTTAAGATACTTCAGGGGTGCATAATCCCCACCTTGGCTGTGCATTGGCCAATTTCTCTGGTGCCTGGCACTAAAAAGTCATTGCTTAGTGATACTAAAAGGGTGTAAATGGGAGAAGAATAGGATCTACGTCTCTGGAAGAACAAGGAAATGCTTGGGTTAGGAAGATTTGTTAGATAAGATCCTAAAATTTTCCCATTCTGAGGTAGACATGGGAGATTTCAGCAGCTGGCTGATATCTTGAAAGTTCTAACATAAACATTTGTTTGAAGATAGTATCACAGCTAGACTCAGGAACTCATTAAAGTGTAGGTTACTTCGTGATCACGGTGCTCCCCGGAACTAAAGGAAGGGATGTTTTACTTTGCTGTTGCTAGCTCCTGGACATTTCTGTCAAGTGGACCATCCAGGATGACTCTCCGCCCAAGTACCGTCATTACGACCCCGGGACATCTCGTCAGGTGCTGTGTGACCAGTGTCCCCCCGGGAGCTACGTGCAGCAGCACTGCACCGCCGGCAGCCCGACGCGCTGCGCGCCGTGCCCGGAGCAGTACTACTCCGAGGAGTGGAACAGCCACGAGGAGTGCCACTACTGCAGCACTGTCTGCAAGGAGCTGCAGTACGTCAAGCAGGAGTGCACCAGCACGCAGAACCGCGTCTGCGAGTGCGTCCAAGGCAGATACCTGGAGCTCGAGTTCTGTTTAAAGCACACGGAGTGCCCTCCCGGGTTCGGTGTTGCACAGCCAGGTAGGTACTGCCTATCAATACGCACAGACTTCATTAGAGCTCTGCCGCACGTCGACGACTCGTGGCAGTTACACGATTAGGAGAGAGGCTCGTCCAGATGAAATTACAGGACAGTAAATTGTAAAGCCAATTGAACCTGTTCTAGTCTGCATCATTTGGACTGTAGCCAAAGGAATGTTTCTCAGTGGAATACCCTGCTCCTGCTGTAATATATAATTTAATGGCAGTAACAAATGTGGCAAATTGCACTCTAATGAGAAACATGATGGATAGCCTCTTTTAAAGGAACATTATCTGGAATGGAGTATTTGTGTGTGTGATAAATAATAATGTTTTTCATTTTGAATTCTGCTGTTTCAAGCAACTGTATATCTTGACAAACAGCAGGAGCACTATATGTTTGACACCAAGAGTATAATTATAACAATATTAATATAGCTCTAGCATCACTGCAATATGTGTTAATAATTAATTATCAACATCCTAAGTGGAAGTCTTAGGGAAACTGTTGCTATTATCAAACAAACAACCATTTTTTTTGTCAAGCAGGCTGGCATTGTGCTGTATGTCTGATGGGAATACAGAGAGAAGTGGCACTTTTCAGTGGAGTGTATTCGTCATTTAAGACAACAGAAATTGTTAAATAGTAATATATTCTTCCCTCAAAACAAAATACATAATTTATTGTTTGGCAAATGCCATGACCCAGTTTAGCTCCAGTATTTAACACAGCCTGAAAGAATTGTAAACTGTCATTGTACCAGAGCTCAAAAACTGTCCAGAGAACACTGAGGAAGGAAGGGAATGAAGAGAATCAAAGCATCTCAGACACAAACCTGCAGGCAACTAGTCTCCAGACTGCAGAATGATTTCCCTAGGAATAACATACATGGAGTGAGAAACACCAGGGCTGCCCTATGTTTTAGAACTGCTGAATGACAAGGCTGGGAGTCATTTTTTGGGTAATGAACATCTCATTGGAGAGCAACTTTGATGTAAGGAGAAATGTCACTGCTGTAGCTGCTTACTGGTCCCTGAGTAATTGGTTGATAAAGCACTACCTTGACGACCTTGATGCTGCTAAGCATTTTCACTGGCAGCGACTGCATTTCCATATTGGAAACCTTCATTAACCTAAACTATTATACCCAGGGGCTTGGGTTAATGAGGTTCCACTGTACCTCGGCAGCAAGTCAGAAGGGGCCAGAAACAAATTTCTCAGTTTGGGAGATGAACAAAGTATAAATTGTCTGAGCAACCAGCCTGCTGTGTCCCTGAAAGCATGGCCAAACTGTGGCAGACAAATTTGAATCCCTCAGTTCAAAATGAAACAAACGTTGAAAGAAGATAAAATGTTGAATGGTGTAATTTATTGAAAAGTTGGTTTCCAAAAGACCATCAGAATGAACCAGCTAAACTCAGACAGACCTCAAAAAAAAAAAATGAATGAAAACATTGTAAAAATGATTGCACCTCCCTGTGTCAATAGCCAGTTTTTGAGGTGAGGCAAAAATGTAAGCATTTAATAAGTATGTACCATACTGTGTTACTGCTTTCTGCTATATGATAGCCTTGAACTTGGTAACGATGCAAATTCAGGTGAAACAAAGCCTAACTCTAGAAAAATATGCTTCCACTCCTGCACAGGGAGATGGTGTGGTCTGGTGCCTCATATAAAGCTTAAGGCATTAGAAATACGTTTTCCCCCTGCCGGCTGCTCATGATTATCCTGGGAGATCACTTTGCTCTGGTAGTCCCCTTTTGCGAGTGCGTATTAAGGTTTTGTTCCTTCCAGCCACAGCCGGCACTGTACGTGGCAGGATTTATAGCAGCACTGTGCTGGAGCAGCAGCGTTGCTGCGAGGCAGCACTGCCTCCCCGGTGGCGGCTGACGTTTTCCTGGGAAGAATGGGGGATTCCAGGCGAATTGGAGGGAGCGGCGGAAGGGCGGACAGACAGCGGCAGTTTGTGCCCTGAACAAGAGCGGCCAGATAAACAGTGAAGAAGAAGCTGGTAAAGCTGGAGGGTGACTTTATGCTTAACCCTGAGAACGCTGATGGATTACCCACTCTATCCCTCTCTAGTGCCACAAAGGTTACGCAGGAAGCTCTAAGCAGAATGACGCCCCGTTTGCAGGAACACTCCTTTTCTTCCCCCTTCCTTGCTGGCAGAACACAACAGCAGCCTGTCTGTAGCAGGGAAAGTTGCTAAAATTTAGATGTCTCAAGCCAGCTAATTGCTGCCTGCGCAGGTGCAGGTGTTGGCTGGAGTTTTGTCCAGCCCAGAGCCCGCAGGCAGCACACACTGCAAGGAAGCGCAAGGGCAGGCGCTGCGGCTGCAGGCTGGGTGCTGGCTGCGCAAGGCAGAGGATTTGGGGGGCACCTGACAACATACAGAGTCTCTGACAACTGTAGACTCCTTTGGAGTGCTAGGTCAGATGTACACAAGCACTATTCTTTATTTCTCAGCTGGTGGAAAACTTGTGAGATTCATGTTCTCTTTCTCAAAGGATTTCCCAAAATAAATAAAGGTTACGTAAAAGCTGTCATTACAATAAACATCCGTATGTAAATACTTTAAAAATACACTAGATGGAGGTATTTTCTTATTCAAATATAGTTTACAATTATTTCAAATAAATTTTAAGCATGTGCTTAAGTTCATGTTCAATAATGCACTATTAGATACTACACTTCAGGCACTTGTTAAAGGTTGGCTGAATAAGGATGAATTAAGAGTGAATATACAAAAATTATTGCTGCTGTTACTTTCCTGCCACTGGTGGCTAGACTGCATTGTTTCAGATTTCATGCAATAATTTTCTTCCTCTTTGTCAATGTGCTAGAATGATATATTGTCATTCTGTTGTTGTATAATATATTTGTTTCTGAAGTAAAACTATGCCTTATAATTCACCAAACAAAACATGTATATGTATTAAATGTTTTTGTTTTACTGGACACTATACCTTCTTTACATTTAATAATGTTTTATTCAAGCCCAGGAAAAAAGTTCAAAAATGTTGTCTTTAGTCAACATTCAGTTGGGTTGTGTTTTTAGCTAGAACTGAAGTAACCTATTCAAGCAAGGTTCTAGGCAGTTATTGCAGAGCAAAATTCAGAACAGATTTTTGTGCTATTTAATTACTTTACAGAATATTGGTACAGTTGAAGGATGAAGATCAGATATTGTGTAATGTCTGACTAGACTCCAGTAATTGAGGTTTTAAAGATATTACTTTACTAAATTACTGATTTAATCAGTAATTGCTGATTTTAAACTTGGTATCAGCTGTATTTAAGAGGGTATTTACTGTATTACACCAGCAGGAACATCATTCTCTTAAAGAATCTTCTGTCTTGTTTGGGGGGTTTTTTTGTTTTGTTTTGTTTTTGAAGTGATTGCTTTATTAGATCAGAAATATGAAAAGCAGAAGCACGACAATTTAGAGAGGAATATTTTCCTTTATTTTTGTGTTCTTGGTTTTTTTTTTCCCTACAGTTGAAGTTATATGTAATTGGATGCATTGTTTTCTTGTTTCTGCAGGTACCCCTGAGAGTGACACTGTATGTGAGAGATGTCCAGAAGGATTTTTCTCAAATGAAACATCATCCAAAGCAGCCTGTCTTAAGCACACAAACTGTAGTGCCCTGGGTTTCAAAATAGCCTTGAAGGGAAATGAGGTCCGTGACAGCATCTGTCAGGAAAATACAGATACGACACCTCAAAAATGTGGAATAGGTGTGTATTATATTAAGAAAGTGTGATGTGAAAAACATATCTGTAATTATCACTGAAATTAATTTATCAGCATTTATGATAAATATATCTAATATATCTTGTTAGCCATTTGCCTTCTATGGTAATGGACATAGTAGAGTTTTAGTTATTGTAGACCAAGTAGAACTCAAGCAAAAAGAGCAATCTCCTTTATAGAGACCACTTTTCACCCTGGGTTTTTTTAAACAGTTTTTCTTACCATTCTTATTGCCTTTTTTTTTTTCCCCCCTTCCCCTGAGACAGGCAGGGTAACAGATTGGAACAATTGACATATCTTCTTCTCTTTCTCATTTCAGATGTAACCCTGTGTGAGGAGGCTATGTTCAGGTTTGCTGTTCCTACTCATCTCACACCTAACTGTCTGAACATACTAGCAGACAGTTTGCCTGGGACAAAGGTTAGCACAGAAAATATAGAAAGGATTAAACAAAGACACAGTCCTCAAGAGCAGACCTTCCAGCTTTTGAAATTATGGAAGCAGCAAAACAAAGAACAGGATATGGTCAAGAAGATTATTCAAGGTATCTTACTGTGATAACATGTGCGTTAAAGCAGCATTTTAAACGGCAATTTAAAAATTGCTTGGGATCAAATCCTTCCGGGTGATGAGTGCCTGCAGGACTTGACTGAGATTTATGGATGCAGTAAGCACTGTGAAGTTGAGGGGTAGCAGGAAGAGAATTCAGCTTCTCCTGATGAGCTGAGGACTGAATTCTTCCCAGACTTGTAGCCCCACTGGGAGGTGTGTTGGGCCAAGATCCCCTTTTGAGACTGCATAATATATGAAGAATTTTGGTCAAGGGAGGCAAATGTTTCCCACTGTTATATCTGAGCAGTGGCAGTGGAGGTAAGAGAGTGCTGGATGTCTGCAATTTAAAGTGCAACTAGTTTCCTAAAAAGTGGAGGTTGATATTTTGGGGTGTGACATCTGTTCGCAGGGTAGGGGCACATGGGAGTGAGGAATACACAGACGGGCTTTCCCTTTCTTTTCCCTTCTGGTACCTATTTGTCATCCTGATTCCCTGCTTTCTTTGTGCTGAATCTACCAAGACAGGTTTCAAAGGTGAAATGGTGCTGCAGTGTCAATACCAAGGTTTTTCCAACAGTCAGGCCAACTCTTTTCATATTAGCCTCCATCAACAGACACTACATTCAAATGACATTTTGTCCACTCGGAAAAGATTTGAAATGCCTCAGAAATGGTTTTTTTGCCCCTCTGCTATTTAGTATGTATGCTTATGTCAGACTGTGAAGTATCTAGAGTACTTCAAAAACCAAAATTACTATTTTAGCAAAGATTGCCTAGACGTTTCTGAAGAGAATGAGCTAAATTTTCATTCACTAGAACCAAATATTAAGAATTCTATCACATACACACAACATTTTATAGGACAGATCACACAACTGTATAGCAATAAATACTTGCTATGAAGTTTGTTTGTAATTTGGGGTTGTTTGTATTTGCAAAGTTAATTAAATTTTTGAAGGTTTTTCATAATTGAAGCCTAAAAAAGCAAAGTTGAGAGAATTATTTGAAATAAAGAAAAAAAGATTTGGAAAGGAGTATTTGCCTTGGAAATTTTGAAGGTTTTTTGCAGGCCACGGTAAAGTTGTAATGCATTGCACTTACCTCTCTTTTCTTTTTGCTTTCTGTAGATATTGATCTTTGTGAAAACAGTGTCTTAAAGCATGTTGGCCACCTGAATCTCACCTTTGAGCATCTCAGCATGCTCATGGCAAGTTTACCAGGCAAGAAAGTAGGAAAAGAAGATGTTGAACGCACAATGAAGTTATGTCAACCCACAGAGCAAGTCCTGAAGCTTCTCAATCTGTGGAGAATAAAGAATGGTGACCAAGACACCATTAAAGGTTTAATGTACGGACTGAAGCACTTGAAAATGTACCACTTTCCAAAACGAACCATCCAAAGTCTGAAGAAGGTGATTAAGTTTCTTCACAGATTTACAATGTATAGATTATACCAGAAACTCTTTTTAGAAATGGTAGGGAACCAACTTAAATCTGTGAAAGTAAGATGTGTCTAACTCAAGATATTTTTCATTCTTCACTCACTATTTTCCCCTAATTACTGCCAGCAGTAATTAAACTGGAACATTGTTTCACCACATTATGTTTTACTATTTATAGAAATGCCTGACTGGAATAGTTCTAAGTCTTTGGCGGTGGTTTTGGAATTTTGTTATTTTTCTTTGATGAAAATCCCTTTTGTAAAAGCTATTAACCTGTTGATAACACTAAGAGCCTGATCCTGCATTTTCCCATGTTCAGAGTTGAAAAGTCCCACTATAGTCACTAGATGAGAAAGGAATGCTGGACCAGGCTCTATGCCAGTAGTTGCTATTTATATTCTTTGAGGAATAAAAATTTTTGTTGTACATATTTATTAAGTTAAATGGAAATTATATGAGATTGAATTTTAGGAAGAGAAATGAAAAGCACACTTTATATTTTCTAGTTAAACAAAAATGATTCCATATATTTTTCTGGTAAAATTTTGTAGCATGCCCTAAGAGTTATTAATTTCCTTATATTTTGTAAAAAAAAAGTATTATTACTTAGTTTTATTTGTATAAGTTGTGGTATCTTTTGGTAAGGATGTTTTAATTTATCCAATGATTTTTAATTCAAATACGGTGAAAATATAGTACAAGTGACCTGAATATTTAAATATTCTGTGAGGAAGTGAATGTACCATATTTAAGAAGCTGGATTTTTATATATAATTTCATAATCTTATTTTATAAAACAATTAAATTTTTCAGTTTAATTTTTGACTGGTGTCTTGTCTTACTCTTGACTCTGAAGTAGGAACTAATAAGAAAGAGAGACTATGTGGATTTTGCGCCTTATCTTGGGCTTGGCTCTCTGCTACTCCCTGTCTTCTCTGGTAGTTAATATGTGAACCAAGTAAATATTGACCAGCACTGGATTTTCATGGTCTCTGCAAAGGTGTAAATGAAGGTAAAAAGTATTAAAGGTTCCGGTTCAGAAGACCCAGGTGGTTGCGATACGACCGATTACAACTCCACTGGCACATTTGGCCCAGCAACACTCTTGACCTGGTGTCATTCTTGGAGAGCTCACAACCTTTGCCCTAACCACAGCTTGTAATTTCATGGAGGAAAGATGATGCATGGCCCTGACAGGCTTGGAAAGCCTCACATACTGCCACTATGTTTAAAGGAAGGGAGCACAGAGAGGTCACATAAGATAAATAGTCATTTACCATTTCCCTTGGTGACACAATGAGGCACCTACAAAGCCTTGGGCCCTGTAAGAATGGAACAGAGATTGTATGAGTGTTGTTATCAAAAGGTCACATTATTTAGGGACGAGTGGTCATTCACAGTGCAAGCCAAAGATTTCAGTGGCTGCAAAGAGGCTGGTACTCTTGTTCTTTTTTTCTCTAAACCATGTGAACAGAGCTTGAATATTCAACATATATTTTTCCATTGTGTAAAGAAAGGAAAAGCCATCAGCATTTAGCCTTGTATGACAAATATTCTTCTATTACAGATGAGAGGATCTTAAGCAAAGAGCGAGAAATAGATTTCTGGTTGATATGGTCAGTGCTCATCAGAAGTGCTCTCCTTACAGAGTACAAATGGGACATACTTCTTTAAAATACGTGGGTTTCTCTTTTCACTGAATTCTCACATCACTTTTTGTGTCAAAAAGAATAAACTCCCTTTGAAATTTCACATGCTATTACATCTCATTTATCAGTGTAGCTGAGAAATGGTGCTGAACACACAAAATATTCCCAGTTTTGTCTTGATTAATTTGAAATAATTTACACACTTTTACAATAGAAAATGGTTTTACATATAAGTTTGTAACAACAGAGTCTCAAATTTGCAAAATAGATTCCAGATGTTTCCACGACTCTGCCAAGTGTGGAGATTTGGGGTGTTCTAGGTGTTCAAATGACAATAATGATCTTTTTGGCAGCAAAACATTGAGGATCTCACACACCTCGTAAACAATTAATCCATAAACACGTTAATCCTTTGTAGTCAGAAAACAATTTCGCAGTTGATAGTGTAGTTATAGTATCAAGTAATAACATAGCAAAAAAATGTATCACAGAGCTATTGGCTAGAGAAAAGCACAGTTGCTTCTTAGTGCATGGTACTGTTTTTAATTTATACATTTATGCTTCCATATTGCAAGTAGTTATATGTAACTCTTAATGTAAATAATATAACATTTGTGGTCCTTCAGGAATGACAATAGCGAAGAAGGTGTTTGACACCAGAGACTGCATTTTATGCTATAACTACCATGTGAACATGCTATGCTTCATTACAGTAGAGTATGGCCTGGACTGGATTTCCTGGGAAACTTTAGCATTAAACTATTACCTTTGCCTTTTAAAATGGGATTCTTTTCCCTTAAACATAAAGCTACACCTGTTTAATGAATTATACCTGTTAAAGTTGTTTCAGTTAATGGGTTGCCCCTGCTCAGGTTGACATTTCTCAGCCAGTTTGTGCCTCATTTATCAATTCAGCTTCGCTCAGCTGGAATTACTCAAACAGTTCACATCCTGACCTGGCGGCACTTAAACTGTATTCCCTTCCCCAAAGAGCTTCCAGCCCAAAATAGCCAAGACAAACAAAAGCGAGACCCAGGATAATGAGAGAGAGGGTGAGGCAAACAGAAAGTGGGAGGACTGCTTGGAAAAAATGTGGGTTTGGGGGTAGTGGCTTGTTTTTCAGGGAAGGCTGCCGGAGGAAGAAGGGGGCGTGCAGTGGACAGCAGGTGGGAGAGTTGTCCCTGTGTCCGTGGCATAGAGGAAATGCTGCTGTGGGGAGGCACAGGTGAGGGGAAGGAGGGATGTGTGAGGCCGAGGAACAATCAACCAGAGCTGGACCTTGGGAGTGACCTGAAGAGGGATTCTGTGCTCACGGTGCCCTGACCTGCCAGGTACCACTGCCTGCCCTCCCCTCCTCCCAGCCTGGCTGATGAATGGACTCAGAATAAGGCAAATGTTTTGCCATCTCCTGGCAAGAGATGAGGCCGCCCTTGCCTTGGACTGGAAGGAGGAGAGGAACAGGGAAGCAAGAGGAGTGTGCTGCCTCTGCTGCCCCAGCCAGGAGCAGGGTTTGTCCTGCCCTGTCAGCTTCTCCTTCACTGAGAGAAAGGAAAAGCAGTTTCAGGAATATTTGAGGGAGACAGTGAGACAGGCTTGATGTCAGGTTCTTCAGCTGTTATCTGTCCAGCTGTGCTCTCGAAGAGTGGAAACAGTTATCAAAAAATACTGTTGGTTTAAAGCAAAACCTTGTTATTCCAAAATCTTCTACAACCCTGCTTTTTAGACCTTTTTTTTATTTTTATGTGAATTTGTCCTCCATCAAGACGGTCTCTTGTGTCCCAGAAAATACACCACATTTTTGAGCATGGGGAAAATTAAATAACAAACTAGATACTAAGCTCTGTAATAATCTTTTTACTATGCTGTGAACACAATAGGCTCCTGGTCCCTGACTGTGACCCATGGATGCTCTCGTAGTGAGATCAATAGCACAGTCTGCTATAGACTGAGCATTTTTTAAACAAATCCAGGTATTAGATAGCTTTGAAAAAGTTTAGAGAGCTGAATAACAAAGTTTCAAAGTATTGGTTAGGAATGTGCACATAACTGTAACCAAACACTACACACACATTTGCACACACTTGTGCTAACCATCCACCACGAACACAACGTGTACTGGGGGCTTCAGCAGGCTGTGCTGGTGATTTCAATTCAACCAAGCCCTTCCTCACCCTCAGACACCCATCCTGGTATGGGTCAACATTGCCACATCCAAGGAGGAGGTGTCATATTTGCTTGTGAATCACCTTCCAAGTGCCCAAATTTTCAGCTTTAAAGTAATTCAAAACTGTGGCTTAGAAATAAGCAAATATTTATAGAAAAAACCCCAAAACAGTGATTTCTGCAGACTATAGAAACTACTCAATTTTGGATAAATGTCAAATATAGTAAATGTCCACCCTTCAAAATACTTCTATGTTGAAATAACATGGAGAAGCAAAATTGGGAAAACTAGCAAAAAAAAAAGTTTTACATTTTTCTTCCTTTGCCTTAATTAGATGGAAGAACCAATATTGGCAATAAGCTCAGTAGTGAGGAGAGATAAAAATATGCACAAAGCTAAGAGACCAAGTAAAGCAGGTGAACACAATGTGAACGTAGTTTATTCCACTCATCCTCATCCTCATCCCTTGTATTTATGGCAAGTTTGCGTAGGATTCCTGTTTGTCTTTTCACATTTAAAAAAAGTTCTTTCATACTACCAGGCTATTTTTTTTAAATCATCCTGACCTTGAGTACCTAGGAGGTTATTTAAAAGGAACCACATGATGAAAGATTGTGGCTTTGGCAATATTTCTTATATGAAGAGGACAGGGTGTGGTTCAATAATGGTGAAGACAGAACTTTCTGGAGAATGTTTTTCTCCTCTATTTCTTTATCTAAGAAGGAAAGTGTTGTTCCTCATTTAAATAAATAAATAAACAAACTTTCTGGCAAATAGGACATATGTCATTCTGGATGTAGATGCAGATCTTTGTCAGCACACAAAACAAGACTTCTGTCTTTTGACAGTGCCGGTGGTTTGGTATTTGTGTTGTGCTTCAGCTTTGCCTATGGCACTTTAGATGAGTGAAATGGTACATCCTAAAGGATGATTAATCTCACATAATGCAATGGAAACTCAATGTCAGTAAGAGATGTATCAGGTCTTTGCATTCTTTGAAGGAGAGAGACTGACACAGTAAAGATGAAGGTATATAAACATCAGCAGGCTTGCAGGAGCCTCTCTCTCCTGGCTGGAGTTAAGGAAAATTAACATAGGCCCACATTTTTGGGAAGGGTGTCCACACCTAGGAGATGTGTCAATGCTTGAAGTGTGTTTTTTGGGTTTCAGCAAAACAAACTGAGAGTAGATGGCAGACCATTGAAGCTGTTGGGAAACTGGGCTATTCCTGTCTCCAGGAGCCAAAGCAGCTTGCTTTGACACCGCGTGGGTTGGGAGCCAGCACAGGGATACGAGGAATGGGTGGTTGCTGCTGTTGAGATGCAAAAAGTCTAAGAAAACTGGCATGCTGAAACCTCAAGAAGACAGAGGAATGATGCACGAAAATTTTGCACTTCTTGCCTCAAAACCAGACTTTGCCTCTTGAAACAATCACAAAAACCAAGCACTCACAAAAGAAGAGATTTCTTTGGCAGTTATGGATTAAGACCCCATAGCAGTATTTTGGTGATTTTGTGTTGACAGAGGATGCTCACAGGCAAGTGATGGCAACGCCAGAGCAATTCAAAGCCCAGCTGCGGAAGTGGTGACCCAGTGATGGTCCCAGGCTTTCTTTGTACCCTTCATGGACTTGAACACTTTAAACTCAGCACAAGGATGTTCAACCCTATCAAGGAAGTTTGCTGCAAAGGTCTATGTGCTGAAACTGGGTCCTTGACTCCCCACCACACCACTGGCTTAGTGAAACACAGTCTCACAGCTTCGCTCTCCCTTGTGGTGCAATCCAACCGATTCCTTTGGATGTAGACAGTTGCTTCACTTCCCTGCCACACCTGGAGCTGTTGGTTCCTGCCTTTCCTTGTCCAACAGAACACACAGGCAGGAAGGTGGCAGCAGGGGTGAAATTCTTCCATCCCAACCTCAGTGGATCCTATCAGCCACTTCTGGGAAGGGGCCCTGACAGCCTGGAGACAGGGCAGGACACACCAGCCTCCATCCTGGAATGGGGCCATGCCAGTGACTGAGTGCATATTTAACAGTCATAGAAAAATGGGCAGGCAGGGATTGCATTTGCATTAAACAGGCATAGAAGAAAGTGCCTGCTCAGAGAGAAAGTGGTGACTGGGATCCACAACGGAAGAAGTATCAAAACCCCTCTCTACAGCACTGTGAATTCAAACTCCAAGTTAGCTACTGTTAATTTAGTGTTCTCTTCAGTTAAAGTAATTGTAGAGTGTTTCTACCTGGACAAAGAAATGAATTCCAAAAATAACAGTGTTGGGTGAGACACACGGGTCTGACTGTTCATGTTCCATTGTCCTCACTCCCTCAAAACCATTCTCATGACACAGTAGCCCTATTACAGCTGTTTCTGCTTTCATGCTGTTCACAGTCTGTTGATGCAATTCCTTCCTCTGCTCTGGCAGAATAAATGGCTCTGTTCTTACACTGCATTTTACCCCTCTCCCATCCAGCCATGCCATCATCTTCTTGTCACTATGCAGAAAACCTGCAAGGCACACACTGAGGCTGGAAGGAGCACCATTAACCACAGAGCCACCACACCCTAAATAACTGACCCTACAAAAAATATTTTATCTCTGCAATGGCTCCCTCAGCAGTGACCGGGATGGCAGAGCACCATGTTATTGCTGTATTTACAGGCTGCTTTGGAAGTGCAGAAATTGCACCTATTCCCACACAAATCTCCCTTCTCCCTCTGACACCACAGTAAGAGGGTGGTTATTGCAACATCCCACAGTGTAATCCTGAAGGGTATAGGACAAACACAAACACCCACAGAATACAGAATAAAAGGACTCTGACAAACAAAAAGTCTGGGTTATATGAAGGGTGGTAATGACTAGGAAAACCCTTAATCTGGGAAAATACAGTCCTGTGAAGAATCATCATTGCTCCCACGGTGCACGTATTATAAGATACATGTTCCAGTTTTGCTGGAGCAACAATAAATCTGACACACATGAAAAAAAGCATCAGTCCTGTTGCCTGGTTAGCCTTACTTAAGGCTAAAATACCTACAAGCCCCTTCAGAACAGGAAATGTTTAATCAGCAGTTTCCTGGGTTTCCTTTCATGCCCCAGAGCTACCATTCCCACAGAAAGTTTAACTGTAGAAATAAATGTATACTTCCAGAGGTGGCTGATTAAACAGTAAATTGAAATAATTACAATAATACAAATAAAAAAGCTACAGTTCTTTAACAGCCACTTCTATTCCTTTTCTGTAGGAGAATACTGGGTTTCAAATTCAGCCCTAGACAATTTACTCTTTCTCCAGAGAAAGTAAATGTTCAATTCTGCGGTGCCTGAAGGGAATCTTCTGCCAATATTGGAGGGAGGCTTGTAGTAATTTCCCCACCTCCTGGGCAGTTTACTACCTTCTTGGTAAGTTACCCTTTGGAAAGATAATGGTTCTTTGGCCCTCATCTACATAACGCTCAACCGTGGGGTTTTTTATGTTCCAAATGTAAGGTGTTTTCCAAAAAAATTCCCATTGAGACATAACAAGCTGGCAGTGTTTCCTTGAGAAATCCCAAGTACTGAATCTTATGGGAAAGGATGTTGACTCACTGATATTGATGGCTCAATACTGAGCTCTGGTACAAAGAAGTAGGACAATTACATTATTCAGGCAGGAAGAAGAAAGCTATAGAAATGGGAAAGCAAGAGGGAGGAAAAGACCATTTTATGTTTCCTTATGATTGAAGTCATAGTGTAAGAAGAGTGAGGTTAGACTCATTTTTCACACGTGGGTTTAGCTGATTTGCATGAATTTGTTTTATTCAAGTTCACTGTGTTGTGCCTAAGGAATACAAATTCAATACTGAATTTTAAATTCTGGCATATCTAACTCTGTTCTTATCCCAAACCTCTCCTTTCTCTCCACCAGACTTTGGAAAACCTGTAGTCCTCCTTTCTCTGAGCAGAACCTGAAATGGATAAAAACCCACTTATTTAAATGGATGTTTTAGGACTGCCTTTTGTAGGCTGTCATCTGATTAATGGTATCGTTTTATTTATGTGTGATATCTGATGACTTCAGGCACACAGCTTATTACCAAGAGCACAAGGCAATCTTCAGCTCCACGTCAGGCATGAAAAGATGTGTCTTACTTTTTACATTTCTTTTTAATTATGATTTAAGGTTTATGCCTGGTATTCTTTGCGTGTCCAAGGCTTACTTGTTTCTGTGGGATTTGTAACTGCTTTAAAGAAAAGAGCTACTGAAAAATTAAGTTGCCAGAGGCAAGTGAAATAGAGCCAGTCTGCACCACTGCCAGCATAGTCATTGCCAGCACAGATAGTCATTGCTGCAAAAGGAAATATTTTCAGCTACAGTGTTTAAAGAATTATAAGGAAAAAATGCTATTTTAGTGTTTACTCAGAGTAAGAAGATCTTGCTTCTGTGAAGATGGGCTGAGGAGAAATGGATACAATTTAGGTTTAGCTCAGCTATACCATGTGGGATTACCCGAGCGATAACCGCGGCCGCTGGGAGTTAGCCCAGCACCCGACATCCTGCCTCCCAGACATTTTAATCCCCCATTGCAACGCTGAGCACCAACCAGAGAAATTCTTGTGGAAGCTCAGATTTCAGATCCACTGGCCTTTCACTTCTACCTCCCAAGCAAGCATTTGCTGGTTGTGCTGGAGGGGAATTTTGAGCCTGCAGAGACAGACACCTGATTGCCCAAAGACTTTCTGGGTTATGGTAATGTGTCTGGTTTCAGTCTGGTCTCAGCAAATTTTCTGTGAAACTTGTTTCAGTTCCTCTTTTCTTGTGAATTTCTCTGTGAACAGAAATTGAATATTTCAATGGATGCCTGATTCTGGTCTCTCTCAGACTGGTGTTCCACAGCTGTATATCTTGATTTGGAGCTTTATTTTGATTACTGAAAGCATAACTGAGTGACCAGGCTCTGCAACCTACCCCAGATCACCCTCTATCTTCTTGCTGCTAGAGCTCCACCAGTGGAAAGAGGCCACAGACAATATGAAAGAGTAACAAATAAGCTATTTAATTCCTGGAGATACATTTTCAGCTAGAGGAGAAAGCAGGAGCTACCACTAAGGAGCAGTACCAGGGAATTCCTATTACCATGGCTCAGTTGCTTCTGGAAGCAGCAGGAAGCTCAAGGAAATGGTTAGTGCCTGCTTGCTGATGGCAAGAAAAAAGGGAAAATAGTAATAGCTTAAGTCACTTCATCAGGGTTACCCTGAGTGAACAGTTTGGTTTCTTTTTAAATGCTTGATTCAATATTAATATCCTAGAAGTGAAGAAGGAAAGTATTTCATATTATCTCTACCATCTGCAGTGAACACTTCACATTTTCCTTCTCAGTCAAATGCCTTTGTACTCAGAGAGATTTGGCACCGATGTTTGTTTGAATACGGCAAGAGAGTGAGTTTTGACTTGGATAGTCACTGATTGTATCTGTCCGGCACAATGCTCATTCGTCTCCCACGGCCACAGAGCCACCTCGCTCTCAGAGCCCGCTGCAGCCACGGGCAGGCAGAGCCCAGTGGGGTTTAAGCATTTCACCTGATGTGAAACTTCCCCTTACTCTGCCAGGAAGGACTGAAGGAACCCCAGCTGTGAAAGTTAAAGGGTTTACATCATTCACACGGGAAAATTTGAAAGCACCCTTGAAATCAAAGCAAGGGGTTAAACTAAGCTTCTGAAAAGACTCCTTTGTTTGAAGTCCAGCAGTCAATTCTGTCTACCCCCTTCCAAATCAAAAGAAAGCAAATGTAATATGTTTAACTTAAAGTATTTTAAGTTGAAATAAAAGAGAAAAGACCCACATTTTTTTCATAATCTTGTTTTTATTTTCTAAGCATAAAAGAGCTGAGCTGAGCTAACATGGATGTCAATCCCACTTGACTGCAGTAAGTGGAATGGTTCTAGTTCACACAAAAGCTATATATGCCTGTAAAATTGGGGAGAAATGTATTTAAAACTACAGAAATAATTAAATTGTATGTTTATGGTTATACAAAAAATAGATCTGATTTCTTAGAAGACAGGGGGAAAAAAGAAAGTGTAGGTATATCATGGATATATTTTCTGAGATTAAATGGATGCAGAAAAGGTTTCTTTTAGTAGGTATTGTCACAAGCAGTTTGTGGGACAGAGACAGAACTACTTACTTGCTCTGTGCCAAAAGGACTGAAAGTACTGGCCTAAAATTGCCCACTATGAAGAAGGAGTAGAGAAAATGGGGACTGAAAATATCTCTAGGTTCCTGACTGCAGCAGCTCTCTTCAGTTAGCTGACTCCATCTTCTGCCTTAGAGGATTGTGAGGAATAAAATGAACTCATTTTCATTTTGGCTTAGATCCCTTTAAAAAAAAATAATCTGATTTTGTTACATTGTGGTACATTCAATTTATATAGGTCCCCTGTCCCACTTTTGTGCCCTGGCACATCCCTGTCTTTCTCTGCCTTGCAGGCCGTTCTTTGTGGGATAGTTGTGTATGGCCTCTTAATAGAGCCAGATTAGTGAATCAAACCCACTAACCACCATATCCAAAACAAATAAGGCCCAAAGTTGCAAAGTAAGAAGGATTTTGCCTGCACTCTTGCAGCTCTTCAGAAGAGAAGCCAAACTTTTAAGAGACTTGGCAGAAGGTAATAAAGGAGCTTTTCTTACCAAGTGAGAGCAACAACCGGGTGTTGATTGCCTTCAAAATGGCTCACAGACGTGCTTATATGGATTTTTTTCCTTGGGTTACCCATTACTTTTTTTTTTCAGATGAAAAATTACCTGATTCATGGTCAAAACCAGTGAAAGTGGCTTTTTATTTGCCATTGTGTAAGATTTTCTCAGAAGTGTAGCTGTTTTTTGTGACACAAACAAGCAATTGTGACTTCTGTGAAAATTCTGGAAAAAGCATGTATGAAGGAAATCACTTGTTTAGCCCTTTCTGGAAGAAAAGCCTTTCACTTTTTAATAATTGGTGCTGTTCCTACTTTAGCAGCCTATGTGCATTCACAAGGCCCTGAATCAAAAAGGGGCTTTACACCTGGGGAGTGTTACTTGTCCTTCTTCCTGTTGCCTTGGAATAGATGGTGAGGAATGATGCAGTGATTAAATGCTTCAGAAGAGCTGACACACTGTAGAGATTTGAGCCAGTCCTGTATCCTGGATGTGAGACACCTTTTGCTTTTGGCATAACTGTGATTAGGGTCCAGGCTTTCAGCTCTGCCCCAGTGTCTATGACCATGTACACCAAATCCTCTCCCTCCTGTTTTTCTCACACCCAGGCACTCCTCAGTGAGGGGAAAAATCAAAATGTGTATATCCAGTCTGAAGCCTCGTTGCCTTCATGAACAGGAAGAAGCAGTTCTTCCAACTATCCATGCTGAGCAGCAGTTCCATGCCTAAATAACCTTCTCTTACAAAATGGCTGAGAAGAACAAGAGGTTTGAGGTAAGTGGAGGACAGTAGCGCTGCAAAAATAGGAGTAGGAAATGGTCAAGGAGTAAGATAAGGTAAGATAAAACAGAAAACAGTATAATTAAAGGAGCAGTTTGGAGTAGGATGCTGTGTCCTAGCTCTCACAAGGCACATCTCATGCTTGTTACTCTCTTGGTCATAAAAGAGCTGTTCCAAAGAGGGCTATGGGCAACCTGGATGCTTAGAGGTGAAAACCACAACTGCACTTGAGAAGAAAAACCTGGAAGAAAGTAGAAGTCAAACACACTGACAGACTGAATCAGAATTCAAGTAGAAGGGAGAAAGTGGCAAATTTCACCTTCTTTCAGCAAAGCTGTGCAAGATGAATATGCACTGAGTTTATACCTACTCATTTATCATATGACTCCTGGTTTTCTGAAGGTTTAACATCCACTGAGGAAATCAGAAAAGCTGTTTATTGCCCTACAGTGTGTCAAAAATCAGGAATCACATTCCATTAATAGCTGAGGTTACTCAAAGCCTTCAAAATAGCAAAATACCAGACAGACTGTCCCAATGGGCAGTAGACACAAACTGAAACACAGGAGATTCCTTATGAACATCAGGGATTTTTTTCATGTTCCCCTGTGAACATGAAAAAAAACAAAACAAAACATTTTTACCATGAGAGTGTTTGAACCCAGGAACAGATTACCCAGGAATGTTGTGGAGTATCCATCCTTGGAAATAATGAAACATTTCTGGACAGTCCAGGGCAACCAGTTCTAGGCAGCCCTATTTGAGCAGGGCGTTAGACCAAGTGACCTCCAGAGGTTCCTTCCATTCTCAGTCATCTTGTGATTTGGGATTCTGTAAATGCCACAGTGTATCGTCTTGCTGTGAAACCTGCTGAACCTTGGACAGAAGCAGAGGCCATACATGATATTGGGCTGTGCCTCACCTGGGACCCTCTCCAGAGGGCTTGTGGCACGCGTTTCAGAGTCATTGTCCTGCTAGTGAACCAATAGCACAATAAGGCGTCAAAGGCATCTGGATTACATTTTCCTCTGCCTCTCTGGAACTGTTTTTCCCTTCTTCAGGAAAGACACTTGCTTCTCCTTTTAACATCTGTACTTGTGGAAAAATTCATCTGTTTATTCTAACAAAGCAGACTTGAAAATACATGGTGTGCATGTATGCTTAGGTCAGAAGTCACTTGCCTCAGCTGATAATTATTCTGTATTTTTAGCATCAGGGTGGGCAAATCTTTCTATTTTCTCCATTGGACAAAAAAAAAAAAAAATTCCTTCCTGTTACACACCCAGTGCTCACAAGGATTGTTATTCTGACGGCACTGTCTGTGTCGTTAGCACAAAGCAAAAGTCGCTTTAAAGCAGACGGATAAATACAGCCCAGCTTTATTTTAAGCTTTTCATTTCATTTCTTTACTAATGTGACATTTCAGCTTGGTTGGAGTAATTGCTAAATTTTGCAGTCTGTAATTCTTCAGTTCGAATGCTGCAATTCTAATGTAGATCTAATGTGTTCAGCTCGACATTGAGAAATACACACTTAGGTATATTCAGAACTGCACTATTGTTTATCTTGATTTTGCTACTAAATAATCCTCAAATTTTCACTTTTAGTAAGCATAATTTACAAGAAAATCCTTCATTTACTTATATATAACAAGCTTAAGTAAATGTCTTTAAACTTCTTTCATGTTTTCTTTTTCTGATTAAGACAAAGTAGTGATAAAAATGAATTAAGAATTGAATGATTTCTCACAAAAGCCTTTTTTTCCAGACAGTAGAAGCTTCCAGAGATTTAAGATGAAGGGATTCTACATCATTAGACGGCTAAGTCTTGTCAATCTGTTTACATGGAGAACAAATGAAATGTAAGAATTAAGATGGTTTCAGAATTCAAGTGAAACAACTCTATCAGATGCTACAGAAAGCAATACTGTGAAGCTTCTGTTGAAATTTTTATTTATTATGATGTGACAAATCCATTTGCCTGACCCTGAATCTCAGGGTCTCCAATCTGGTGGTCGGGATTTGTTCCACTTAACCAGCTGTGGCAAGTGTGACCTTGACTGGACTGAGGCACTCCACAATGGTTGTGAGATGGTGCTGAATGACCACGCTGCTCATGCCAGCTTTTTGGTTGGCACGGGGAGACCAGGAGTCTGGAATTCTGTATTATTTTGCCTGCAGGTTTAGATATTGGAAGACAATTACATCACTTCCCCCTTTCCCCTCCATGTACTGGTTTGTGCTCTGTTTCTCACCAGTTGTCTTTGTGAGTTGTATTTATTAACAACCCCAGATGGTTTTTAAAAACATGCTGGCTTAACATTTCTTTAGAAAAAACACCAATTCCCATCAGAGGTAATTTTATGGTCTTATTACTTATACAAGCATTGAATTCCCCTCATTATTCCTATTGACCTTGGCTTAACTTAAATCCCATGGTTGTGCATTAGTGCTTCTGCATAATACAAGACCATTTCCTTTTGGTAAGATTTACACTACAGTACTTTAAAAATGATGAAGTATCTCCTTGTCCTTGCAAGAAAGCAAATAAGGTGTCCTTTACCTGACTGTCTCTTCTTATTTGTTTCCAAATTAAATGGTCCTGTGATTATTTGCTCTTTACTGTAGTGCTTTGCATAGCCCATGAAGTTCACTTGCAGATTAGAGCAGTGGAGTCAGACAAGTGAAGAGGAAAATGGACTGGAGAGAGCTGAGTATGTAGGAGAAGTACTATGATTGGCCAATTGAAACTCTTTTTTCAGTATGTTCTTTTGACATAAAATTTTCTTCCAGGTGCCAATGCATGCAGGTAGCCTCTGGTGAGGGGGAAAAGGAAGCAGAGTAAAGAAAATTGAATCAGAATTTGGAAAATTAGGAAAACAAAAAGGGAGGGGAGAAAGATCTGCTGTCTGCCTGGTGCAGAAGGATTGAAGCATCTGGTTACCAAACAATTGCAAAGGGATTCTAGACAACTAAAGGTGGGAATAGACAATACTGTAGGTGATTTTGTTCATCAGAAGTGAGCATGAAGTTCAGACAGAAGTGTGATGTGTTACCTTATCTTACTCGTTGACCACAATGCTCTTGAGTCTGTAAGTTAGGAATGCTGGGTCTGCATTTCACTTTTATCTTGGGTTATTTTGGATTGCATTGGGGTTTTTTTCTTCTCATTTTGTTGAGGTGCTGGGCACTACTGGACTGTCCACTCAGGCAAACTGCACTTAATCCGTATCTCTGCAAATACAAGACTGGCATGGAATTTTCCATCTTGTTAGAAAGTGTGTATTTGTCAAAATCAGCCTGTTTCAGTTAAAGCACATATGCCAGCTTCCTTGTGAAGCATTTTGCAGTGTCTACCTGGAACTCCCAGTGAAAACAGGCTGCTCAGTCTCAATGACAGCCCATTTGTCAAGACACATACTTGGGGTGTGAGAGATCTGAAGTCAAGTTCTCAGCTCCAAGAAGGATACCATTGATGGTTTAAAACAAAACAGCTCTGAAAGGAGAGACTGAAGGAGCATGAACCAAAGAAAGACAATAATGTGGTGTGAAGACCTGTACAATGGGGAAGAGCAAGCTTCAAGTCCATGGGCTGAATACAAACTCAAGTCTGCCACATTTTGTGTGTGCTTTCTAAGCTCCAGGGTGTTGAATTACAGTAATCCATTTTGATAAAGAACATTGAAAAAAATGTCAACATACCCCCTTATTTAGATTAACTGACCTCCATGGCCATGACTGTCATGCAAAATAATGTCTCAGCTGTGCAACATGACGATATTAACACATCTCTGCGCCACCTTCCCCAATATTGCTTGATAGTGCCTACTGTGTACTACCACTTCAGGACTTTATGTCTTTTCTATGTGAGAATAGAATCCCAGCGTGCAACAAAACAGACTACAGGTGAAATTATTCTTGCCTGAGAAGGCAAGACTTCAGAAACAGCATACATTTAGAGCCAGGAGATGCATTTGTGAGAAAAAAGCTTTTATGTCAGCCTTGATGTTACTAACATCATCTTTTTAGTTAGGAAGTCCTTAGACTGTGTTTCGGAAAGAACTGGCTTAAATTTAATTGAACTTAAAAGCATAGCCCCCAATTAATAGTGATGTTCATTTAGTTTTTACTGAGATGCCCTCAAGAAATGTAGCATGGCTTAATTTATTGTGCCCGTCTCCGTCTGAGCTGGTTGTGTCTGCATGTTTCTCATCTTCTTCCAGAAGAGAATTCAGTCAGCTCTTCCAACAACCAAACCATCTAGGGCCATGATGCTGCCTTTCACATTTTTACTATTGGACTCAGCTCCCAGTAAGGAACTGATTACTGCTGTCAAAGCACTACATGCCTGCAAACAGACACCAACTTATTGCAGAGTCTTTTATTCCAACAGCAAACCAGAAGTCTAATAAATCTACTTAACATGCAAATGATAATCCATCTACTTGCCATCACAAAATTTGCTTTTAACATGAAAGGCTACAAAATCTGTTGACTTCACCGCCTTTTCCACTGCATTATCTCCTTATAATGTCCATACCTGAATGCCTGGAGAAGCAAGTGGGTCCTGCAACCAGCCATTAAGCTAGAGATCAAGATTTGTTTTCTGAGAAGATTCAAAACAATGACTTGGAGTCTTGCAATTTTCTGCTTTCACTCATTTATCTCTCTCCCTTTGCCACTTCTGTTTATCTCATCCACTTTGTCTGTCTATTTGAAAGAACAGAACTGCCACAGCAAGAAGGAAACATAAAACTATTTTCTGAGATACTGACAGCTCTGTGACTCCTGCGTACCTGGAAAAATCAAGCTATCTGCGTATTTCTTCTTTGTCCTCTTGATAGTCAAAAGTGGTGAGCACAGTCTATACAGACTATGCCAATTACTGTTTCATGAAGGTCTGATGACAAAGCTGTGATCTGAGCCATCCTGCAAAAAACACTTCCCTTCTGCCAGGAAGAAAGTATACCTTTATCTCTCAATCTCATATCATGCCCAAATCTTCTCCTTGAACAGATAGAGAAAATGCATCTTTCTGGGAACAATTGGATCACACTGGAATCAAGAGATGATTCTGGCACCACATCACATTTCTCCCATTCTGTGACTCCCATCAGCAATGAGACTCTGATCTGAACCGTATTTCAGAAATATAATGGAGATTAATGCTGTTTTTTTCTTTTTTACTGGCACATCATACCTATTACTGCGTATCATATTGCAAGACTGAATGATATTCCTCAAAGTTGCATCCCCAAAACATGGCTAAATGTCCTCTTTCATTGTATGTCCCGAAATACAAACGGGCTTAGTTATGTTTTCCCTGTAGGTCACTAGTAGTGCTACTGAAATCATTCAGATAAGACTCTAAAGGAGGAGGAGGTGCTGTGGTAATAATCCATGTGACTTGTCCCACCCTTTTTTCAGAAAGCCATCCTTTGTAAATGAAAACCCCTGTAATAACATAATGTTCTACACATTGTGTTGCAGTAGACCTGGACTTAACCATGGTGGAAGAGGATATGGAAGACTTTTAAGCGTACTGAACCTATCGTGAGACTGACATCGAAGTACTGAGTGACCCATCTTGTCCATTAACTGAGGAATGTACAGACACGTTTGTGTTGTACAGTAACTCTGAGTGGAACTGATGGAGTAAAACAACCAGAAAGAGAAGTTACCTTCATGGTGTTCCAGGTTCCAGGTGGCAGTGTAGCATGGCTTCCAGCTCCACACACTTCCTCTCTGCACAAGAGAGGTGAAGTGAGTGAATGCTTTTCATGACTTTCATATGTTCAGTCTGTTGGCAATAACCATGGGCAGGTGCAAATACCAAGAGGTTTCTGTTAAAATTAACAAAGACTCTAAGACTCCACCCAGACACCTGGGAAAATTAGATATTTTCCCCAGACACAATAACAGGCTATACTTCCCCTCTGACAAGCTCTAAGCCTGCCTATAAACAAAAGGAATGCTACTGAGGAGAAAAGTGAGCCCAGAATAAATTCAGGAAAGTAAAGTGGTGATAAATAAATCTTCTACCAATATTTTGTATATTCCCATCCTCTGGAACTGTGGCAGTTGGGTTTCCCCCCATTCTCATGGGATTGTGCTTATTCCCATTACACAAATGCCCTCTCACAGATATTGTTTCTTGCCTTTCTACATCCCATTCAGTTTCTCATCAGATCCCAAAAGTTCTTATTGTCTAGGGAAATGGTGTCTAAACTATGACCAGTCATTTGCACCCTCCTTTGTCAAGCAATTGCTGCCCAATTATGCCTGTGGCTACCTAGGTTGGTCATGAAGAATCTCATAATCCAGATGGTAATTCCATCTAAAATGCTAGATTGAAGATGGTACCTAGGCTGCTGTCTCTATCTGCAATGCCTGGATCTGACTGAGCCTGACTGAAGTTATAGAGATGTGAAGGAAGTTCATAACATCTGCCCTGTTTCTGCCATACTTGTATCAGCTGGTTCCTAACTCAGCTGGGGAAAATGCCGAGTAGCCACATTGCCGGTAACGCTCGTGCAAGATCACTGCCTTGTAGAGACACCATGCAGAATGGAAGAATGCTTGTGTAGAGGACCAGCATCAAAACTGTAACTATTCAAGTCTAACAAAGCTGAACAGTAAAAATATTTGTGTGGACAGAAGGAGATGTCACCTGATAAATAGAGAAGGATTCACTGTTCAGAGCGCCCTGAGAAGAATTTATGAAGATAGCTAGATCATGTAGAAAAAAAATCAGGGAAACAAAAATGCAATTTGAAGCTAAATTGGCCAATTCTGTTAGGGATAACAAGAAGTCTTTCT
>JAWWEU010000081.1:139650796-139684795 GCA_035583155.1 Acropternis orthonyx | reverse complement strand
GAGCATGAGGCTTCATTGGCTCAGCTCCAAAGGAAATGAAATTACTTTGAGGAATTTTCAAATTTTGCATAAAATTAGCAGGATGCCAACCCACACATTTAGATGTGGAATGGATGAAAATTACTCTCACAGGAGATGTGGAAGGTCAAATGACAAGACAAAGTGCTCCTCGTTCTTGTGTCCAACAATGACAAAAATTTGGAAGGAAGCGGTAACGTAAAGGGGGCTGTCTGGGATTGCAGGCTGCCAGCACTGGTGCAGTGTTTTTGTTGCATGTCTATTCTTAACTAAAAAAATGTAGCAAATCATGTCATAAGATTGGTCCTTATGCATGTACAAAAGGTTCAAGTAAATGTCCTTCTGGAGTAATTGGGTTTCAGGGGGACTAACACTGAGTTTGCAGAATAATTTCTTTAGGATAAAGACTGTTGGTATAGGAATAGAGATGACATGAAAGCAGTGTTGCAGCAGCTGGGACAGCAGTGTGAGTGGCACAGATCTTAGGTGACAAACGCTCAAGCATTTGATTGCAAGGTTGTGGGAGAAGGCTACAGAAAATCTCTACCAAGATTCCTTATGGAATGAACACAAGAAAAAATTTGTTATTCCCGAGTGGAAAGTCTGTAAGACAATGACAACATTTCCAATCTTGTTTTCACTATTTATTTCAACCTTTAGAAATATACTAGGAAAGGTATTTGCTTTCTACACTACAGCCCACAGTATCCAGAATAGGGCAGATAAAAAATACAATTATGTTTTAGGTAGGAAATAATACTGACAGGGGTCTCTTGACTGACATTTAAGACCCCAGCTATACAGGACTTAAAAGCTCCCCAAGGGGCAAAAAAGAAAGAGGAAAGCAGAAAGAGTTGCAGCAGGAAGACTGGCAGCCAAAGAGAAGTAGGGGCCATGGGTTTCTTCAAGTCTGGGACACAGTAAGCAGATTTCTTGGAGCTGAGGAAGTGCCTTATTAGAAATACCAGGAAAAGAAGGAAATTTTACAGCCCAGACACAAAGTATGGCTAATGAACCCAGGCCAGACTGGAGCAGGTAGGATGCAGGAGCTAGGGCCAAATTTGTCAGTGCAAGTGGATACATGAAAGAAAACATTTCAGACTGTTAGTCAAAAGAAAGGGGGAGAATTTCACTCGCGCCAAATAAATCATAGGAGACCTCGTGGTGAGATCATTATTTAGGTAGAGGGTGGGGCAGGACCTCAACCAAGCAGGGTACTTTCAGCCTGGGGCTCCATCCACAGAAAGATTGTCACACAGCCAAATGTGGAAAGCAAACAGCAGCTGAGATGAGGACAGACAGGTCCAAATCTTATAAAATTGCTTAAATCCAGAGATATCCCACATTTTTCCAGAGTTTCAACAATGCTATTACAGAGACGATTGTGAGAACTGGCAAATTGCTGCTACAACATGATACTTTTGCTGAGCACAAGTT
The DNA here is from genome assembly GCA_035583155.1 of Acropternis orthonyx. Classification (NCBI taxonomy): domain Eukaryota; kingdom Metazoa; phylum Chordata; class Aves; order Passeriformes; family Rhinocryptidae; genus Acropternis; species Acropternis orthonyx. Next base: position 139,683,340 of record JAWWEU010000081.1, on the reverse strand, counting down.
AAAGGAAAATAACAATTCAAATTTTTTAAAATCCTTACTTCTACTCACAGTACAGAAATCAGGGAAAGCTGAAGCAATAAATCCAGTGCAGTAAAATACCAAGAGTTCCTCTTAGTCTGAGTGAAAGCTCTACAATTCATACACTGAATTAGCCATCAGTATTTTTTTCATCACAAGGAAAATGAATTTTCATATGAGATTTTCATGAGACATTTTCATATAAGATGCTCTCATGACAGCAAAATACTCCCAGGTACACTGGGAAGGATAAACAGAATTGCTCATTGTCTCAGACCCCAGAGCTCTTCCAGGTCTCCCTGCCAAGCCAGCAGAGTGCCATAGGTGTGATGCTCCTTTGGGAGCTGCACTTCAGTGTCTATCTGGCTGGTTTTAGAACACATTCCCTATTGTGCTTTCCACACCCATGGTCAAAAGCTCCTGAGGAGTATCACCGAATTCCTCAGAGAATAAAGCTGAAAGAAAAAGAGGAAAGGAATGAAACACCTGCTATTGTTTTTCTATGTTTGTCTATTTCCAGTAATATCACAGTACGAACCATTGCACATCAAAGTGAGAAGTATTGGTTCCAAAGAAGAAGTAATGCACATGATTAATTTTGTTCTACTTCAAGCTAGGAGACAATAAGCTTACTGTGGAAAATTTGTCCCAGTCCTTTGCTTTTTCTTGAGTTTCACTAGCAAAAAAAAAAAAAAAAAAAGAATTTGTTTTTTCAATTTCAAATGCTTGAGAAGTTTTCACTTGGAAAACACAATACAAACCATAAAGCACGTGGGTGTTCTGGCAACCTGTTTGGGTTTTAATGAGCATCATGTATATTTTTACTGGGGAGAAAGAAGTTCCTGTGTCTTTTTTCCAATATACCATTGCTTTAGTGGGAGTCAAATGTGAAATGAAACCATAGTGTTAACCAAGAGGATACCAAGATGATAGTGTTCTTCAGTTGTTCCCAGCACTAATACCCACTTGAAAGCAGTGAGGAGACCTTATTTCCTTTTGGGGGGTTTATTTTAGCATTTGAAATATGGCAGATAGCATAATTGGATTTTAAATATCTGATCCAAATTTATTTCAGGGGACTGAGTCAAAACAAATACAAATTCAAGTTTATCTAGTGCATTTAAAAACTGGCAGCACATGCATTTCAGGACCTCACCAATTACAGCACTTCACTTATTTCTGGAATAGTTGGCTGTGTATTATTTCTATCTAAAACCTGGTCCCACACTTTCAGGCTTAGTTGCGGATTCATAAGTGTTTGTTCTATTATTCAATCATATTATAAAATGAACCACATTTTCCAATAGCTACTTCATGTTCCCTATTTCATTTTTAATTGTGGCATTTCTTCAAACATCAGTTATCCCACAGGATTTCGGTTTTGGACCACTTTTGCAAGCCACTAAAAGTGATGAATTCTTGAAGTTTGCAATCTGAGCTCTGTTTAAGCCCACATACCAAAATCTTATCCAAAACCATGTCAAAGAAGCCAAAACCAACCCCACACCACTTCCTAGGTCTACGTTGCATAACAAATAGTACCCTCCCATAAAAAATACATAGGCCCTCTGGTCTTCTGCATTTTTCATGAACAAAGAGTTATCTCAATATCCATGAGGCATCGATATTGTCTTGCACCATGTAAACATGAGCCTTCTGCCAACTGTATCTGCTTTTTACTCTCACATTTTAAATCATCTAATTTCCTGTGATGTGATGACATTGTCTCTCAAGGACAAGGAAAAAGATTTTGTGAAGATTAACAGGCTATTTTTCATCAGCTAAACCACTTTTAAATCTTTATTTTAATTTTTGAATGTCTAAAACTGTCCAGATGCTGCTGGTGCTTGTTCTCCCATATCCATTTGCACTCTTAAGGACCCGACTCTGCCCTGTGTTGAAACCACTAGGACATCCCACACTCTCTCAGATAAGTATATGGGTCTTCAATGTGGCCCAAAGGCATTCACAGAAAAATCTCAGGCCAGTAATTCAGCTTTCTGAGGAAAAAGATAAGTTGTTATTACAAAGTCCACATGTGAAGAGAACAGTCAATCATCATCTTCTGGTGGAATGACAAAAAAAGTGCTGGTGAGGATGAGGTTGCTGCCATATGACTTCTGGTGATATCCAAGCAATCACCATCTCTCAGGCAGGTCAAAAAGGAAAGACACCTTCAGCTCTGTATTCTGTCACCATTCTGTTCATAAATTGTTGTTGCACCACCAAAAAAGCCCAAATTTGAATTTTTCTTCTGTTACATGTTGCAAAACACTTTGAATGCAGTGAGTTCTTTTACCTGAGTTCTTTTACCTAAGTTCTCCTGAAACGTTTTTGTTCTGGGACCAAAGTGATGAGTTTGCCACTGGGTTGTATTAGAAAATTATCTCTAGCTTAAGATGTAAAGTCAGTCTTGCTGCTGGAGATGCAGCAGACAGAGATACAGGGATAAGGAGCTGCAGCCTCTTCCACATGTCACCAACTACTGCTGGTCAAGGGCCCATAACCCATTGTAAGGCCCCCAATCTTGCACGGTGAGTTTGTTGAAGAGGCTTAGGTTTTTTATACAAGGAGAGAGAGGAAGGGAAAAATACAACAACATTTTTCAGGAGGCTAAACAATACATTTTTACTGGCAAACTTTAGAAAAAAAGGGAACTTAGCAAATTTTAAGGGTGACATTCAGTCACAATAAAGCATTTCATGAAGCATTGACTTAGCAAACTCCAGTCCATCTAACTTTAAGTTACACAGACTTCAAGAAGAATAAATTAAGAGAGAGAAAAAAAAAAGAAGAAGAAGAAAAGAGAGAGAAAGATAGCAAAAGAAGGAGAGAGATAAGAGAGATATAGCTAGTGCCCTTGGATTGAGCATGGTCTGGCTGCTGTAAAATCCGAAGACAGTAGGGATGCTACATGTGTGTTTTTGTGCCACGATTTTTATCTGCTCTGGACTCCTGTGGCCCCTCACCCCCATGAGGGCTTCTGGTCTGATAGCCATTCTGGAGCTGGGTTAGGGGCTCCAGGTACAGGGTGTGGGTCATTGCTTCTGGTGTGCCAGTGACAGACACCCACTCCAGGCTGTCCCAAAGGCTCGCATGGGTGTGGTGTGGTGCAGAGCACCATCCCACCTTTGTGGGACTTGATTTACCCTTCCCTCCCGAATCCCTTAGTTGTTTCAAGCCAGTAATAATTTTTTTCCAGCCTCTCACACCCATCAGGCACTATGTGGGGCATGTAGCCCACATCTCCACCACTTTCCTACATAATAGTTATAGGCTTCTTAAATTTTCCTTCTATCACACAGTTGCTCAGGTAGTTTATCTTCCTGCTACACAGATCATTCCTGCTTCTTTTAGGACAAGAGTCCTCAGATCTTTCAGGAAGGTCAATCAGAGAAAGATGAGTTTCTGTGTTTTGCTTTCACATCCAGGAGGAAGTCAGATGCATTTCATCCTACATTGTAATGAAGAAGGTGACATCTTTGTTAATAGTGAGGTCTGAGCTACATCCTTCTTTCTCCTGTTTGAAAATACCTCTTTTGGGAACTGTAGTCCACAAGAACAGATGAATGAAAGTGTCTGTGAGGCATGAATGAAATAGAACATAAAAAAAATCTGCATCCATTAATCTAAGAAACAAGCAGATCCATTTGCATGTCCTACTCCCTCAGAAAGGAATCTGTAGAGTCCCTTGGCTTGGGAAGGTCATAAGAAATGTTTGTAAATGGAAGATGTACAAAGAAAAAACTAGAAAAATGCATAGTATACAGAAACACAATTGAGAGTGGACATACACTCTGGTTCAGCACTTAGTGCATAAGTCTTTAATATATAGCTCCTTTCAACAGGTCTCAACAGCCTTCATAACCTTCAGGTTTTTTAAGATTCCACATCAGATAAGTGCTACAGCAAATGCCTTTTGGGTGGCCAAAATGATGATAATTGTTGCAGGTTTGCATCTGGCAGAAAAGGTCATATTTGCCTTTGCACAAACATAAAAATTGGTCCTGGACAGAGTTGCTCTTGGAGAGTCCAGGTATGCAGCTGGAATACACTGAATGCTGTGTTTCACCATCCTACAAGTGTCAGTTATGCTTTCCCATGGAAGAATGGTGGCAATAAATTCTGCTAACTCTTCTGGCTGCCTTCCCTACTCAATTCATCCCATGTGGCAAGAATGGGGAGATCTTAGCCACGGCTGAAGCTCATCAAAGTGTTCTATCACTGACCATCCATGTCACAAATGACATTGTTATAGGAGATGAGAGTCATCAGTGAATTGGATGCACCAAAGTCAATGTTCCTCTCTAATTTTTCCAATGTCTTCACACAAAAGCTAAGCCAGAAACAAGGGGTTATAAATTAACTGGGGAATACAAAATTACATAGGGTGGTTGGGCACTGGAACAGGGTCCCCAGGGAAGTGGTCACAGCACCAAGCCTGCCAGAGTTCAAGAAGCATTTGGACAATGCCATCAGGCACATGGTGTGATTCTTGAGGTCTTCTGTGCAGGGCCAGGAGTTGGATTCTTGATTCTAATGGATGCCTTCAACTCAGCATATTCTATGATCCTATGCTTATTCACTTTTTATTTATCTACAGTGCAAAGTTCCTTATGAGTTCTGTGTATACATATGTATCTGGTTGAGAGTGTGGGAAATGAAAGCAGGAAAGTGAATTCCAAATAGAGCCATTCTGTGTGCAGCTGCGCAGAAGCACATTAAACTAAGATTACAGTCTGTATCTGTAATTTTGATGCCTCTTAACATCTGATAGCCTGTGTTGCAAATAGCTTTCTTTATGTGAAGGTAGAGGGTAATGTTGTTTGCAATTTTTAAGGTTCTTTGAAAAGCCAACAAAATCCTCTCTGCAATTCCTCTATGTGGAATCATATTGACAGCATGGAGGGGTCGTTGACAGGGCTGGAATTTCTATCCAGATAAAGACCAGACTGTCATCTTCTCGATGGGCCAGCTTTCTAAGGAAGCATGAGACAGAGTCTGAAAGTGAACTTCAGATACTTTTTAGATGGAGACAGAGCAAGTCTCATCAACTGGGTATAACTTCAAGTCCTCATGGTCACAGATCATGTGTGCCAATTTACAAGGCTTTCCTTTCATAGTTTTCATTTCTCCCTTGTCGCATTCGTGACCTTTTTTTGATTTATTCACTCTAATCCTTTCTTATTACAAAGCTTCTCTTCCCTGTCTGTCTGCATAGGAAGTCCCATACTCAAACATTATTCAGCATAGCACAAAACTTTCTGTTCCCCTCCACAGTCTCCTCTGTTTTTCTGCAAATTTAATTATTCTTCTTTTCTTCCATTTACTTGATCCTGGCTCCACACCCAGCCTTTCCAAACCAGTTCTGTATCTACTGAGTCTGCTTCCCATCTTTCCCACTCAGGGTCCTTGTTTCAATCTTTCTTTTCTTCCAAACAATTCTCACTAACTGCCATTCCTAATTCTCTCCTTAGGCTGCTCAGTCATGTCTCCCTTAGTCTCTGTTTATCCAGACTGGCTTCTCATCTGATCTGCTCACTTCTGTAACTGCCCCTTCATCCCAACAGTGTCTAAAGGTGACCTATGTCCTTGCAGTCATCCTTCCTCCTGGCTTTTCAGCTGTGCAGCAGGAGTTTCTTCATCCCTGGCTATGTTCTCTTCTATCTTGCCAACCTTAGAGTTTTTTCATATAGCCCCTGCTCTTCCTTATGGATTTTATATTATGGTCTCCTTGTCCAAGCAGTTTCTCCTTTTATTTCATTTTTGACAAAATCCAGCAGAGCTCCCATGCTTTTCCAGCTTTGGCTCTTGGTCTTCTCTGGACATATTTGTGAGATCTTTGTCTTTTCTTACCTGAACTCAAGTGAGATTCTTTCTTGCTCTCCGTTGACCTGGCAGTGTGTGGGCACTGGAGGCACCAGTCACAAGCCATCTTGCTGCTAATTTTAAAAGGATCTGCAAGGAAATCCTGGGTTGGTGAGAATGCAGAAGGCATAAGTTACTCCGTGGAGGTAGTGCAGCTGGCCTGCAAAAGGTAGCACATGCTCAGGAGAGACAGGAATTTTGAGGGATTTATGTGCCAAACTCTACCATATTACTAATGAACAGGGTTTAAACACAGCCAAATATGGGCAAATTCTTATGTGTCTGGCACCAGGATGCCTCCAGCCTGCCAGCCTTCAAGGCAAAGCACAGAGTAGCTAGCATTTCCAAAAAAGAATTTTTACAACCAATTCATTAACATTGGCAAAACAATGTCTTTTTTTCATAATCTTTTTTTCTGGGAAATAGCATAACCATTTTTGCTGAAACCTTCCAAAAACAATCTAAGCAGATGCAGACACCCAGCATAAAAATTTGCAAAGTTATAAATAACCAGAATAGGAATTTATAATTAGAAGCATCAAACAAATTTATAGTATTGAGTAGAATAGTATTGATAACAACCATTTTTATTACTCTAGCTCCAAAAAACGCTGCTGAGGGACCACATCTCCACCGTGTTAAATGCTTGCAAACATGGAACAGGGATATGTCTGCAATATGGTTGTCGCGAAGAGCCTGTAACTAAAGTTTTAGGCAACAGAACACAGATAGATTCAGACACATGGTAAGTGCAAGGAAACAATAAGAAAATACTATTCAGTGTGACTGGCAAATCATCCCAAGGTACCATCTATCTACGAATTGTCCCACTTTTCATAGGTGTTTGGAAAAATAAGAGCTTTTAAGGAAAGTGAGGCTTGATCAGAGGACAAGGAGGTAGTTTTGCAGATACTTAGGTACGGTTCAGGATAGGAAAAAACGTGAAGGAATTTAAGGGAAAATAATCAGTCATGCTGTGGACTTACAGGCAAAAGACATCCAACAGTGAGGAAGGGCCTTTAACTAGAGGGACCGTGAACTGGAAAGCAAGCCAGAGTCAAGGATGGCACCCAAGAAGTCATCTTAATTATTGAAATTGTCGTGTGTGTCCACCCCTGTGAGTACAGGGGACTGTACTAGGTAAGGACCATAATTTCTCTTTCCTTACACCTTCTTGTGAGGGAATTGTCCGTTTCACTCTTGTGTGCCTTGGAAGGATGATCGTTTTCTGAAGAACCTATTTCTTTGTCCCGAAAGAGAGACTGATTGGAGGTAGACTGAAACCCATCTATAGCTCTAACTAAAGTGGGGGGTTGTGGGTGTGGGATGGAAGCGACCACATCAGCTTGACTTCGAAGTCTGAAATTCTCCATGACCCTCAGCGATGCTGCTCAGCAGTGCTGCGGCGGGGCGCGGGGGCTTTGGGTGCGCAGCCCGCCCGCCCGGGGGGTCAGGACCCGCTGCAAGCCGTCACGGCTCCCCACACCGCCGGGAGCACGCCCGGTGGGCTGGCAGCGGCGTGGGACGGAGCTGCGACGGGGATCCTGGGGATGGGACCGAGGGAACCCTGGCGGGAATCCCGGGGATGGGATGGAGGGGACCGCGGCGGGAATCTTGGGGATGGGACCGAGGGGACACGGCGGGATCCTGCGGGACGGGACCGCGGCGGGGCGGGAGCGCGCTGCGCGAGCGCCATCTGCTGGGCGGGGAGCGGCGTGCGGGGTCCCCGCTCCGCCACAGCCACCGTGACCAGCGCCCGGCACCTCCTGCCACCGTCCCATAAAACATGTGCCTGTCAGTGCCCGCCACTGCCCCATAACACGTGCCCATCACTGCCCTCTAACATGTGCCTGCCACAGCCTGCCATTGCCCTGTGCATCCAGCAGTGTGGGTGGGCAGCAGATTTACTCCCACCCACCCGTGAGCCTGGCTGCCTGTGACCAGCATGGTCTGTGGGAAACAGAGCAGCAAGCCCCTCTCCCTGTGCATGAAGTATGGGAATGGTACGTTGTCCAGGGAGGCAACAGCGCTGAAGATCTCACCCTGAGCATGATGCCAGCACAGCCATCTCCACAACCCCAGCTCCAGTCCCTGAGAGGTGCTGAGACAAGGGGGGCATGAGCCACCCTGATCCCTCTGCCAGTGCCCTCAGGCTGAGGTCACTGTCATCATCACATCTACTGGTGTGCCAGGGGTTTGTGCTACTCAGCTCTTGGCTCTTATTATCTCTTGCAGGTGGCTTCAAGTTGATTCCAGAGCTTTGCCTGCAAACCTGCAGGATCTCTAGCTCCAATAATTTAGATTGGAGTAAGACATCCATAGTGGACACTGCAGAAAGCATCCCTCACTCTCTGATGGGTTTCTCATCTTTGGCAGGAAAATGAGTTCTTCCAAAAGCCTAAGCCTCCTTTCTGGAAGGAGCAAGAGGGCTAATCTTCCAAAACAATCCTTCAGTAATCCCTGGACCTTGGCTGAGAACATGCATCCTGCTAGCCCCACCAAGCTGTGTCTGTGGGACATAAATATTCCCTCTTACAGCAATCAGCATCTGGGACCCAAGTGGCTGATGAAGGTGAGAGTGGACCATTGAAGAGGACGGAGCAAAATGAGTTGATCTCAGCTGTTTGTTCTCAATGGAAAACTGTTGGAGAAATAAGACTACCATTTCAGTGCCAGTGGCTTGGTGTGACCTGCTTTGCTGCAAATGCCTGTCTTTGGCTCACACTTTTAGCTCCTCTCCACCACACATTCATAAAGCTTCAGGGGAAAGAAGATTCAGATAATTTTCTGATGGATTTTGCCATTGTCTTCATGCTGAGTTCATGGAGCAAAGGATGCCCTTTGAGAAGGCTCAAGAAGTGAAGAATCCATAACTTCCCTTGGCAATTTATTCAAAGGACTAACTGCCCTCTCAGTTAAATTTTAATTACCAATTTCTAATTTGCATTTGTCTGGTTTTATCTGCAGTTCTGCCTTTCCCCCCTTTCCTCCTCTATTTATATCACTTGGTGAAAACTCAGTCCCGTATTTTTTTCAATTGTTTGGGGTTTGTTTTGTTTTGTTTTAATTAGCTAAACTGGTTGATCCCATTACAATTGTCACTTAAAGTAATATCTCTAGGACTTTGGCAATTTTTATTCTTTGCAGTATCTTCTTCAGTTTTTCAGCATCCACTCTAAAGTGGGAAGTGTTGATTTGTACAAATATTCCTGTTTCAGTCCAATCAGGAAGACCATGGACAGAGGAAAATCCCAAGACCCATGGCTCCTGTGTTGACATACCTAGACACATCTATGACCATATTGACCCTTTTATTGAGGATTCCTACTGAAAGCTTACACTTCTCTCTTCTGCTTTCCAGCAGTCTTGCTGATTTTCCTGCAACCATTGCCTACATTTCTTCTCTTTGACACATTACTTTCACTTGATTTTAATAAAAGTCAATTGATTTGAAAAGGCATGGCTTAAGAAATGATTTTTTTTTTTGGTCCTATAAACATTATTTTTTACCAAAAGACAGATCCCATTTGATGGTAATTCCCAATGACAGCTACTTTATGAGCTTTGTGGTGGTAATGCATGAAGTCAATATTGTACATTTCAGGTAGATGTGACCATATTTTTGTCCTCATTGTCAGAGACAATGAGGGCTGAGGCAGAGCAGGACTCTAACATTTTACAGCCTGATGAGTTTTGGTGACTAGCTGTGTGCACTGTGTGCATGCCCTTAGCCCATAGCAAACATGACATAAAGCATTTAAGTTTAAACTTCAGTAGAAGGCAGAAACATCACTTTGCATGTGTGTTTTTAAACCACTGGGAATTCATTTAGCAATTCCTTAATCTGTGAGAAGTCACCTATTTATCTGAGCCCTGAGTTAGGGATGCAGTGTTAGAAGTTCTTCTTAGCACATCTCCAGGACTATATTTTCTCTGGTACCACTAACGTGAAATAACCAAATAGCATGGAAGTTATTAAAAAGGTAGAGAAAATGTATCTGAAAAGAGTTAAAAAAGAAGATTTTAATTACGTCCACATCTGCATTCCAAGAGAAGTTAATTGCTTACATCTGTATCTTTGGACATTTTTTTGTCAGCTCTGCCCAAAATTTCAGTTATCTCAGCAGAGACAATCTCTGTGTTGTGGTCAGAGATCTTCCTCTTCAGATCTATGCTATCCACATGCTTTTGCTTCTCATGCCAGTTTTCTCCAGTTATTTACATATAATATTTGTGGAAAAGTTTAACTATTTCCAATAAGGGCATATAAAATTGCCTTATGCCAGCAGAGGAGATTCACTTTATTTGACTAATGGTGCACACTCCTGGAAATTGAACTCTTTTAAGTAGGTTGATTTCAGATTAAATTAAAGTTGAAATTAAAAAATAAAAAAATGAAGTAGATGAGTGCTAAAGTATCCCATTGAGATTTTAAAGACTTAACCAATGATTAACTGCTTTCTTGAAACCACTTAACTGTTGCTTAACTTCTTAGACCTTACCCTACAGATCCTTCTCTGTACACAAGTACGTAACCTCCACTTGCAATCCTCTCTTTTTGTTAATGTTCCCTCCAAGCACCTTTTGGAAAATATATGAATGCTGATTTCAGACAATTTGTAATGATCTTGGTCTTCACCAGTGTCCCTGAATGTCTCCTTCCACCATACTTTGAGGTAAAAGTGTATGGCAAATCATTTGTAAATAAGACAACAGAGCTGAAGCTGAGAGCTTAAGGCAAAGGATACATGCTGGTGCTCACCTTGGTGGAACATTCCTTCCCAGTAATACAAATTAAAGGCAACATGTAAAAGCTTACCTTTCTCTGGTTTTGTCTCCCTTTTTTTTATTTTTTTATTTTTTTATTTTTAGTAACGAGGTAGCCTTACTGCTACAGCTAACACTGTAGGGGGCTGTGGTTGGCACAGTAATGAACAGTGTTACTGCTTGTTCCCACTTTGCCCCTTTCCAACTTCAGCAATGTGGTTGAAACAACTGTTTTCCTGCCTACACTCTATCAGTCATATCCCTGCCTTCGGTGGTTCTGCACCCCTAGGAATATGAAAATGGGAAATTTTCCAAATAGATGTAAAAGATTGAAGCTGAAAGGTTATTCTGCTCTTTCTAAACATGTCCTTCTGAAATCCTGTATGGAAGGCAGTATCGAAATGATAAGCAGGGTGAATTAGCCTAGGCTTTGTCCTTGGAGAGAACCAGATCAATTATTTCTTGTTATGAAGAGAATATTTAGTTACATTTGTACAGCTGCTTGGCAGTTTTGTCAGCTTTGCTACAGTCAGCTCAAGGCTATGGGCATAGGTGAGGGTAGCAATGCACTGCTTGATTCTGCTGAGTACACTCTGGCCTCCTAGCTAGGTGCAATGAGACTCCCTACAGCTGCTTGTAAGGCCAATTTTGAAGATAAAACTCCACTCTACTTAGGAAAGTAAAAAACCATGCCACTAATCTCTGGGAAATTGTGTCTTCTTGTGTCTCAACACTGGTGCCATCAACTAACTCAAATGTCTTCATTGCTCAAGACATTTTAATTTTGTCTTGTGGGGATAAGGATATTTCTGCTTTATGTCCTGGTTGCACTTTTCAGCAAGAAATAATTTATCTGTCTCTCCCTTCTTTTCTCTATTCTTCCCTTTTGTGTGTGTGTGTTGAGGCAGTCTACCAAGTTTATCGTGCATGGCTATGAGTAGTAGTGTTCAAAGAACCTTTCTAATTGTCTCAATCCTGGTGCCCAGGACTCCCTGTATGCACACAGCACATATATTGACTCAAAGAATTTAGTCTAAGTTGGATGTATTGCACCTTTCAAAACTTTTTGATAAAAAAGACTGTAAGCTATTGTGGAGCATGTCTGGAGCTGGCAGAGGTGAGGCAGATTTGGGTGGTAACTAACAGGGGAAGGGGGTGATCTGGGAGAAAGGAGCCATCCTGGTGCTGAATGCTCTGCATTTTTTAACTACTTTGAAGCATTAAGGAACTTGACAGGTTGTCCATAATTAAAGGATTTACTAAGACAGCTCTGTGATAGAGTGACTGCAATGCTGAGATGCAGCAGCACTTTTTCTTTTTGCTATCATTTATACTAACTCCCAAAGGAAAATCAGTTGTGCTAATTAGGACTTGTAAGTCTAAATGTCAATATGTAACTGCAAGGTGCTGAGGAAAAAGCTCTTCAGGAATAATGTCTTTGCTGTACAGAAGAACACACAGCAAAACATTTATGCAAAAGGTTAGTCTGAAACCAGTGGAAAGGCAGGAACCAATCATTTTTTAAATACCTTTTTTAACATTTATCTGTAGCAGAATGAATTTTGAACATTGCCTCCTCTTGAGCAAACACTCATTATTTGTTCATTTCGAAATATCTTACAGTACATCTGAGTCCATGTTGTTCATATCAATAGAGAAGCGAAAGAGAGAGGTAAAAGATATCTTGACTAATTGCAATCCTAAAGGTTAGACGCTCAAGAACACAGATATCTGCCCTTTTTTTCTCCCTGAATTCTTTACCTTTCCATGCAACTGAGATATAAAATAAATTACTTAAGAATATTAAGATAAAAATAACTTCTAGTAAACTGCTTTTTCATTAAGTGGTTGGTTAGATATTGATGTTTAAACAACTGTAGAAAGAAAATCAATAATGACTGCAGCAGTTTGGAGAAAATTCATTAAAAATAGAATTCCTTTTAATGTCCATAGCAAAGAAAAAAAAATCAGTGATATTATTACCTGTCAAAAATAGCCAACTATAGTTAATGTCTTTTGTTTGCTTAAATATGATCTTGAACAAGTTATTTTTATTTTATTTGTTATGACACAGCTTGAAATCCATATTTATAGAGTGTGACAACCAAGCATGCAGGGGTACTGATTAAAACCAGCAGCAACTGAGGCTCAGGAATTAGGGTGAACTACAATGTACACAGAGCCCCCCCAAAGCTCTATGGCACAATATTAACATACACACCTGAAAAATCACTGAGACCTGCAGATTATTTGCAACATTTTAATGTAAAGACTCATGAACATAGAACAAATGTTCCTTTAGCTTTATGAAAATTGGGATATAGATTTCTTGAAACATGCCTGACAGCCATGAGTCTGTTCCTCATGCCCACCCTTCACTGCCTACTGAATCCAGGCTCTCACCTGTGTTGGCCTTAGCCATTAATTTTCTCAAGCCAAGCATACAAAACCTGCTGATCCCAGTTTGGATATGGTTTAATTCAAGCTGGATTTAACACAGGAAAGAACCTGGGAATATAGTTATATAGCCTGTGAAAATCCTAGTGTGTCTCAACAGATAACACACCTGGACACTCAAGGAAGGCAAAGCCAGTCAGGTTACAGTAATATATGTTGTACTTTGCTGTCCATCCTCATCTATGTTAACCTAGATTCTCAAAACTAGGTATTTGTCATACAAGTGAGAGCTGAGTTATGACTCACACTTATCTTCCACCTGAAAACTATGCATTGTCAAACACTGCAGGAAAGGACTGTGTTAGGGGATTTGATTCTCAAGAAAAATACTGATTTGAAATCTATCTTTATTTGTAGTTGTTACCAGACAAATTTATACCCTGGCAGACAGAAGTTTGTTATAACAATCTGGGCCCTTAGCAGACTGGTGACTTCCAACTGGAATGATCTAGTAACAAATATTTTCTTGGCAAAATAGAAGAATTTTATGGTAAAAATACCATCTTCCTGAAAAAAAAATAATATTGTTTTTCTTCTGAGCAAAAATGAAAATGAAATATTGGGTTTCAGGTTGGCTTGGATAAAATTGTTTTGTTAACCAACAGCATGTTCCAGCATCCATGCCCAGGTCCCACAGCTGTCGACATGCAGGCAGCAGTTCTAGCCATGGGTGCCAGAACTCTGTCCCAGAGCAGAAGGGAGGTGTTAAATTCCACAGAGGAAGCACAGTGAAAGACATGGTGTTCTCACTGTTGTTCCTGTTGTCTAGCTTGTGGTCTCTCCTCTGTCAAATGCTATCAATCTTATTCTGGGCTGTTCCCAGCCCAAGTGCCCAAGCAACGCCCTTGGGTTTCAGCATTCCTCCCAATGAATGGGGCTTTCCTTGTCAGTTTGCATCCAAACCCATAATCTTTCCAGCATTTACTTACCCCAGGTTCTAACCTAATGTTTTTTACTCTTGCTTAATTTCCTGCTTGCACTCCTACTCTTTCCTTGACTCGTGGTCTATTCAGGGCCTTCTGGGCATAGTTATTTCCTCATTCATATTGACTAATCTTGTAGACATCTTTGTGCCATCAGAAAGCTTCATCCCTTGATGACCTTCCAGGTCATCACTGTGCAATGGAGGCACTCTAGCTAGCAATACTAATCCTGGGTAAGTGAAGCTGGAATTCAGGCTGTCAGAAGTTACAGGACAGAAGACTCTTAAAGAGAAAGCTGACAACAGCGAAAAGGGAAAGATTGGAGAACTAAAACATCTCCTGAAAATACAGAGAAGAAAAAAATGGAAAAACAATTGTGAGAGAATAATTGGTTTCAAACTGACTTTGATAGCATGGCATGAAAATCTAAAATAAAAAAATAATACATGTTTAACCTTCCAGCTACCAAAATAACAAGACACTCCCTACTGTGGGGACACTTGGTCTTTTGAATGTCCACGTCTTTAATCAGCTTGAGAGTTCCCAGCTTAGGAAGACACTAGAGGCTTCCAAATGTCATTTGGGGCTCACACAAAGTCACTGTTGCCAGAATAATATCTCGTGTACACAACTACTGTCAGCACCAGAATTTTCAGCCTGCAGCAAATGTGTAAAACTTAAACAAGTTTAACCCTATGCAGTGAGGCTAACCTAGTTCCAGTGGCCTGCATTTGTGATGTGTTAAAATGTAGACACAGCTGCTGTGATGAGGCTGACAGGGAGCACATCACCCCATGCTATGCCATTTCCATGAATGCACTTTCTGTCTTTCAGAGATTCTACGGCCACTTCGTCCAGGCTTTCTAGACCCAGTAGGAAATTTTTCTTTTATATAAATGGTCCTCAGGAGCAGTCCTGCAATGAAAAAAGAGGCCACTTTCTGTCTAATTATCCCCTTGCCAAAATACTTAATATCTTCTTATTGCAAATGCGAAATCACTGGGATGGGAGACGGCTTGTGATGCTATAAGGTGATTGATATCACTAAATGACTTCTGCACACTTGTGCTCTGCAAGCACTGTGCTGTCAATACAGGTCAATAACAGACTTATCACAAAATAAATAAATTGTATGTGCCCGTGGTAAACTGCAGCTCCAGTCTAAGTAATTACAGAGGAAAACAATTTCTCCTTCAGATGGCTTTTAGGAGTACGAAGGATAAGTCAACTTTGGCAGCACTGATTTAGCAGGAATCTGGTGAGCCTTAGTAGAGAAGGAATATTATCCCTCCTGCCTCTGGGCTGGTGGTAGAATTTTAACAAAGAGTTCCCAAGAGACCCCTCAAAGCACATCACTGCATGTAATTCATTAGCAGCTGCACCTGAGGTCTTGGATTTTCTGGACAGGGTGTGCTACTGCAAAGTGACTATAAAAAATAGAGACCAGGCTCAAGTGCAAATCTCCAGAGGAAGTCCAGATGGCTATTCTAAAAGCGCAATCAAAAAAGGCCTCTGGCCTTGATGATTTGTAGACTGATTTTAATAAGAATTATCAGAGCATTTTCTCTCCCAAACTGTGAGAGGATTTTTCAGTACTAAAACAACAATCTGTCACTCAATTAAATATGTTTATGCCACAAACCGCAGGGAACTCAGATGGTGAAGCATAGACAGTATCACTGACAACCCAATTTGTCAATTCTTTGGGTTTGGTTTCTCCTCTTATCTTTTCTCTAACATCTTTTAAAATATCTGAATAAATGCTACAATAGTTCTGGGAAGGTTAGAGGAAGAATAAATTTAACCAGATTTGAGGAAGTCAGGGTCTGAGAAATTAACACATCAGTCATGGTTGGCTGAAGATATAATTTCAAAAATCTTAGCCAGTGCAAAACGCTGCTACATGGGGATGTGGTATGTTGTCTTTATTGCAATATTACAGTGTTTGAACACTTTTTAATGAACACAGAGGTAAAGTTTGGAGGCTATCAAGTAACAAGTTTTGGCATAACTTTTGAGAAATGGTTGCTCAAGAGATTATTTTCTAATGTTCATGCACACTGCAGCTAACAAAGAACACTCTTAATGAAAAGAAAAAAGATTAAAAATTAATGTCTTTCACAATGTATAATTAAGCTGTGACACTCACTTGTATATCAAGAGTTTGGCAGCATTTAAAGAAAGATTACATTTTATCAAGATAATACTAAATCATATGGGGTGGAAAAAAATTCAGGTAATACACAACCTCCCTGTTGCAGGTATAGACATCTCCTAATTAATAATAAGACAAATTTTCCCCTTGACAGGTTATGCGGTAAATGTTCACCACTGGGTTTCCTGATGCTCCCTCCCTCTGCCAAGAACAAACTCCCTGAGACAATGACCACGCCAGCAAACCACCAGTGCACGCCCAGTTCCACAAGCAGTTCTTGAAAGGATTTCACCCAAAGAAGGGCCCATCAAAATTACGGCGACTTTAAGAGAAAAACACTGTCTCAAACATGACCAGGAAATTATCTCCAGTTCTTGTACAGCCTGTTTTGTCTGAAAGACTGCCATTTTAATCTAAAAAGGGCCAAACTAGATGGGTAACTGCTGGTAGGAGATGGGATAAACAGGGCAAGGGGCATAAGGGGACTAGCACAGATGGAAAGTATTCAGGTCTCTGAAGTGCTGACACACACAGAGACAAATTGTTCTTTAGCTTCTTTGACTGTCACCCGGAAGAAATCTGAGGTAATCAGAAAAGGCAATGTTCTGCTCCAGATTGTTATAAAACATGGTTCCTTTCTATGGGAACAAAAATTAAAGCAATTCTCTGTGAAATTTTATATACAGAAAGAAAAGTACAAAGGTGAACTCCAACAAAGAATGGTACGGGGATGAGAGGACAGTCACAATATATAAAATTATGCTTCTGTTAAAAGCATCTTCTGTAAACCAAAAGAAGTGACCAAAACAGTTTTTTGTTTTTTTTTTTTTTTTTTTTTTTGGGGTGGGGTGGGTGGGGAAGAAACCAATATTAAAATGGAAAATTCTGACAAATACCTCCTTTAGGTCTGCACACAGTTTCTGCGCCCAAGTGGGGGTACTGATAATGAAGGCTACAAACAGGAGAGCATGCTGAATGGGAGGCATGGAGTCAGTCTGTGAGACCTGGCCTCGTTTGTAACTGTCGATCCACTGACTTCTCACATGGATACAGCTCCTCTCCAATTCCCAGGATCCTATTGCTCCTCTAACTTACTTGAACTCCAGTTTCATATTTCCCCTATGATAACAGCATTATAATAAATCCAGGGACTGCATTTTTAGTACAAGGCTCACTGAGGAGCTGCCTAGGAGATGAAATTGAAACAAGTAGTGCATGAAACTTCATTGAAAGATGAGACCCTCCATGTGAGACTAAAAGAAAGGCCAGCAGCCACAGCTCCAAAGAGGAAATTCAATGGGCCACAGAACATTATATTTGAAGGTGCTAAACTGGTTGCTAAGTGGGTTAAGAGAGGAATACCCCTCTCCCATCCAGCACAACAGGGGTGGAAGATTGAAGCATCTGCCTACCAAAGACTGCTTTCCTCTGAAGCCTCTGGCACTGCCCACGAGAAAGGCGGGGGGCAGGGAGTGGGGGCTTGCTGCAGTGTCCAGTGTCATCTCTGAAGTACAGAGAAGACACATCTGCTTCTTCAGACTGTGCAGGTTTGGGGTCACATCCATCAGCTCCATGCAGATATCTCAGATGCTCCACTGAACACCCCTGGATCTGGATGTTCAGGCATCCAGACTGAGCCCCAGCTCCACTGACCAAAATGGGAGCTCAGACACCTAAATTTAGATGCAGATGTCATTGTCTAGAGATGAACCTGGATGCTGTAATGTGTTATCTGTGGCTGAGTGTTAACTGCTCTATGATTAAAGTGTATATGCTGGTAACATATTAAGTCCTTGCAAACCAAAGTGCAGGATCTCAAATGTCCTCACATTTTTGTGAAGAGGAACAGTAACAGTAAATATTTGGTCTGTAGATGAGGTCCTGGAAAAAGAAATGACAGTGTGGCTAAATATATCCTTTGAATCTTACCCTGTGAATCTCAGAAGACCTGAGTTGGCAGTGTTTTCTCAGTCAGAATTTCCCCTGCTGTACACGGGATGATGGACTGTGACTGCGAGTACCATTGTGGGCAGAGTGGGAAGGGTAGGTGAACTCTTCCCGTAGGCATGGAGCAAACCCAGTGAGCATGATGCTCCACCTATGCAATGATCTGGGCCTCTGTGCTCCCTTTGGTCAAGGGGAATCTGCTTTCACCTTCCTGTGCTGCAGAGCTGGCTTTATTCTGCCTCCTCTTCACCATTTACTGGAGCACAAGGAATTGGATTACATTAAACTCCGAGCTCATACAACGGAGGAGGAAAGGCTCTCGCTTCTCTTCTTCCTGGCTGCACAGGTCCAATGACATCCTCACCCAGGGGTGCTGTACTGGCTTTATTAAACCCTGAACAAGAACAGCCAGATTTGACTCAAAGCATTTGCTACTTAAAACAATTTTTTGGAAAGGGTTCATAAGCAGTTTTTAAATCCTGTATTAAAGACATAAGGCTGGACAGGTGGAATAATGCATAATGTTTCATTTTAAAATGGATTTGCTCCATTCTGTTTAAATCTGTGACCTTCAGGGAATCAAGTTAGTTCTAGCTTTTAGTTTATAGATTTTGTGTTTGGTATTCAAGGTAAACTTCATGCTTGATTAGACACAGGCAAATGCTTGCAGCTGCAGTACCACAGTGGAAATGAAGTCCTATACTGTATTTAGTCAGAAATGTCAAGAACTTAGTAGTTATCTACAAAGAACTCATTTTGTCTTCCATTAGCAGCATTAAGGTAAGTTTGGTGCTGTTTTGTTTCCATGTTGCAAAACATAAAAATGTCAAAAAGTGAGATGATTTGAAAATGACCATCCTTATTTACACAGGGAGTACCATTCTGTTGCTAATTCATTATCACTATCATCACAGAAACAGCAGAGGAAAGCTCAAGCAATTTGAAAAAATATTTACCTGCTAAAGGAACCATGCAGACTGTCCTGGTAACACAGTAAATGCTTGCTAAAATTTCCAGAGGATTGGATGAAGTAAAATTCCTATTATGTGGTACACAAGAAGAAAAGAAAATAAAACAAATACACAGGACCAAGACAGTTTCAGAAAAAAAACAGGAATGTTGTGTTTGGCCCTGATTAGTTGTTTAAGATGTACCGGTACTGGCAGAAGCTGGTCTGCCCAGCCAGCTGCCTGTGCCAGTGTCTGCACACAGTCTTTTAATATCCCAGAGTTCTTCCAGACTGTAGGGAATTGGTACGTGTCCTTTGGACACTTAATAGCTGCAAGACTGTGAGATAACTTTTGCAAATGGTGTATCAGAAGCATGGAACAAGTCTGCACCTGCTAAGAATATGAGATGTTCTGTCTGGGACCTGCTGTACCTGAACCTGGCTGCTCTCAGGGGCTGCCGAAACTGAGGGCATTCTCAGATGCAGCTTAAGGAAGTCTGTGCTCAAGACTGTTTTCAGGCTGTTTCAGATCTCTTTTGCCTTGGTAGCAGCTGGCTGTGTGAGGGCTCTCTCTCCTAGGAGGAGGCCATTTCTGTGTCTGCTGCTGGACAGTGACATGAAACCAGGCCAGAAGAGACTGAAGGCATCAGGCCAGGCACTGAGTGCTACCCATGGGCCGTAAGGCAGCCCTTGGAGAGGCTCTAGTACTGCCCTGGGAAGTATCATTATCTAGCCCCAGAAACATCTCCCAAGGACTTACTTATGAATTGGCCTTCATCATATAGTCATGGTCAGTATCTCCAGGGATATACCACTGTTATGCAGCTGTCTCATGTTCCCAGCTCCAACATGAGCACAGCTTCAAGTCAGACCTTTGCCTTACAATGTTTGGTTTACAAACATTACTGACTTTATATCTGAGTGAAGAGAGACAAATCTAGTTTGCAGTCAAAGTAAACACCTTAGAAATGACCTTGGCTAGTACACAGCTGTTATGCATCAGTTTGAAATGAGCTTGACAAGAGAATACACATTGGCTGCTTCTTTTGATGCACGGTTCAAGTGCAGACTTGAGAGCTTCTTGACTGGGAACATTGAGATATGAATCAGGGAAAGAATGTCTTCACACAGAGCTTCCTCCTCCACCTTTTCTTTACTTCCTTTAATACAGTTTCCATATATTTCCCCAAGACATCAACGACAGTATGTGGTGAAGAAATCTACTTAGGATCTTTAAAAGTTATTCTAGACATACTTTCAAAAGATTTTTTGATGCTACAGGAACATGACTATTCTTCTTCACATATTAAGTCAGGATTCAATCAGGTTTTTTTAATTTTAATTTTAGGATTTACCAGTGTAAACCAGAATAAAGAAGTATAAATAAATGTCCTGAATATATGTCTTTGTATTTGAAGAGATCAGATTTTTCCTCATTGCTACTAAGGTACACAGTGCACTGAAAGTTCAGCAAGATAAATAGAGCAAGGAGTAGTCTTTGTAGAGGAAGGTCCTAAAATTGTAATCAGAATTACAACAGCCCTCAAGGGTCTCCATGTAGGAATGCAAGGCGTCTTCAGACTCACTTCTTTTCTAGAGGAAAA
Organism: Acropternis orthonyx; assembly: GCA_035583155.1. NCBI lineage: Eukaryota > Metazoa > Chordata > Aves > Passeriformes > Rhinocryptidae > Acropternis > Acropternis orthonyx. The sequence goes on along the minus strand of JAWWEU010000081.1, from coordinate 139,662,652 downwards.
TAAGGAAGGAGAACTTGAACTCCACTGTGACGCGGCTGTCCAGGAAAAAGTTGTAACTCAAAATTGTCTGCAAGCATTAGGGGGACCAAATAATATGCTTTTGGTACCAGATCTGAGACTGTCCTGTGCCCATTAGAGGTGGTGATCAGTGGGATTGCATAGGCTGTAGGTTCTCAGATATAAAACCGTGTCTTTCCCAGGACTGTCTCTGGACACAGCCTGGCGTAACTATTCTCTTTGTATTACTTTGTCCACCAAGGCCCTTCTCATCTCCCAACTGTGGTGACTGAAGGATTTCTCCCCATACTGAGGACTGAAGGTCTGCTAGATCAGACCCACCCTTGCAAGAGGGGAGGCTGCTCCAGAGCAGGCTGTAGTGTAAATGTAACCTGGTTATGTTGTACCCTGGAAAGGGTCAAGCATAGATGACTTAGTGGTGCCTCTGGGCTACTGTAACCAGCATTGGCCACCTCACAATGCCCAGAAAAAATGCAACCTGCCAATATTCTATCACAGTGATGTTCTTAGTGGTGGGGTCAGTTTGTGCTCTGCTAAAGCAGCACTGTTACCCCAAGTGTGAGCTCAACCAACACCTCTTACACCACCCTTCACTTCCTGTTGCAAAGGGGTTAAAGCCTCCTTACGACCAGCTGCACCTGAGTGGTGGGTAACGGCACTGTGACTGCTCCAGCTCAGCTTAGAGCATGAACAGGGTCCTGACTGGGAAGAAACACTTGGCCAAACTCCCACGGAGTTGGCTGGACCTCATGGCATTATGTTTGCTACACAAAACATATAGTCCAGCTGCAGGATTACAGCAGGAGTTAGTCATCTAGAGCACCATGAAGATCCAGTGAAAGAAATAAAACAAAGCCCTGTGTGATCTGGACGCTTCTCCCACTGGGCTCTACTCATTATTCCCTGTGAAAACACCATCTCCCCATCGTGGAGTGTTGGCCTCTTCTCTGGGCAGCTGTCAGGCACAAGGAACAACCACCTTCCTCCTGCCTGCCCATAACTCTCTTCTGAAAGCAACATCTTATACAGTAGTTTGCAAACAAACAAACGAAATAATTCTTTCATTGTAATTTGTGACAACTGTGTTGAGTGTCATAGTACTGCAAGTAGAGCAAAGCAGCAGCTTCCTTTCTTAGAGCTGTCTTAAATGATGGACAGGCTTTTTAACCAGCATCAGCAGAATCCGCACAAGCTCATGCTACCATTCAGAATGGAGGGACACTCAAAATTTAAACATGTTTGTTGGCAGTTTTGAAGGAGAATTGTCTGAAGTAAACGGAGGACTAGGAGGGAAAAAGGCTCAAAGTGACACAGCACAGATGAGAAAGTCAAGAGCTAAATGCTTGGGTTTGTGAGAAGCCTAAAGAAGGAACAAGATTTGGGGCTGAAAACTGGCAAAAAAAAAAGGAGCATGAGAAGAGAAGCTATGCTGTGTCATTTATCCTTCTGTGAAAAGAAACAGGGTACTAATGGTAATATAAAATTCGCCAGTGAGAATGTTTCATGGCATTGCCTAATCCATGAACCAAAACATTTTAGAGTATTGGTTTGAGGTTAGTGGCCTATCCTGTGCATTTCCTGGATGGCCCAATCAACTGGCTTTGTGTCTGAGAGTTCAATGCATCTTGTTTAAAACATGGCATGCATCATTTAGATCCAAGTGATTACTGGCTGATTCATATAAATGTTAATATGAATACGGAGGTGAGGGCTTTTCTTTTCCCCACAGAAGACTGCAAAATAAATCATAGATACTAATGCTGATGTCTTGGAAATGAAAGCTAAAGTAAACTGTCAATGAGACTTACGTAAATGGCTCAAATAAATTTGTTTTGAAGGGAACTCAAACTCTTAGCATCAGCCAGCTGGCACGTTCAAAGTCTGTAAATATTAAAAGCGTTTCTTTGGCAAGAATACCAAAATATTACTGGTATCCCTGGCATGTAATTCAAATTAAAATGAAGTCAACTAGAAATGTTATCACAAACCTTAAATAGTCCTGATATCTACTAAATGGAGAGCTTCATTATGCCAGGCTGACATGACCTCAAATAGTGCTTGAACAATGAGGACTGTGCTGGGTGATTTCCTGTTAGGTACATGAAGTGTTTAATAAGAGGCATGTTTCCTTAAACAACTTGGTACCTTTTCTTTGATGTGACAGTCTGCAGTGACAAACCTCTTCCTTCTGGCTCTTTCTGCAGCAAGCACCAGGCTGGACTGCTGCAGAACCAAGTTTTCCTCTCTCTAGTCCTTGATGTTTGAGACATCTTCAGCCTTTTGCATAAGACTGCAAAGTATATTCTCCCTTTGGAGAAGGTCAGCCTAGCAGCACATGTGATGAATGCTGATGCTGTGGATGCACTGAGGATTTCTGGTTGTGCACTGGTTCTTGGACATGTCCAGCCTGTTGTGTGAGCACTCTGTGCAACTTCCTAATACACGGGTAGAGGACCAGACACTCACAGAAGAATTCCCACACAATTGGAAATCCTGTAGAAACAAAGCAGTTGCCCAAAGTATGTGCAGAGAATATTTGAGGAAGATGATTCTGGGAGAGGCTGGCTATCCAGTAGTCTTATCTGTTCCTGATTCCTGGAAAATGTGTCTCTCACAGATGGCTTCTGGCAGCCTGGGCTGTGATGTGGGTGCCCTCATCAGCCCCAAATCTGTCTGAACTGCATGAACAGGGGTTTGAGTCCATGCTAAGGCACTGTGTGTTCCTGGGTTCCTCCTCCTTCTCCTCCCCTCAGCCCTCCAGAAGGGTGAAAGTGAGAAAAGAATACTTACGGGTTGAGATAAAGATGGTTTAATTGGTAAAGTAAAAGCTGTGCTCATAAGCCAAACAAGGAACTGATTCACTACTTCCCATGGACAGGCAGGTTGTTCAGCTATCCCCAGGAAAGCAGGGCTCCATCATGCATCATGGTGACTTGGGGAAGACAAACACTACTCTGAACATCTTCTCCTTCCACCTTCTTCTCTCAGCTTTATGTCCTGAACCTGATGCCGTATGGCATGGAGTATCCCTTGGGTCAGCTGGGATCCACTGTCCTGGCTCTGTCCCCTCCCAAGTCCTTGTGCATTCCCGGCCTCCTCACTGGTGGGGTGGGATGAGAGGCAGAAAAGGCCTTAGACTGTGTAAGCACTGCGCAGTAATAGCAAAAACATCTCTGAATTATCAACATTGTTTTCATCACAAATCCAAAGCATAGCCCCATACCAGCTACTATGAAGAAGATTAACTCTAGCCCTGCCAACATCAGCACAGTGTGGAAGTGAGAATCATCAAACAAGCAAAAGCATGAAGCTGCCCCTCTGTTAGCTGGCCCAGTGGCTGTGACACTGCGGCTCACTGCCTATGCTCCAACACATCAGCAGCTACATCTGTGCAGCAACCTGGGAAACCCCAGCAGAGCTCTCCATGGCACAGCACTTAGCCTGGGTAGACCAAAACCTGCACAATTTGTAATTTAATTTTTACAGCTCTGTGCTATGGAATGATGAATCTAGCAGAAATCACAATTTTTTATTGTTGAAATATCAAAAAAATTATGCCTGTGATACAGAAAGAATACATTGGCAGGCACAATTACTTTCGGATAAAAAGCAATAGGAGTTGGTGTAAGATGTAGACTTTCATTTTTCCTGTCTTTTCAAGCATCAACTTGGCAGAGGGTAAGGTATACATAATGCAAGATTGCATGGTTATGCAGAAGGACAACTTGTGCAGTATGCCATCAGATTTTTCAAGGTTATTTAATGGAAGATGCCACAAGTGTGTCTAGGTTTTTTTCCCTGCAAATCAGTAATGTGGAAGATAATAAAATATTTATATTACATAAGAGGAGCCCTCTGGTTATGCTTTATTTTTGGAAATGGTAAAAAAAAAAAAAAGCCAGGGCTTCTCTGAAATGAGCATTTAGTAACTTACAGGGAAATGCAATGTGGGTTTAGCAGAAGCCATGAAAAAAGGTAGCAGACTGAGGTAGCAAGTGGAGTGCTCTGGAGTTCTGTTGCATTGTGCTTGCTGCAAGCCCCCCATCACATGGAGGATTATGTGCTTGCAGCATTTGCTAGGAGCGCAGCTTTTCTCTATTCCCCCACACAAATGTGTGTCTTGTGTATGCTTCTAAGGGTTTTAACTGAGACGGAGTGTGTTTCAACTCTGAATTACCAGTGAGTGGTTAATACTCCGGGAGCAATACAAGAGAGGAAAAGAGAGCTCATCCTAAGAGCCACACTGGTGATACCCACACTTTCTAAACAGGGTTGGAGGCTGGTTTTGTTAAACTATTGCAAATGAGGAGGTGTGGGATCACCTGCTGCTGGTGATGCTGAAGTGCTTGTCTCTCCCATTGTTAACTCTCTGAGTGCAAAATAGGTTATGAAATGTTCTCCAATAACACCGTGTCTTCACAGGCATACTTGGCCTTTTCCAAAACGATGCAAAAATAACACAGAAAGATAAATACAATGTTCCTGACATGCCACTTCGATACTTCATCACAGCATTGCCACATAACAACGTTATACTACACCATGCCATTACCTACCTCCTGACAGGCTATTATCCTAGGTAAGGGTTCAGATATCCTGCCGACACATTTGATAAGTGAACAGATGCAGAAAATAAATAAAAATTAAAAAAATAAATAAATAAAAAAAAGAAGGACCACTTAGTGGAGAAAAGGTTGGCAGAGAGCCTGAATCTCAAAATTGCAACTCTGTTGGTGATCAGGTCAGGGAGAAGGGACTCACACACACAGTTCCGTGTCATGTTACTGATCTTATTTATTCAATTAACAGTTCTGAAATCAAAACAGCCTAATTATGTGTTACGAAAAAGACTATGTGAGACTCAGTTGTTTTTAGCACTGGCAGGAATTTTTTCACCCCTGCTTTAGCAGCTGTTTGTCTGAGGGCTGCTTGCACCAGCCTGTGACTGGCTAAACTGGCAGTGGTCAATGGGAACCCCAGATTTTGGATCTTCTCTGGCCAAGGTTGTCATGCTGGGTATTGATAGTCAGGCTGTGCAGAGCTGCTTTTAGGGATAAAATTGGATAATAGTGAAGAGACAGGAATTGCTGGTGACTGCTCAAGATTTATATTGGGGTCTTTTCCCCATTCATCTGTAGAATTGTGTTCCCTGAAGCTGATGGGGACAATGTGGTTCCTTCCACAGTTCCCATGTTTGAATTCAAAATGTGGGGGAGATGAGTGATTGGGACAGAAGGTTTTTACAGGGCCATACACAGTTTGTGCTTACTGTCATCTGGAGAAACTGTTGTTGATTTTCTGCTTATTCTCTGAGACCCATGAGAAGCAAAAATGCCTGCAGTATCCCAGTGTTACACAAACAACACAATACAAAGCAAACATCAGCTTGGATCAGGACAGTACTAGGTTTTCTAAGTCCATGAGGAGTAGTAAGCTTAGTTATTAATATCTGCAAAATATTTTAAGAGATGAAACTCAGAAAATTCACTGCCCCTGGCTGTTGGCAGATGGAGGGTATGTGGCAGTACAGGGACAGAGACAGGACAAGGACAGGCCACTAACTCCTCCACCGATGGAAGCAGTCACCACACATACCCTCACTTCTGTGCAGTCACTCAAGCCAGCTGCAGCAGTGGCCCATGCAAATGTTCCAGGTTGTACTGAAACAAAACACACACCAGTATTTGCCCAGCACAGGGGTACATGGATGAACGGCAAATTCTTACTAACATATACGGATGCCACAAATCATACAACTATTGAAAAGTTGGGGGCATGTGGGAAGTGACTAGTAGCGTCTAAAGTAGGAGGATATTCAGCTGTTAGATTCAGCTTCCCCGACAAAGGCTGCTAGGCATCTATGTGGCCATGGATATGTTGTTTTCTGATGAGGATACCAGTATTTGAAGACAGATTAAAGAAACGTGATGGCAAGATCCTACTTTGCATCTGCCACTACAATGCTGGGTAGTAAAGGAGAGAGAAGGGAGCCCCACTCTCCAAGTACTTAGTGTACCACATGGAGGAAACATATACTTAATTAGCAGAACAGATTGAAAAAGTCCCCAGTAGCTGAATTTACTTCTAATATTTCCAAATTAAGCAAAATCAGAGCAGCCCAGGCATGCTCCACCCTTTCCCCAACTCTCTGCCCATCCCCAGTTACTTCCCTTTTAAAACCAGTCAGCTCGCTGTTCAGCCAGGGCTGTCTGTGTTTCTGTATAAGTGGTATGACAGTGTGTGGCTTCAGCTTTACACAATTAAAAGTTTAAGAGGTTTGTGGTACAGAAGGCAAGTTCCTAAATCAAATAAAAATGTACTCCATTTGCTTCAGACTCTACAATAATTTTTTCCAAATTTCATGTTCTCCATTGGTCCAATTTACAGAAACTCACACTAATTAGCTGCAGAGCTTCCTTTAAATTTACAAAAGCAATCATTCTCTGCAATAGTCAATGCTATGCCCAACTCCTTCTGAATAGACTTTAATGACACAGTAACCATGGTTACGGTATATAAAATATGCAGCCATGAAATGGGGAAATGTAACAGAGTAATATAATTTTCTCTGGGAAAAAAAAAGGGTTTTGGCATATTTTCATTAATTAGGACATCACATTAAGCATTTCATGTTTGTATTCTTTAATGAAAATAAAAGTCATAACAGACAAAGTGATTTTTGAATTCTATTCAGTGGTAAACAGTACCATTGGGAAAGCATTTTCCCAGATAAAATTGGATATTTTAGCTGGACATCTATAAGTGCCATTCCGGTAAATTGAAGTTATAGCTTGTTGGAAACAAGCCGAGAGTTTTGCTGTGACTGGAGCAGCCATATGTCACAGAGCTCAGCCTTTTAATCTTAGTGGCCACTGGGAGGAAGCAGCTAAACCCCTCATCTGCAGGACTGAGCAGGTAACGGGTGAAATCCACGGAGCAGCACAGCAAGCCAAGATCGGCTGCATTGTCTTTTCAGGCATTTTGCTTTCCTGATGATACTTGTTATTACAACTGCTTAACTGGTATGAAACAACCTATTTCACACAAGTCAAGCCTGTGGCTAAATGATACTCTGAATACTTTGTGAAAGTTGCAGCCTCCTCCATAAAAGTTTCATATATCATATGACCCTTTTGCATGGAGGCTGAGGATCCTGAGATCTTTCTTCTGACAGTTTGCCTCTTTCTAGCAGACTTGATTGTACTGGTGGGCTGGAACATGATCTAGAGCATTTTATCTACCCAACTCACAGCTTTAACATCTCTACTTTGGTAGTTTGTTAGGAAAAGGGAGAGGGATGCCCATCTCAGGGCAAAGGGAGAGGCAAAACACAGCCCTAGCTGTATTGCATGCTACCATATATGTGAAAAATTCAATAGGCTGTGTGCATTGTCCATCTCTAGTTTGGAGTTGTAGAGAAAATGTGAACCAACTTAGCTGTAGTGACTGAAACTCAAAAACTTACTTCCAAAGCAGATGCTACCTGTTGCTCTGGCCTCTCCAGGAGACAACTTCAGAGTGGTCCCGACAAGCCCATCTGCTTAGTTGTATTTGCTGCAGTGATGCCACAAGAAGAGGCAAATAACCTCAAAATGACAGTTTTCAAGCAGTTACTTTATTTTCTCTTGAAGCATTCATCAAATGACATTAGATGAGAAAGGTATTTGTATAATCTGGTCTCTTCATGACAAACTGATGTGCAAGAGAAAAGATTAAATTAATTGAAAAACATTGATTATGAACAGGTCATTTAGCTCTAGCCTCAAGCAAAACACCTCCTTATCAGCTAGGCATGGAAAGATGTTCCAAGTTCAGCTGTACCTCTTGTTCTCCCAGCTGCAGCTTAGTGAAAGAATCACAAAGGAAGGAATATAAACCTTAGAAAATACAAAAGGATGAAAGGTTGGTGAAAATCTTTCAGTTCCATTTAGGTCAGGCTGGCATTCAGCAACTACTTCTGTCCAATTAGGCAACTGGAGCGTATCTGCTTTTTGTCCCCATATCTTGTACAACCTTTTTGCAGAAACTGAACTGGTCAATAAGATTTTTATTCTAGTTTCCAAATACAGATATAATGAGATTCCATTTAGGAAAATGAGACTGGATTTCTTTTTAATTTGCTAGCATGTTATCCTTTTGTTGTTCATTTTTGATTAATTCTTTTCTCCACCATGCAGACAAGATCAAATTTGGAACCTTCATTTTGCTTATGTAGATCTTGTTTTCTTTAATACAATCCTTTGATTAGGACTATCAAATGCAGTCAAAGATGACATAGAAAATCTAATTAAGATTTACATATATATGCTCTTTATAATCTTGGACTCAGTTTCTGAAATATATTTTGTCTGTGCAGAATCGACAAAAAGGCCAGGACTCCTTTCTGAATCTTGTGCATGTTGAAATGATTAATGAAATAGAGTCATAGAATGGTTTGTTTTGGAAGGAACCTTAAAGATCATCTAGTTCCGACACCCCTGATATGGATATGGACACCTACCACTAGACCAGGTTACTCAGAGCCCCATCCAACCTGGCCTTGAACACTTCCAGGGATGAGGCATCCACAGCTTCTCTGGACAACTTGTTCCAGTCTCTCACCATCCTCACAGTAAGGAATTACTTCCTTATGTCAAAGCTAGATCTACCCTCTTTCTCTTTGAAGCCATTCCCCCTTGTTCTATCCCGACAGGTCCTTGGCAGAGGTCCCTCTCCATCTTTCTTGTAGGCCCCTTTAGGTACTGCAAGGTGCTCTAAAGTCCCCCAGAGCCTTCTCTTCTTCAGGTTGAACAGCTCCAATATCATCAGCCTGCCGCGTAATAGGAGAGGTGCTCCAGTGCTTTAATTATTTCTGTGACCCTCCTCTAGACTTCTTCTAATAGGTCCATGTCCTTCTTGTGTTGGAGGCCCCAGAGTTGGGTGAGTACTCTGTGTGGGGTCTCACCAGATCAGAGTAGAAGGGCAGATTCACCTCCCTTGACCTGCTGCCCACACTGCTTTGGATGCAGCCCTGGACATGGTTGGCTTTCCAGGCTGTGAATGCACGTTGCCACATCATGTTGTGCTTCTCGTTCACCAACACACCCCCAAGTCCTTCTCTTCAGATGCCTCCCAATCTCTTCTCCACCCAGCCTGTACGTGTTCTTGGGATTGCCCTGACTGAGATGCAGGACCCTGTACTTGCACCTGTTGAACTTCATGAAGTTCAGGTGGGCCCAACTATCAAGTCTGCCCAAGTTTCTCTGAACTTCTCCTCACAGCACAGCGCATGTCTCTAAGATATTTACAAAGCACTTGTCACAATGGGAACTAAATTAAACTTCAGCAAAACAAAGGAAAAACTATTTTCTACTCTTCTGTATGCCTCTGAAGAAAAAGAAGTAACAAATAGAGCACCAGCTCGAAACTTCAACCAAGGTTTGAGTTCATTTCCAGCAGAAAGTACCAAGGACAACTATCTCCCTCCTCCTTTTCTTTAAAGAACATAACACCACAAAGAAATCAAAAGAGATATTTGAGGAAGTAATGACTACGTCCTGGTATACCTAGTGCCATTCTGATAAAAAGCATGGTAAAATCCTAATCTTCATTGAGTTAATGCAAAACTTAGATTTGATTTTTTTTTTTCCTTTCAAGTGAAATGCAGTTCTAACACTCTCTTCAACACTTGGACTGGAAGTAAGTCCTTTATGACTATCCAGACAGAACTATTAGTCAGAGGACCAGACTCACAATAGTCAGGATTTCATGGCCCTTGTGAAGTCACAGCAACAGACTGATGTTGGTTCCTGCTCTCAGTATGACTTTGCCCACCTGCCCTAGTGAATCTCACAGAGGGTGGTGGCAAAAGCACCTCCCACACCACTCTTATCCAAATGCACAGTGCTAACTTGCCTGCTCACTGAACAATGTGTCCTCAAACCATTCTGATGTTCTCAATAATTTAAACCTACTAAAAATAGATGTAATTTTAAAGAGTAATTATAGACTACTATTATCCTTTGAAACTGAGTAAGTATATCAAATTATAATAAAAGGGCAAAGATATAGAACTATCTTGGTTTTTACTTGGTTTTTACTGCTATGATTTTGAGCTATACATTTCCACATACATTGGGTTCTGCAACCAACAGCAACTCACGGTATCATATACTGTGGTTTCTTCTCCAGTCACACTTACATGCAAAAATATCAGCTGGACATGTCTTGGAAGCTGGCCATCTAAATAATACACATTATTTGATATTATTAACACATGATACTTATGTTTTATGGTCAAAACCTGTGCTGATCTCATCCAGGAGCATTTCCTGTTTAAGGGCTGCCACACAGGAACTGACCCACAGCATTACTGAAGAGATCTTGACAAGATCAGCTGATGCAGTAAACATCACATCCAGACCTGCAGTGGTGTTTAAATACTTCTTGAACTATATTTATGCTATTTTTTAAAATAACCCTGCTGGCAGATCTTTTTCAGTTGTTTGGAAAGAAGAAACCCCTTCCTTAAAATTGCTGCATTGCAACATCGCTACTCCCAGCTATTAAACATCCCATGGCACGAAACGCTGAGTCCACACGGGCCTACCTTAGCAAGTGTTCAAGTCAAGCACAATGTGAGTCATCTTCTGAGCTTCAGATGGCTGACTTGTGAGGAATTTGCAGGTGTGTGTGTGTTTGTTTGGATTACAAGGAGACTATTTCAAGTGGAGACAGAATGTTTCGTTCCTGCTCCTCAGTCTCATATGCATTACATTTGTCACTCCTGTCAACAAACATTTGTAAACTAAAAATAGTGTGTTAAATATATGCACTATATTACAGCATTTTGGAAGCCACTTCTGCTTACAACTTCAATTTTGACTCTTGGCCGTCTCCCTCCTTTGGGAGACAGCACTATTACTGTGCCAGTTGCAGAAAAAAGACCTATCCCTCTCTCCTCACCCATTCTCAGTTTACTCACCATTACTTTCATAATTAATATTCAGAGAAGAGCAACATCTTCTGAAAGTTCAAATGTTTTGTAGACAGCTTCGGGAAAACTGGCTTGAATAATTCTTCAAGACAAATTTGTGAGACCTCATTTTCCACAAGAAGAAGTTACATTCAAGCAAACAACAGCCTAACCAGGAGTCTGTGGGGCTAAACAAACATGGTCATCCTTTCCAGCACAGTCTTTCTGTTTGCTCTGTGTCAATTTTGCTGAATAGCTCAAACTCTCCTGAAATAATTGTCTCATTAGGTATACAGGATACAAGTTGTAAACCGCATTCTGACATCTCAAGAATAAATTATCCCCAAACAGCTTCTGAACAGTGAGTGGGAACATAGACTGGCACATCTATTTTGCAAGACTCTTAGAACAAGCAATATCTACATGTAATCATTGCCATTCAGGTAGTCAGGTCAAGGTCAAATCCTTAGCATTGTCTGATCTCTTCCAAAGGCTGGGCAAAAGGAGCATGATCATTATCCAGCATCACCTAACAATGCATCCAAATATTTTTATGAAAATCAGATCAGACCTGATTATTCACATCTCCCCAGTGGTCTTTCACAGATGTATGTGAGACAGGTAAAAAGAGGTAAAATAGACAAAGTAGGAAAAGAGCCCATAGAAAACAAGGCAAAATGAAGGAGAAAAAAAGATAGAAGCATGTGAATGTTAACTAAGGATTAAAATGGCATAAATATATAAAAATTCAAGCAAAAAAAAAAAGGAACAAGCACAGAATACAAATATCAGAGATTATATGATCTCAGATTATTATTATTATTATTATTATTATTATTATTATTATTATTATTATTATTATTATTATTATTATTATTATTATT
>JAWWEU010000081.1:139627775-139650186 GCA_035583155.1 Acropternis orthonyx | reverse complement strand
TTATTATTATTATTATTATTATTATTATTATTATTATTATTATTATTATTATTATTATTATTATTATTATTATTATAGACATCTGTCTTCTCTTCAGCAGAAGCACCAAGAATTTTACTTCTGAAATTGTCTGACCACAATTTAGTTGTACTTTCAGTATCCAACAAGGTGCCACATGTGGAAATAGAATACACAATTATTTTCATTTTTCTTAATAAACCAAAATTGCCTTCCATTTATATTGTTTTCTTTTCTGTAACACTTAAAGAAGAAGATTGCCAAAATGACTGGACCTTTTTGTCCTTCATTGCATCTTCTCCTCTCAAAGAAGATAATTTGCCCTTGAGTGGTTTAAGTGTTTAAGTAGGGATTCCAGATGTAAAAGCACACAAGATCCACATTAACAGAACAGAATGAGGATGAAAGAATTTAGTGATGATTTTCATGAAATGGACAATGCTAGCAAGGGGTTCATAGGCTGCAACAGGAATGCTGCATCTTTAATAAACAAGAAGCAGTGGCAATCTTAGGAGTCATACTGTGAAGTATCATGTTGCTCTGAGGCACTGGTTCCACCTATTCATTTTTCTTAATGGTTCTGACAAGCCATGAAGACCTTCCTCCCCATTCCTGCTTGCCAAAAGGTGTCACTGAGCTCCAATCATGCACTGAGACACAGCATGGGAAAATGTGTGGGTTCATTTTTAAGACCTCCCAAAGTCATACTCAGATGCTACTACAGTTTCCTGATCCTGCAATTGGATATATGATGACAAACCAAAAGGCTAGGATGAAGCTTCCCCAACTTTGCACATTGCAGAGCCATGGTCAGTGTTCTGCCAAGTGCTGCCAAAAAGAGCAATGTGCAGCCACAGAGATGCTTGTGTGATGCTCTTCATGACAGTCCATGTCCCAAAACCCAATCCTGCTGTTGAATCTTTTGGCCATGGAGCTATTATAGGCAATGATAAAACGGATTTTCCCTTCAGCTAATATCCTTCCACCTTCCTGAGATTTTTCTGATTGAAGATGGTATGTAGGAGGAAAAAGAGGAGAAAGTTCAGGAAACCTTTGTGAACAAAGCAGCCACTAGGAAAAACACTTGCAGAAGACTATTTCTTTCAGCAGAATATGAATAATCTAGAAATAATGATTTGCAATGCAGACAGTGTGCAGTTATGCAGAAAGAAAATTTTACAAATAAAAGGAAGGAAACTCTACTACTGTGGGATTAATGGAAAACTCCAAGGAGACATTAACTCTGCCTGCAAGAGGTGGTAGACACTTAGCATGCTGAAAAGCATTTCAATATTATTTTAAAGGAGCAGAAAAAATACTGAAAAAATAAGCAAAGAGAATTGAAGATTAACTTTGACATGTAATATTCATAGCCAGAGAAAATAGCTATTATTATTTATGTAGGAAAGATAGACAATATAGGATTCTTGTGGACATCCAGCAATGTTGTTTAATAATGAGAACTAATTTCAATCTTGCTCTAATCTTAGACAAATTAATCTCAAGCATTTCTAATACTCAGCTGAAAAATAATGAGCAAACAATAGAATAATCTAACTCACACATACACACCCCCTCCTGCATCCTAGTCTCCAAGGACTGAAAAGGTTTTGTTTTGTGACCCAGCTCTCCAGCTGTATTTGGAGTTGTCCCTGGAGACAGGCTGAACAGCTTGGGGTCACCCTGGGCCACCCAGGGCTGAGCACTTCAGCCTGCCAGTCTCCTCTTAGGTGCTATGGGGCCGGCAGTTTGGAGACCAGTGCTGGAGGGGCAAGGTTCAGCCAAGGAGTTTGGCTCACAGGAAAGCAGCAGAAAGAAGATATCTAGAATCTAGATCCCTGGGTCACTGTGTTTTCATGTCCATACTCCTTTTTTTTTGGTCTTTTCTTAAAGAATTTGGAGTTGAAAATTGATGCTTTGCCAAAGACATTTGCATCATCCCTTTTTTTTCTTTTCTTTCTGTAATGTCAGTATTTTCATTTGGAGAAAAATATTTATCTGGTGATGTCTAATTAAATGCAAAAGTTGCGTTAGTTGAATAAATAATCAATCCTGCCAGCTGCAGGAATCTAGAAATGTTGCAGATGTTCACACTATGAGGCATCTTCAGGAGTATGAACTGCTCAGGATGATGTAGTTTAAGGGTAGTGCTAATCCTGTGATCAGCAGTTCCAACTTCTGTGCAATTTTCATGCTTCTAAAAGTCAATATTGTCCTTCACTGTTTCCTTGAGGAAGACACGCAAAGTATGTGGTTGAGATGCCAGAAGGTGCAGGGTGTTTTCTGTCTGGGTGACTGGACATGATGCACAGCCCAGCACTCAGGCAGGCAAAGAGATGTCAAAGGCAAAAAAACTGGGGGCTGGATGGACGGTTGTCAGAAAGTTGAGTTGTACCTGAGATCATGTTTCCCACTCTTAGATGGAAATATTCAATGACAAACATGATTAGGACAGCAGAAGGAGATCAAAGTGAGGAGAGATCAGAGAGTTATTGATATTAAATGTGTGTCTTCTCCATGTCATGAATTGAAATGCACTGACATTGCTCATAAGGAGGGGATGAATCACCATTTCTATCTTTGGCATTTCATTAAATGCAGTTTAAGCCAGCAATGAAAATTATTTAACAACAGAAATGAAGATTGGCAAAGGCACAGTTCATGGGTAAACACCCTTCCTGCTGGACTCATGTTGGCCCTTTGGTGAGCTGCTGGGAGTGAAGCCCTTCTGAAAATAAAGTCACTTTGTTGGGTGCTTGAAATAAAGTTTTCCTGTCAAATCTTCATTATTCAAGTAAGCTTGTGCTAGATGGAAATACAGCTAAATGTCCTTCCTGTGTAAGGACTCTTTGCCAACATGTGAGAAAGGTTCAGATAATTTTTAATAGGTTGCTATCTATATCACAAAACCCACTAAGCTGATCCTTTAATTTTCTCAGACCTACATGACTATGAAGTAAAATGGCTACTCCATCTGAAACCATTTGTTACTAGAGAAATTTGTTACTATTTACCCTGAAATGGTAAAAAAATCCATGTACGAATGACTAAGAAACAGAGTTTATAAAACCTGTAGGAAAATTCTAATAGAAAATACATGGTGTTTTATAATAAAATTTCTAAATGATAGCATTTTATGCCAAATAAAAAACACTTTTGTTAAAGCCTGAGAAAACAAGGACTTAGCAAGCTATCAGTTGTTGTTTTGTCTTATGTGTTACAAAATTAAGTTAAACACTGAGTAGGTAAAACAAACTAAAACAGGCTTATAGCAGGTGCAGGGCTAGGAAAGTTCTCTGGAATTAGTGACATTTAGACTGTAAAAAGACAACAGTGAAAGGCTATGGTTGAGCCAGAATGTCCTTGGGAAAATCACTATGGTAAAGGAAGCACTAAAAATATAGGAATATGAAAATGCAGCTTTAGACATCAGTATCAATTATACTACTTATGAAACAACAAGTGAAAAAACTAATGGTGAAAATTGTATAAATCATATAATTTTTGAATTTCCAAACATAATTTGCTTGGGAACTGCTAGCAGTAAAGGTCAGAACAGGGTGGAATAGCAATGCCTTTACTAAATGGTCAAGGAATCAACAGGAAGTGGTGGGGATTTGGACTTTATTTCAGTTGGTGTATAGCTCTTGCAGAAAGAGTGGCTGTAAAAATAACTATGGGTAGATTGATATCTTCATGTTAAATTGTAACATGTAGAAATGCAAATCCATAATTAAAGTAGAGAATTAGGGCTTCCAATTTCCATAACGGAAAAAAGAAAATCCCAATACCTTAAACCTTATGATGAAATAAAATCCAGGATGTAGGAAATCCTTAGCCCATTAAAAGACCTGGAATGTGAAATGGGAAATTCATTAGAAGGGATTTGCTGAAACAGAAACGTTGCAAATGCAGTACTTATCTTCAGAGAAGGAGGAAAACATGGTTTGGGGCAGGTCTTTTACTGTGATTTTGATTCTGCAAAATTTTAGAACAGATTTTGGAGAAATGCAGAAGAAAGAACAGTTAGGCAATACAAAGTAGACTCATTTGCAGCACGGTTTTGCAAAGATAAGTCACACTAATTTTTTTTGTCTTTTAGTACAAAATCAGTGATTTATTACACAGAGGTAATGCAGCAGGTATAATCTAGATAGATTTAAGTGTTCCTTACAACACTTTATAGGAACTTAGTATTTAAGTTGAAGATATCAGGGATTAATGTGAAGTGTTTCAGGAAAAAAAATTGCCCTAAATCATATTTCAGAAAGAATTATTAGGATGACAGAGGTTACTGCCTCGGTGATCAGTACTGGGATGTGTGCTCTTCATATATTAGTGGCCAAGGAGGAGGAATCAAATTATTTACTAATGAAATTTACAGATGATGCAAAGTTGAGAGCGTGAACAGCAAGAAAATAGTCACCACAAGAAAACCTTTTTGCACAGGACACAGAAATACTTTGGAATATAGTGTTCTCTTCTCACCTATGTTCAAGAAAAACAAAACTAAACTAGATTAGAATAAGAACACAGAAGGCTTTGGAAAATGAAATGTCCATTTTATATGGAAAAATGAAAAGATTAGGGTTTATTTAGCTTAGGCAAATGGAAGTTTGGAGAGGATTGACAGTTAGTTATATTCAGGGAAAATTGCTAAAAAGGGAGAAGAACTGGTTAGGTGAATTAAAAATGCTGGGCTAAGATCAAATGCTATAAACCAATCACAAGCATTTATTAGCTTAGAAATTTAGAACACAACTTTTAAACATCCCAAGAATTAAATTCAGTAAGAGTTTTCCAACAAAAGTGATGAGATTCAGAGTCTGAACTTATTTTAATGTGGAACCTGATGAATTAGTGGAACTGCTATTAGACAACCTAAAATGCCTCATTCAGAAATGAAGCCTGTGATATATGTTAGTCTTCGGTACTTGGTATTTTGGTATCTTCAAGAAACTATGAAGGATGAGTTAGTGTTTGTACGATATTTACACCATATGTACATGATGTACATGCTATTCAATGTATCATGTTTAGATTTATTCATGAGGATGATTCTTAGTAGAATGAAATATATTTATACTTGATAAATATATTTCAACTTCAAAGGTGGAATGAATGATAAAGGGGATTATTTCATGTTTTCCTGAAACTCTGGATGTTGAACAACCTAAGAGAATGTAAACAGAAGACAGGGGTGGTTCTATTGTCATTAAATTCTTAGATGATTAGGGTCATTCTGGAGCACATTGCACAGAATTGCACCCAGACGGTTCTTGAGTATCTCCAGTGAGGGAGACTCCACAAACTCTCTGGACAATCTGTTCCCATGCAGAGTCACCTGCACAGTAAAGAAGTTCTTCCTCATATTCATGGGAGCTTCCTGTGTGTCAGTTTCTACCCATTGCCTCTTATCCTATTGCTTGGCTCCACCAAGAAGACCCTGACTCCATTCTCCTGACACCCTCCCTTGAGATACTTAGATATATTGATAAGGTCCCCTCTCAGTTGTCTCTTCTTGAGTCTGAACAGACCCAGTTCCCCATGTCCAGTACATAAACTGGGGGGTTACCTGGAAGGGGCCAAAGCCAGCCTGGGGGCAGGCATCAGGCACAGGGAGGGATGGGCAACTATACTGCACATCACTTATCTTTCTTGGGTTACAATTAAATACAATTATTATTAATAGTAGTATCATTACTATTAGTATTATTATCTTTTACTTTGTTTCAATTGTAATCAGTGGCACAGGTGTTCCCAGAGTTCAATACAGGGCCCAGTATAATTTAACTTATTTATGAATTACTTGGATGAAGGGACAGATGCCCCCTCAGCAAGTTTTTCTGGTGACACAAAGCTGTGAGGAGAGGCTGATACCCCAGAGAGCTTCCAGGTAACTCCCCCAGTTTATATACTGGGCATGACATTCTGTTATATGGAATATCCCTTTTGGCCAGTTCAGGTCAGCTGTCCCAGCTTCTGGTGCAGGTCCTCACAGGCAGCATGTGAGACTCTGAAAAGTCCTTAACTCAGGGTAAGCATTACTTAGCAACAACTAAAACATCAGTGTGTTATCAACATTATTCTCATATTGAATCAAAAACAGAGCACTGTACCAGCTACTATGAAAAAATTAACTCTGTCCCAGCTGGAACCAGGATAGTTTGCCACACTAGGAACCTTCCATTCTTTACTTTTTTGATAGAATCCAGTTGTTCTTTGTCCCCAAACCTGCAGTCATGAATGCTTTTAGGATGAACCGCACAGCCATATGCCAGATGGGTGCAGTGAGATGGTACCAGTTAGGCTAGTTGCATGCCAAGAAGCTTCACAGCTTTAATTGCTACTGTAGGCTACCTCCATGCAGATACTTCCTGATATGATTAGTGAGAGAAACGATATTAGAAAGGTTAACAAAACTGGTCACAATGCTCATGGCATTGTTATTGAGGGCAATTGAGAGGACAGATGTCCCAGTCCTACTTATCTTTGAAATTGCTAACATGTGTTGGCAGTATTTCAGGACCAATCAGCTGGACAAAATTCAGTATCTTTGCCCTCCTGTAATATTTTATATTCCTAAATATTCATTCCAGTAAATGAACGCTTGGGTTTTATAATTGCCTGTTCTATAGAATAGGGCATCTTCTACCATCAGGAGAAGGTGAACTTCTGTTTCCCTAGTTGTCCATGCAAATTTTTCCTGGAGAATCCAGGTGCATAGAGTTTCTCTGAATCTTACATTCTTTTTATCAGCAGGAGTTCATATGCTCTGCCAATCCCATATTCATATAAATCCCAAAGCCTAAAGGGGGAGATTTACAGAGAACTCTATGAAGGCAACTTTGCAATATTTGCCTGGTTCTATATCTTACTCGCTTCTGCAGGAAATGGGTCAATCCAGCTCATAGTTACTGCAGTATTAAACTAAATAATGGTCTTAATAACATACCAAAATATATTCAGAGCCCTATGGTGCAAAATATATTAGATTATCTCAAAGACAGGACAATCTGAGTCTCTGGAGAAAACCAAGTGTAATTAAAATTATTTCTACTCCAAAAATTCACTTCTCATTACAAATGTTGCCATGGAGTATTCCCAAAGTAATTTTTATTCAGAGTTTGAGAAAGAGGTATTAGCCTTCCTGAGAACTGTGTTATCTTGAATAAAATAGTGTATGCCTTGCCTTGAGTGAAAGACAAATGGAAATTAGATGCTAGATTGTGTAGATGACTTTCAGTCTTCATGTTTATATGGTCTCAGTAGGAAAATGTAGCATTTGCTCAGGCTGCGATGGAAGACAAACTCATGTGACTTAAGAGTGCAATTATATGCTATTAAAGGAAGTTATTAAGTATTTGTGGAAAACACTGTGTCGGACACAAAGGAATATAGACATAAAAAGTGATGTCCACTAAATAAAATCCTCAAATTACTTACCTAACTGAGAATACTTTATTATGTTGAATCAGGGCCAGCAGCAGCAGGTCATTTTATCTTATTTTTAATTCATTTACATTTTATTTTCCTAATTTAAATGTTCAGAGAAAATGGGAACTAATTATATAGATTCATAGGGACTGTGAATATAAAACAAATGCTTTTCACTGAATCATAACAAAGGAGAGAATTTGCTGAGGAAGAAATGTGCTTATACCTTTTCCTTGCACAGGATATTTAGGCAGCAGTAGGTAGAAGTACCACATGAAAAGATAGCTTTACAAACACTTAGTTTTGCTCCTCAGCAAATAATACATTGAAAATTCTTCATCTGGGTGATGGGAACAAGATCATGATCACTCTAAAACAAGACTAGAAAAGGAGATGTTGATACAGCAGGGAAGTTCTACTAGGTAATAATTGCAAAACTGTTGTGACAACTATAACTGAAATAGTTAAAAATACATTGCCTGTGGGAACTCTGAGTAAGCTTGAGATAGACAGATGGATGCCTTTAAAAAACAAAACAAAACAAAAGCCAACTCTGTCATTTCTAGATAAAGCCAGCAGCCTTAGATTTTTGATACATAGCTGAAAAAGTGGATTATATCCATACATACTAAAAATTGATTCAGGGTGATGTCATACAGCTCCTCAGTGACAACTCACTGAGGGACTGGTAACAATCCAAAAGTAAATGTAAATATAGACATTAGCAAAAAGAGTTGGCAGAGGTCAAATGAGTTTTCTACTTTCCTATTCCCCAACCCATCTTGTTCAATCAACCACACCTGCTCTGAAATTCTGCATTTCTTGACCTTTGTCATTTCTCTGCTAAGTAATGAGCAAGCACTGTCTGCACCCACCTGTATAATTGTTCAATGAAATTCCCCATTCCACTTCTCCCTCATTATACAGGGAGCAAGATGAAAAGACTCTCCATCACCCCTATTGGCAAATGATTCCCACAGATACTGCAGTCCAGTAAGCACTTTGTGGTTCAACACTTCCAGTGTTTCCATTTTCTCCTCCTTTCTGGAGAAAGAGTGTGAATGTAAAAGAATAGCAAATGAGAGTCCTTCTGTTATTAGGATCAGCTGCCTTCACTAACGAGCAGCACCCTTCAGATCAAAGGATGGAAGTAAATGTTGTCTAGGCCCGTCCAGCTTCTTGGAGAGATCCAAGTATCCTCTTGCAGGAGGATCAAAGCCTTTGTTACTTCATGTTCTACTATAGCCTTCTAAGAGATGCCATAAGAAATATAAATCACATAATCTACAAAGAGAAGATAGCCCAGCAGCTCCAGTTCTATGTGGGGGAAAATACTTATCTAGCAAAAAAAGATGCAGTTGGTGTTACCTGGCTGTAGAGGGCATGGACCAGGCACCCTTGGGCAGGGAAGGACAGACCTTTTCTCCTAGTTGCCCTGTCTCTGTGTGCTTACTGTTAGACTCTTTCGATCATGAAATTGTCGTGACGGTGTTACATTAGTACTTTTATGCATCTAGAAGAAACATTTCAGAACCTGGATTTACCTTCAGTTGAGATGCCCAATGATTCAGCAAAAAGAACATCAGTCTAAATTTTAAATCCATATGTCCCATTTCTCTGAAGTCTGAGAAACCCTTGAATTCATGAACACTTGGAACATACATACTTACAATACATAACATTAATCTTTCATCAGAGAAGACCCACTGTGTTTATGCATTGAGCTGGAACACAGGAAAGAGGCTCCAAGCCCTTTTGTTCATGATAAATGTGATATAGCATTGTTGCTGTTAGAGAACCTGCTGCTTCATGCATTGCTGCTTTATGGCAAGTGGTGGTCACAGATGAGCTTGCAAATGTGGCAGGTGAAACACTGAAAGACATGCTTGTAGAAGAACATCTAAACCTTGCTGCAGAGAGCTAATACTGCTTGAACAAGACCTGACATTAAAGAGGGGCATAATCGTTGCCATCTAGACCAAGATGATGCACAGCTCACGCTGTTCGAGCTGTAGGAGCACTACAAACATGGCCTACAGTATGGCCAAGAGAAAATCACCATACTGCAGACACAACCCCTGGGAAGCTCTGGGAAGGGCAGAGGCACAGCAGGAACCAGAGTGCTACTGGCATCTCAGAAAAGCCTCTTTATATGGCTTATATTCTTGTGAAGAAAGTTTGATGACAACACTGTGAAAAAACAGTACTTCCTTTTGTTTGGGTGACACAGTCAATGTTTGGCATTTGTACAGAAACAACATCAAATGCAATGAAGACACAACACCATGTCGTGTTTCTGTTGTGTCATCAGGCAGACAAGAAGTCTATTTAAGTAACATTGGACCCAAATTATTTACTTCCCATAACATAAAACTGTTTACTTGGAATGTTTAAAACTTGTCCAGCTTCTGTGTAGTTTGTCACCTGAAGATGAAATTCCTGAGAGTGGTTGTTTGCATGTAGATGGGGCTATAGGTATGATTTGTGTACTTGCTGAGTTTTCTACCAGAAGAGCACACAGCTCCACGACTACCACAATTAATATGGAAATACATAATGGGAACCATGCTTCATTACCATCAAATGTTAGTGCAGTGCAGAGTCCAGCCATTTATTGTAAGAGTCACAGATGAAGGAAATTCTGCTGAAGGATTTGTTCACAGAGGTAAAATTTAGCATAATCTGATCCCATGTGACAGAAGTTACTTCAACAATCACTTACAGCAGGAGATGATCAATCACAGAAATTTGTGCCATGTTTTGGAAGAAACTGAATCTTGTGAATGACAAAACACGGTCTGCAATGACAACAAAGTCACAGAACACCAGATGAGGCCTCTGTGACCAAGAGGGTTCAGGTTTGTAGAGGTAGCAGGGCTAGGAGAGGTATTTGTGAAACTCTATGGGACAAAGCTATATTTCAGACTTAATGCGTAACACCAAGATAAAATAGTTTTAATGGCAAAGGACTCCAGATGCTGGTGCTTCACTGTAACAACCCTCACAAGCACCAGACAGAACCCAGAGACCTGAGGGACAGCAGAAGGGTGAGCGTAACACCAGGAAAAGGGGTAGAAGCTGGAAAACATGTATATAACAATTTAAATGGTATCAAATTATTATTATTGTTATTACTATTATTACTACTACCACTTCCAGTCTGTGTAAAATATTTATTTTTTTAGTAGTCCTTCTTTCTTTCTCTACAATTCTTAAATCTGGGCTAATAGTGATTCTTGGATGAATCTATTAAGGTTTCTATTGTAAAAACATAAATTCCTGACTTTACATAAGAAGTATGTTTCCTATTTGTCCACAGACAAGATTATAAATTTAACTAGTTGCACAGCATTTCGGGACAATTGTTTGAAAGATTCTCAGAAATGGTGTCCATGTTTTTCATTAACTTGTCCAAAATCCAGTATTGCTTGGAGGTATTCTATTTTATTATTTTATTTTATTTCTTTACTTTACTCATAAGGAATACAGAAGAAAAAGTAGTAGAGGCACCGATCATCTTATCTTGCACCACCTCAGCAGGCCAGAAGCTGAACTTTGCCAGATGACACTTCAGGTGGAGAGTCATCTTTTCTTAAGGATGTACTTTTTCCACCAGGACAAGAACCTAATCTTGACATTACAAACAAACAGCTTGCAGGTATCAAAGTTTAGAACTGTTAGAAAAATGACTGGCATACTGTTTTTCGTAGGCTTATTTCTTGTATGTTTTTAAAGAAATTTTGTCCTCATCACTGCTTGAGGTGTAGATCGGCACCACTTCAGAGAATTTTAAGCCTCCCCTGGGCAGACCCTGCAGAATTTCCCAGAAACAGTGAAATCCTGGATCATAAGTAGCACTACACATATATTATTTCATTTTGTGCTACTGCAGCTCTGATTCCTGATGCCTCAGAATATGAAGTCTGAGCTCTGCTTATTTAAGCCCTTTGGGATAATACTATGGCCACTATATTCGAGGCAAGAATACTTGATAAAACCAAGAGAGAGTATATTGCTCTTGAAAGACTTGTGTACATAAAAATAGAGAAACTACCCCTCAAGCCATAGAGGCAAACAGCATACAGACTATTTTCTTTTGTGAACAACAGAGGGATTCAAAAGTGAAGAGCTATAAAATGCCTAATGGTCAATGAGAGAACTTGAATTTACAGGCATAAATTCAGATTTTCAGTGACATAAAAAACCCATCAGAAACTGAACACAGGATAGATGTTTCACCCACCTTTATTTTTACTAGGTGCCTGGACAGTGACAGGTAATTGTTGACAGTACTGGCATTGCTGGTGCAATTATTTGAAAATTAGTCTTTATCACATCTGATTCCACAGAAGTTAAGTGGCTTTCTGGCAACAAGATGGCCTAACAACCCTAAACACCTTAATTTGAGATTGCATATGGATATGCCCCAAATGCAGTTGTGCAGTGTAAGTTACTTACTATCTTGCTATTCCATTTAATTGATACACAAAATATGTACAACTGACTCATGCTAAACCTCAACTCATTTTCAGTAGAAAAACCTGACAGCAGAGTGTATATTGGACAGTCTAGTTTGAATTAATATGAAATATCTGATTACTTACAGAGTTCCTAAGAAGACAGCAGTGACCAAAATGCCAACCTTCTGTCCTGACTTAGAGGCTTCATCAAGACACCACTGACATGATGGACTCATGACTTGATGCACCACTTAACTGGTGCTCTGCTCTCCTCCTGGTAGGAAATGACCAGAAATAGCACAAATGTCACAAGTTTCACCTGATACTATAGCTCACTTTTCTTACTGCTGTTTTCAGCCAGGGGAAAAAAATCTCAGGGAATCAACACCTCACCAAGGATCACAATTCACCATCTTGGGATTTGAACTTCTTCTTAAGGAAGAAAAGCATGATGCAGGGGCACAACTGGAAATTACCTTCAAGCAAACTAGGGAACCTGCAACTGTCAGTAGCATTTTGAAGGAAATAAATTGCAGGAAAGCAGGAAAGTCTTCACTGGAGACTTTCTATAAAGCCTTTTATGGCAAAACAGTAAGACACACATTAATATGTAATTTGCCAACCATTTTTGAAAGCCTATTCTGCCCTCAGCCAGGGAAAGATTCCTTGCTTCTGACATGGGGTGAACTCACCAGGGGCAGAGGGTCACCACAAAACAGTATTGATAGATCTTTTGGAGGCGTTATTAAAGACAAGGCCTTGCACAACAAAAGGGTGCATTTAATTTTGTGGAAGACATGTATTTTCTCGATGGTGAGATTTGCAGTACGTTTCTCACACCATATTGCTGCGTACTGCTTTGCCTTTCTGATACAGTCTCATCAAATAAGAAAAGACACTTGTAAAACAGGGACACTGGCAAGCATTACCCATGTTGTGGTAGGACTCTTGCATCTACATTCTGCAGATAATAAGTATTTAGCTCTAAAGCTTTCTAGTGTAGTTCTGAAATAGACAGAGGTGAAATACAGAAGAAAGGACTTAAAACTTATATTACGAAGACTTAAGAATTCCCTTGGAGTACAAACTGCAGCAGTTGGAGAGGAGCAGTTCAGAGCACAAAGGAAAAATCAAGCAGTCTTACGAGAGAAACCGAAGGAGGCAGATGGCAATTAGGTGTCAGTAAGTTCTCATTAAAAGTGGAATGTTTCCAGACTCAATTAAAAGAAAACTCTTTGAAAAGATCTTTTGGAGCAGCAGAGAGGAAAAAGGAACATTAAACCCCTTACAAAGCTGTTGTGTATTACAAAATCTTTTCACTCTTTTTTGGGAAAAGGGTGAAAAAGTCATATGTAGAATCTGTAGTTCTGTCACAAACTCAGATTTCTACTGCTATAGGCTTGCAAAACAGATGTGTTCAAACTAGGAAAATAAAGGCAATAAAGGGGAAAAATAAAAGCATAACGAAAAGATTGTACTTTGCTTTCTTCCTGTGTGTTAAAAATAATGAAGTAATTACAATTTTCACTCTTAAAAATAATCTGCAGTAGCAATCTTAGGAGAAAACTCAGATTTCTCACCAGTAAGACACAAAGTTCAAGAGCACTTTTGCCTGTTATCTTGGACAAATAATGCTGTAAAAGCCAATGGGCTCAGAGCACGGTTGTTTATTGCCCTTAGAAGTCATGCCAATAACACCGGCTTGGGCTACAGTTCCCTGAAAGGCATGAGTTGAAGCAAGAGCATCCCCCTGACTGCAGTTTGTTTCTGGTCTGCATGCCTGTACTCAGAATGTACTCACCAGGCTGAGTGTGGGTCAGAACTGTGCCCCTGTGCACCGTGACCTCCAGTGGACCTTGCCAGTGTGCGTCCTCATGGAATGCATTGCCCAAGACCAAACTCATGTGGGGGATGTGCGTGGCCTTCAGCTCCTCTGCAGTGTGCACTGGGTGGAGTGTGGGCTGACAAGCCTTAAGGCTACCAGCACCTTCCACAGGAGGATGAGGAAGAGAGGGCTGAGCTGTTCCCAGCTCTGTTATTCCTGGCAGGCATTTCCATGCAGCTGGGACAACAAAGGGTAAGTACACAACTGCTGGGTGGAGCCTCTGCCCCAAGATGACAGTCACACAGCTCCTGCTGCTCACTGGAAAGCTGGATTGAGATGGAAAAGTCCACCATAAAGACTGTCAGAGATGTCACTGAAAGAATCTCGAAGGGCACCAGACACTTGTGTTTAGACAGCTGAATTGCTGCTGGAACACCTACACACCAGAGCCACAAACATCACATGCATTCCTGGGCTTACCGTGTGCTTCAGAGCTTGTCCATGGCAAGGTATCAGAGCAGGGCACTAGGGTACAGCTGCAAAATGTCTGCAAGGGCACTCAAGTAATGTACTCAGCTTACAATGCTGCTTGGCCCTTCTGTCTTCCATAATTTCCTTCCCCCCGCCCCCTCCTCTCCCTTTCTCTTCTTTTCTCCAAGGCTTCTCAGTGGTTCATGCAAAGCCACTTGCCAAAATGAGCACAAAATAACTTATAACTTATTTTGTGCTTATCTTTGGGGTGGCAAAATCCAACTTTACAATGGAATGGAGTTTTTGCAATTACTGGGTTAAGGAAGCAAAATGTCAAGGGATTATGGAAGGGTTTATGATTGTACAGGCGGAAATGGAAGAATTTCATGTTCTCACACTAACAATACTGAAGGATCCTCCACCCCCCATCCCCAAGTAGACCCCATTCACCTCCACACAACTCTGAGGCAGAGAGACAGCAGGCTTCTTTGGCCACAGGGAAGCTTGAAAAGGGGACAGAGTTCTGGAGTGACAGCTCAGAAGGAACTTCAAAGAGCTGGGCTTTTTGCTTCTGCTGGTGGGTGACAATGGGAAAGGTGCATTTCCCTCCCCAAGAAACCAATACCTCTCACATCCCAATTTCTGCTTGGGCAGCAGCAGTGCCAAAGCTGGGCATACAGCTATGTGCTCTTCCCCAAGCTGGTCTTTTCTCCAGGTAGAACAGGAAAATAAGTACATAGGGCAGCAGCCTGTGACCTACCTCTGGCACTGACAGCAAGACCCACATACAGCCAATTCAGCCAGTGTGAATAGAGATTTCTGTTCTCCCAAGCTGTGGGTCAACTGAACCATTCTAGATATTACACTTGGATCCTCCTCCCACTTCTATTCCAACCTAATCTAACATGACACCATATACTTTCCTGGGATGATGTTTTGTGGGTGTGAGAAAGCAAGAATTGAGAACTTGGCACTCCCAAAGCTTGTCTTCATTTGCAATCATTAGTTTAACTTAATACACCTGAATGACTTCATTTGTACTTACCTTAGTTTAGGGAGCACTGGCATTCAGGAAACACCACTTCAGCTACTGGAGTGATTTGATTAGTAGTGCCGAGCAATTAGATTAGCAGAGTGGCTGGACAGACCGTTAATTACTTGTTGTCATTCCAGCTGATGTAACCCCACTGCAGCAGCAGCTTGAGCTATGCATTTGCATAGACAAAACCTGTGCATGCCTATATTCAGTGGTTTGTTTGTAAGTCACAACCTTGCCTCCAGTCAGAGCTTCTAATCCACAGCTTATATGGTAGAGGTCTCTACTAGCTGCAAGCTCCATTGTTAGCCTGTCCTGGAGATCATTGTAAGGTGCTGAAAATGTCAGTGAAAGAAACTATTCCTTCTTTGTCATCACTCCAGCAGAGACCATTCCAGATTCTCTGGGTAATTCTGTTTCTGGTGTGATGTTTCTTGGCACACAACAGTGCCTCACTGCAGAAATACTACAGTTTTGTGATGCTGTTGCAAATAGCAGTCGTTTTCACTGTCTCTTAAGCTCTCCTGTGTTCCAATCCTGGCAAAAAAAGCTTTCTAAGAAATAATCTGTTTTAAGGCTGGGACTCCAGAGAGGTATGTGCCCATTTGCTATTTGTGACCACTTCTGTTCAAGGACAAATGGAAACAAAGTGTGTAAGCAGTGAAGGTAAGATTTCTCTCTGTGAACCAAGTCCCCTGTGAGTTAGGTGTTTAAGCTCATTGGTCACCTGAGCTACTGCTGCCGTCAGGAGAGAGGAAGACAAGCAGCTTCAACAAATGCTACTTTTCCTTCCTTTGGTGACTTCTAGGAAATGAAGTTTATTGAGTGCTTGATGCTTTGATAGATAAGTTCAGTGAGATGAATCCTACCCTTCCTCCTCCCTGCCAAGAGGAAGCAGACCTATGCTGCTGCTCCTTTGCCAAGGAATAGCAGACATTATGTTTGCCCATATGGAACAGCACTCTGAATTCTTGTGCTTGGAATACATGTGGAATTCCTTTTCTAGTAAAAAGCAAAACAAAATAGCCTGTTCAGAAATAATTGGAAGACCTTTAGGAATGTGGAATAGATGTTCTTTCCAGGATGCCAGGGACAATTTAATGTTCTGTTGGATCTTTATGAATTTCCTTTTCCCTCTGGGTCGTAAAAGCATGTAAAGTACAGAGTGAAAACATAAAGTAATGCTGTACAAATGATCTCAAAATATAACACTGATAAAGAAAAGTCATGTAAAAAAGGGGTGAGCATAAGATTGGGCTGTGATGCTTTGCATTGCTCCTAGCAGTTGATTTTTACACAGTAAAAGTGTAAAATCCTTCAATACTGGACCTACACCTCCTCTGCACTGGAAATTTCACTACATGATGTGTGAGGCAATGAAAAATCAGGGTCATAATATCCCACTGAGCTTCTGAGTCATCTTATTGCACTGAAGTAAAAGCACTTTAGAAAATACAAGCCATCTGTGATGTTAAACGCAATTATCTGATTTGCCTTAATAAATGCTCACAAATCACTGCCAATCAATTTTCCAACACTGTTCTCAGGCATTCATAAACAGGTAAAGATCATCATGCTAAGACATTATCAGTTCTGATGATTATCAAGTTTTCTGCAGGAACATAACTGCTTCCATCCAAATACAGCACATAAAAGAACTTTAAAGGAGACTTTTTTTTTCCCCCCATGTCTGTGCTAGTTTCAGCCTAAACCATGACAGCTCTGACATTCACAGGATTACACTAGGTATGTTATTACATTGAAGTCAACACAGTATTGGTTATTACTTATAGCTCCTTCCTACTGGCATCAAGGTAAGTGACAAACATCACTGTTGTTAAAGGTCAGATCCCAAACTCTTTTTCAGATTCCTCATGGCTGGAGTTTCTGTACATCAGGAATTATCCAGATATGTCCCTTTTCCATTTGCCCAATAATTTTGCCCAAGTGTGGAAGGGGTACTGTGACCCTACAAACTGTATGTTCTGGTTGTAAGTGCCCTGTGCTTAGGCTGCTCAGGATGTGGTAGCCCTATTTGGCACACACATCATGTTCTAGGCAGGCTCTGTAGAGATGCACATGTCCCACACTGCACAGGTTCATGTATTTCTTGCCAGAGAGACCCAGAAGAGCTATGATAATGCTACCTAAAACTTTGTTTCTCAGAAGTTATTTATATCTGTAACAAAAGCTACAAATATGAATTTTAAATGTATTTTGCATAAGAGTAAAAGTTTGCAGCTGCCCATCAGGAAGAGCTGCATGCATGTTACCCAAGTCTGAGCACACAAAGGCTTCACAATACGAACATCAGTGCACTCACTAGTCAATGTCAAGTGTTTGAGTATAGCAGGAGTAGTTTGAATGCTCGACCAGTAAAAAACAGTATAGAGTTACCAAAATTTAGACCTTACATAAGCAGAATTGACTTAGTTCCGCAGCAGACCTGGTCCAGGATCCTCAAAACAGCAGAGAAGAAAACTGTTATAGCCAAGAGGAGGCACTGTCCGGTCATGCAGAGATGGTGTTAGGAATGCCAAAGCCCACCTGGGGATGTATCTGGTCACAGACACCAAGAGCAATAATAAGAGCTCTTTATCTACGTTAATAGGAGGACTGGGGAAAAATATCAGCCCGTTGCTGAATGGGGAAGGGGCCCTATTGACAAATGACATTGAAAAAGCCAAGGTACTCAATGCCTGCTTCCCTTCCTCTCTACTGGTAAGACCAGCCTCCAGGAATTCTAGGCCCCCAAGAGCAGTAAGAAAGACTGGCACAAGGAAGACAAACTCTTGGCTGGATGAGGATTAGATTAGGGAACATTTAAACAAACTGGATATATATAAAACCACAGAACTTGATGGGTTGCACCCAACAAGTGCTGTGGGAGTTGGCTGACACCACTGCAAGATGAGTTTCAATTATCTTTGAAAGCTCATGGCAATTTGGGAAGTTTCCTGATGATCAGAACAGAGCAAATGTAATTCCTTCCTTCAAGGACAAGGAACGTCTGGAGAACTGCAGAGGTCAGTTGGCCTCCCCTTGAACCCTGTGAAGGTGATGGAGCAACTAATCCTGGAAATTGTTTTCCATATTTAGGATAGGAATGCCATTGGAGTGGAGTCCATGGTCAAAAATGAATTTACACAGGGGAAATCAAGCCTCCCATGATGAAACGACTGGCTTTCAACTCTGTGTCTGATAACACTATGTCAGAAAACTGATAAAGTACAGACTAAATAAGTAGTTGGTGAAGTGGATTAAAACTGGCTGATATTCTGGACTCAGCAGAACAAAGTCCATTTGGAAGCCAGACATTAGCGGTCTATTCCAGGGGTCAATACTGGGGCCAATACTCTTCTGTCATCTTCATTAATGAACTGGGATGATGGAACAGTGTGCACCTTCACTGAGTGTGCTGATAATCAAAACCAGGAGAAATTGCTGTTATACTGGACGGTCTTGCTGCCATTCAGAGGAAGCTGGACATGCTGGAGTGTGTCCATGTAAGGGCCATGAAGATGATTAAGGTATTGGAGGATCTTTTATTCAAGGAGAGGCTGAGAGAGATGGACCTGTTCAGCTTGTAGGGAGAAGATGGAAACAGATTCTTCTCAGCTGTGTAAAGAAACAAGGCCATGGCCACAAACTGAAATACAGAAAATTCCAATTAGATGGAAAAAGAAACTGAGGAGTGATCAAACACAGGAACAAGTTGTCCAGAAAGGCCATGGAGTCTCCACCCTTGGCAACATTCAAACCTGAAAAGACATAACCCTGAGCAACCTGCTCTAGTTGCAAGGGTTAGACTAGCAAGCTGCTCTGAGCAAGGAGTTAGATTAGCTGATCCCTAGAGCTGTCTTCCAGCCCCAATGGCTCTGTAATTCAGTGCTTGCAGGTTACTGGGAGCACTGAATTGTTCCAGACCATATCAAGTTGCAGTTCAGCAAACAGCAGGAGTCAGGATTGTTTAAACAACTTACTCAACTATTTGCCAACTGGTCACATGAACCTGCTATAGTAGACTGTTTCTCTAGTTCTGTTTACATATACATCCTCTATTAGGTATGGTTCTTTCATTTTCTGAGCCGCGCTTATGCGGTAGGGCTCAGTGACTCACACCCTCCAGTTATCAGCAAGGAGGGCACTCGTGTTACTTTTCTCTGCAGAAAAGGGACACAAGCATTTTTCAGGAAATTACAAGTTTCATTCACTGCTCTCAGATCTCCAGTACAAACTAACTCATCTGAGGCTATTGCTGAAACAGACATTCTTTATCAGTGACATTACCCTCACTTGCTTGTTCCCATCTCATACTGCCAATTCCATGTGCCACCACAGTGTTTGGAAAGTCACTAGTGAATGAGAGCAGATAACTGATGGGCGTAACACTCAAGAGGCTTTGTGCCAGGCTACGTTTCTGTAGAAAGGAAGGCTGTTTGAAGTTAATGATAGCAGTGGCCAGCAGGAAGGTAATCCACCACTTTAGATAGCAGTGCTGGTCCAGAGTAGCTAAAAGTGTTCTTAAAATTATAGAATGATTTATGATTGGAGGGACCTCAGGGGAGACCCATAGCACAGCCTCATGCTCCAAGCAGTGCTAGGTGTGAGATAAGAGCAGGTTGCTTAGGGCTTCATCCAGCAGGAGCTTGGAAATGACCGTGGATGGTGGCTGAAAAACTGCTCTGAGCACCAACCTGCTCCAATCCATGACTGTCCACCAGCTGAATATAGTTTCCCTTAAACATAGCCTGAAGCTCTTTCTTTAAAGTCTATGCCTGGTTTCTCCCAACCTCTCTCCATACAAGACTGGAAAAGCCTATCTTAAAAAGCTTTCATCCAAGGTAGCCACAGCTATGGTCATTACCTGCAGCCCCACTGCTGATTTTGGACTGTTGTCACAAACTTGCTTCGGGAGGAAAATGTGTGGCATGTTTCCACATTTGCATAAAATTTTTCTATAGTTTATCACAAAGAAATGAATGAAATAATTCATCAAATCATTCAATGATAGCAAGTCAATACCATCCTCTGTGCCTAAGACATTGGTGTTACTGGAGAGTGGAATTAACCTCACACTTATAACAGGAGTCATATTTGTATACTGCTGTCTGCCTGAGACATGTATGGATCATGTAAACCCATGAACTTCCCTTCCCTGGTTTTCTACCATATGAAATAAAACACAATAAATTCTATTAATCTTCTGAATATTTTACACTCAAATTCCATTTGTTCCTTGAAATTAAGAGCAGAGGATAGGGCTATTTAAGAATCTATTTTTTTCTTTAAAAAATAAATCAAAGACTGAAGTAAACAAAATTAGAGAAAACACCAGAAATCGCCATTGTAATGATAAAATACACCTTGCAGACATCCTGTGATTGTTTCTGAATCTCCTACACAACCCCAAATGCACTTCCTGTAGTATTATGGATTACAACACAAAATATTTTTGACAATGAGGAAATGTAGGTGTGTGAGATAAACAGTACCCAAGGTATATTTCAGCAATAGTATAGACAAAAAAATATTAATTATGTAATTAGACTACTATACTATTAAAACATCAATTTCAGTGCCTTAGTGACACTTTTAAAATCATATTACATATATCTTAAAGAAGTTTATCTATTTTTGGGCAGATTACAACTTCCTTGCCTAATAGCTCATTTGAAGTCATTCTCAGACACTAGAAAACTACACCTAAATACTGGTGTATATACTTTAACACATACCATACC
The DNA here is from genome assembly GCA_035583155.1 of Acropternis orthonyx. Lineage (NCBI taxonomy): Eukaryota > Metazoa > Chordata > Aves > Passeriformes > Rhinocryptidae > Acropternis > Acropternis orthonyx. The sequence goes on along the minus strand of JAWWEU010000081.1, from coordinate 139,629,195 downwards.
TAAGTTCATTTTGGGGTGGTAAGGCTGGATCACACTAGCATAAAATTCTGTTTCCATGGGTCAGAGCATGGGACTTAAACTCTGCTTCTCCCCTTTTCTCAGTATATGTTTATTGACTTAAAGTGCTCCTTTTCATTTGGAAGAAAAAAGAAAAATAAAAGCAGCAATGTACCCAGTGTTTTCTCCCTGTGCCTTTTCAGGTATTTGCATGAGATTCATCAGGTTTCTTAGGAAATGCCACTTCTTGGGGAAAAAAAAGAGAATGCAGAGAAACTCCACCCCCTCCTCCTCTCACTCCAGATCGGGCACCCAGTATTCCTCAGGCTGTTTTTCCAGCAGTGTGGCTGACTGAGAAAGGGAGGGCAACTGGAAGGGAATTCTCTACTTACCACTTCCACACCTGTATTTCCACTTACCTCCTACACTGTAGTTTTTCTACTGAAACTTCCTTGTTTTTCATTGCTAAACAATAGCAGGCTGTGGCCTAGGGCATCTACTGAGAGCATGCCTGAACCACCACATAGCCCTTCACTTTTCCTCTTCCAGCCCTTGGTACTGGCAGAGGTACTGAAGTGGAAAGCCCCACTTCCCCTTCCCCAACAGTATCAAATCTGTACAGTCCTATGCATGTTCCTTCCACACCTTTCCTCAATCTAAATGTACTTATAATCACCTACCTTTGAAGTATGCACCCATTTCCACATATTCTTTCCCAGGAATATGCAAGGTAACATAAGAGTCCAGATACTGAGTTATTAGTGAGGTGGTATGGTCCTGTGCCGGGGTTGCTCCTGTCACACTTGAGTTTGATGACAAACTCTGAATGGTTTTAATCCCACCGTCACAGTTTAGGCCCACTCTGCTAAGCAAATGACAGCCAAAAACGTTCAGTCACGGCTGTGCTGCTATTCAGTGCTAGAGACACATGGCGCCTGACTTGAGGTCAATGATTTTCAGATGTTTCTTCAACTGTCCCTGAAAGCTGCCTTTGTGCTTGTGTTTGGGCACCCAAAATACTTAATCGTGTTTGAAAATCTTAGGTCTCATGATACAGCAGAAGTACTTTGCTAACAAGATCATCAGATGAAGATGAGTGAGAATTTCACTGTTTTACAGAAAGGACTTGGGAGAATGTTATGGGTTTAAAATCTTGGAATTTTTCTTTCATCTACCAACCCTGCACCTCAGAGGGATCACCTACTGTCTCCTCTTCAACCGTGGAACCTGGAAAGAGACTGCATGCCCCACAGAAAAGAGTTCCACCTGGCCCCCCTCATGAACTGCTAGCAATGGATCATTTGCAGCAGCTTGCCGGGGCACACCTGACCCCTCAGGCTGCAGGGTGGGTGTTTGGGAACTTCTGAGATAAGAAAGGTTTCCTGTCTTCACACCAGTGGCTCAGGTGTGGTAACACCCCTCT
>JAWWEU010000081.1:139605164-139627675 GCA_035583155.1 Acropternis orthonyx | reverse complement strand
AACTCCCCACCCTTGGGGAAGTACTGGGCACTCCCACCTGAGCCTAGGCATATATAAACTGAGGTTTTGGGACTGTGGACTGCTGGTCTGAGCCAGAAAAGGACTAGAGCCTCAGCAGGACTGTGACCATCATCCTAACCGACAGGTTTTCCTTCTTTCCTCTCACTTTGTACTTAGGAGGGCCAGGTGGTGCTCAGCACTGGGGTTGACAATTACCATTTTGTTTGTACCCCAGGGGTGCTGGGTTACACACTTGTTTTTGTGGGTTAAACGGACCTTTTTTTCCCTCTGTACCCTTGTACTTATTGTGATCTTTTTACTAAACTGTAATTCTGACTTATAATCTGTTTGTGAGTTAGACTCATTCCTCCCGCTGGTTTACCTTTAAACCAGCACAGAGAACAAGGGCTTGCTTAAAGCTTAATGACTGCTGAATTTCTGTAAGGTGAAAGGGGAATAAAAAGAGAAAAATGACAGTGTATTGAAGTATACAAGTCTAAAACTTTGTTTGGACTTCAGAACTCTTGTAGTAGAGCAATGCTGTTGATGGCTATACTTTCATCTGATGTTAGCTGGCAGAAGTCCTATTCAGAAATAATTCCAATGGCTAAGGAGCCTATGGTCAGTATTACCTATTTCATCTGGTGATCTAGGGCAAAGTATACAGCAAAGTGACTTTGGCTGTGACAAACTAAGTCTGTTTAAAGGGAGTTTGCTACACTTTTAAGAGAAAGTTTAGAAGAAACCTGTCTGGAGAAAGGCAAGATAAAAAGAGAAGCAAGAGAGCAAGGCAGAGAAAGCAAGAGAGAGCTCTTTCTGAGCAGAGAAAGATGGTCTTTTTCTACTCTATAATTTAGCAGGGTGTTGTAAGAAAGTTAGCTCACTCTCAGTGATGTTTTTGAAAGCTCTTCTCAAAACAGATTGTACTTTACCATAGGTTTATTGAATCAATTCACAGCCTCTTTTCTCTAATGAGTGACATACAGTAAGTTACAATTTGTCTCGTTTTGACCAGAGTTTGGTAAGTTTCTGGTGGCTTTAGATACTGTTAAATATTAGGTTTCACTAGCTATCATGTAACACCAGATATCAAACACTATACCTTTTAACACCTGTCATGCCCTATTTGCTGTCTAGTCACAGCCATAATTTTGCTGTTCTTCAGCAGGCACAAAGTTGTAATTAAAAACTACAGGGCTGTTTAAAGGGCTTAGTAAAACCGTACTTGCTGGGGATGTCCTCAGGGCCCACAGCTGAAATGCAGTTACCAGTCAGAAATTCAGCATACTAATGGGGACAGGACTCCAGCTCTCCATGTCCATGTCACTTGGACTCTGAGCTTTGATTTATTCCCTCTATGGCTTCCAAATCATTCCAACGAAGAAAGCACTGCTTCACATATGCATTTGGCAGGTAATTACTCTAACACACCTCCAAATATTGTCACAGACAAAAAAATTATTATTTGAATACATAAGTTTAATAAAAAATGTCATCAAAATCACAGAAGCTTATTATGTAGTGAATACTGTATGTGTCTATTATATATATTTGAAAACTGAAATCTGAGAACATCCTATTTTTTTTGAAAGAAAGTATGTGAAGATGAGCCCATTTCTCCCAGCATATATGATCAGGTGTGAGACTACTGCACTTCGGAATAGCAGCATATCCTCTCACTCACTATTACTTCTAATGCACTGTGAGTGTGCCTACCACTTTGCACACATGTGAATGACAAGGCTGCTGCTTCAGGAAGCTTGTATCTTGACTCATGTACAACACAAAGGCTAATAGTTCAAGTGCTTATGAGAGCAAAGAACAAGTCAGGTCTTCAGGGCAAAGTTAGTTAATAGAAGGCTTGAAGGAACACTTGGGCTTTAAGGTCTTTGCCTACAAGCTTTGGTTTTCCTTCATGAAATAAATAAAGAATACTCGCTTTTTTAACTACTTTTAGATATTTCAAGAATGTCAGAATTCCTGGGGTACTATATGCACTTGCACATTGAACGTTCTTGCACTCTAATTGGAAATTTGAACTCATGGAGGTTTGTTTTGCAAAAATAGCACTTATTAGCTCCACTAGCCACTACTAATAAGCAAAACGAACATGAGACAATGTTTTCATGCCCTATCCATATTTGCCCTTGTACACAGTCCCTCTGCTGTTGTCATCTTGTGTTTAGCAATGACGTAACTTTGGTGAGTAAAGTAACTCACAGACTCTTTCTGGGCAGGTTAATATTTATTGATACATTTAAAATGAAACAATGGCTGCTTTTGAAGCGAAAAAAATCTTCAAAACCTTTTTGATATCTCAGGATGAAACTGAAAAGGGTACAAGGCCGCAGCTGTTATTCAGACAACCAGTCTTTCACAGGACAGACCTGAGGGTGCCAAGCTGTTTGGCGTAAGATTTGTGAGGACCTGAAGTAAAGGGTCCCTAATCTCCTTCGTTTCCTGGATTTGTTGGACGACCTCTCAGAGCGGGGCAGGATGGAGATGGGGGGCCGCTCTCCGGAGTGCGGTGCTGGCTGTACCTGCCGGCGCTTTGAGTGCGCCTTTCCCTCTCCCCGCGGACAAACCCCCCGGCCGGGGCGGGGGCAGAACGGGCTGTCCCTTGGAACTGCCAGGCTGGATGCCCGAGGTGACCGAAACACCGGAGAGAACCACCCCACCCCACCCCCCGAGTAGTGAAACGAAGTTTGCTGGGGCAGGGACCCGCGCAGCCCCGTCTCCATCGCACACCTCGGGGACTCCCGGCCCCCCTCGGCGGTGGCGGGGACGCCGCTGCCCTGCCGGGAGCCCTTTTCCCGGGACTACGTTTCCCAGGATCCGCGGCGCGGCCCCGCCCGCTGTCAGCGGGCGCCGCAGGTTGATCGCCGCGGCCGCAGATGAGCGGAGCCCGCGCGGGCGGGGGGCGGCCGGGGCAGCGCCGCCGGGGCCGGGTCGGCGGCCGGCGCACTATGCGAGGCTGGGAGGATGGCGGTGGAAGGTAAGGGCTCTGCGTCCCCTGCCCGCCGCCCCCGGGGTCCCTCCCCTGTCTCCTCCCCCGGGCACTCACCTGCGCTGCGGCGGGGCCGCCCCGGCCCGGCTGGGCAGGGCAGGGAGGGCAGCGCGGTGCCCCCCGGCGGGGCCGCCCCGGCCTCTCCCGCCGCGCCCCTCGGCCCGGGCCCCCCGCCTGCCCCGGGCCAGGTGCTGCGGGGCCGGGCCGCGGCTGCCGCCCCCGCCCGCGGGGGCTGCCCGGAGTCTCCGGGCGGCGACTTCCCGGCGGGCCCGGAGGTGCCGCCTGTCCCGGCCTCTCTCCGCCGCGGCCCCGCTCGGCGCCCCCCCCGTGCCCGCGATGCCCGCGGCGCTCCCGCAGCCCCGGCCGTGCTCGCAGAGCTCTGCCCGGCCCCTCCGCCCACCCGGAGGATGGAGACGCACCACGGCCGAGGTGCTCGGCTCCTGGGCAGCCGGGAGCCGTAAGGGGTTCCTGAGGGGTGGGCCCCTGGGGAAGCACCCGGTAACCGGGCGATGCGTCCCAGGACTTGGAAAGGTGGGTGCTTTGCAGAGGTCTTCCGATAGATGCTGGGCTCCTGCAGCCGTCTGACATTGGCTGTGTGTTCCCTTTCCATAGGGCTTTTGGGAAGTTGGAGGAGAGAGGTAGCTAGGTGTATGGGAAAAGGCACATCTGCTTTCTTGCTGTCTGCTTCCAAAATTCACTCAGTTTTCTGGCGCTTTAGAGTAGGGTGTTGGCAATCGTGCTTTATTTGGTGCCCTTCAGAAAGTTTAAGAAATCCACAGTCTGTAAACCAGCCATATGATCCCTTTTCCTGTGCTTAATTTAGGGTATGTCAGTATTTTTGGGGTGTTCCATCTTGAGACTACCATAAGCTTTGTTTCTCAGTTATGCTGAGATCTACAGTTCCATCAGAAGCACTTGCTTTATTGCTGAAAATCATGCTGAAGCTGTCTTTTGCTGAGTACCCAAGTGAACAGTGCAAATGATAGTCTAGCAATAACTTGGGCTTTCAGAAGGTAGTGTGGAGCTTAACATCCCTGAAAACCAGCTTTCTATGCAAATACAAATAAAGGTAAACAAGACCACTGTGTCTCAAAACGTGTCTCTGTACCTCCCAAGTTGTTCAAACTGAGCCTCTCCATGAGGCAAACAGGCTGCTTAACTCAATGGCAGTTTTGGAGTCTGGAATGATATGAAGAAAGGAGGTAGTGGTCCTGAATAAAAGCATTACTTCTTTACTGGCAAAAGCATAGTGACAAGAACTGGGCATGTGTGCCCAGTAGTGGGTAAGTAAGTAAATGAAATGGACTGTCACGCACCAGATGGTTCATATGCCAGCAGCAACCCCTATTTCAGTGTGCTCACTAATGTCATCCTCCTTTATTTACTTGAAGTCCTTCTCAGTCTGTTTGCTAGATCTTTTCAGGCCTGTAATAATTCCTGTCATATCTGCAGTGCCCTCCATCTGAGACTCTAAAAGCTTTGTAAATATTAATGAAGGAAAGCTCTGCTAAAGCTTTGGGAAGCAGTGCTTTTCCCTTCTCCTGAGATGGGATTTTTTTCTTTAACTCCTTCTTCCCGTTTCATTCCCTCAGGATGCATCCTGCTGTGGTGTCTCAGTACAGTCTTTCTTGTCTGTATGTTCTGCATTCCTCTCATTTTGTTTTTTTCTCACTCAACTTTCTTGCCTTTGAATAATTCTGTTGCCCTCACACTTACCCAGGAAGATGACTATTTCAGAATAAGTGGCCATGTGGCTGTGACTACTTTGTGTGAACACAGTGAGTGCACATTTCAGGCCTTTTATTATCCATCCTTTTCTGTTGGAACTATGTTTCTTTGTGTGACTATGCTTAAAAGCATGCTTTTATCTTAATGCATATTCTACCCTATTGGAGCCCTGGGAGTGAGCTGTGTTGTGTTCCTGAACTGTGACTTTTGGTAGGGAACATGTGGCGTTACGGCTTGTGTTTGGGAAGAGGTTACCTGTTCCTCATGGCTCTGATGTACCACAGTGTACAGATCCTACTTCAGTCAAAACTGAAGTTGCCATCAAATCTTTTAAGTAGATAGTTTTGTAGAAAAACGGCAATTTGCTGAACTCAAAAATGTCTTGAACTCAGGAAGCACAGACAGTTCAGGTTTTTTATTTTTCTGTTTATTTGATTTGTTTGTTTTGATTGGAAAAAATGTTTTTCTGATTTTGGACACTTGCAAATCAGGAAAGCCCTGAAAACCTGGTTTAAGCTGAAGTTGTCTGGCCTTTCAGTCGCTGTAGCAGTCAGCTTGGAGCTTGGCTAGGATGAGCTTCCAGGGTTTTCAGAATTTTTTATAGTGTAGCAAGGCTTTTGAATGGTTGGGCCAACTGGCTTCTTGTGCAAACTTGCAAGTGGCTGGCTTTGTGATGCAACTGGCAGGGAGTGGGAAGGTCCCTGGGGCACAAGGGAGCCATGTATTCTGGAGCATGGGAGTTCCTGGCCGGAGCCAACATCCGCTGCCCCACCAGCTCCACCACGGCTATTGTTCTATGGAAACTGCCTGTTTGTCAGCTTCAGCCACAAACCCAGAGACTTTCTTTTGTTTCTCCTTTCAGAAATGCTCTGTTTGGCTAAGGTGAAAATATTTTGTAGCTTATACTTTGTGGAGAATCTTTGAAAAATTTGCTAATTTTGTCTAACAAATTGTTGAAATTTTCCTCAAATTTGATTATTTTAATTGTGTCTTAGCACGGAGTGCTAGGGTCTAGTTATGGCAACAAATGTCCATTGGTTTACTTAAGGAAAATATCCAAAATTTTTTACTGGGATAGCTGACAGCTATGGACTTACAAATATGAAGGAGGAATTTGGAGGATACTACAGTTCCTTGCCAGTTATATATAATAAATACTTGAGTGTCCCAAAAGAGATTATGTGGACTGGGAGGTCCTTTGGGCTGCATAGTCCCAGTGCTTCCAGATTGATGAAAGGATTGGTGTGTGTATGGGAAAAGTGAGTTTGTACTCCTTAATTTGAGCCCATCTAGATGGGAGCACTGCCAAGGTAAGTCTATTTTTAGAGCTAACAGTTTTGACAATGTTCCTTTAAGTGGTTTTTTTCCCTCTAGTAAAAATGAAAGAACTAGGTCAGAGCCAGTAGAAAAAGGCTTTTGATCTCTGCAACAGTGTTCTCAAATTTTTTTTTCATTTTGCTCTTGTGCAGCAGAGGTAAAAAGGAAGAGAGAGAAATGGTGATTTCTTTAAACCCCCCAGTGTTTATTGCAGGAAAATGAGAGACTGACAGCACCCACCAGATGATGTATGTGTGCAGGTGATCTCATACTGTTCTCTTGGATCCCTGCAGCTCTGACCTGTTGTATCCTTGAGATTGCTGAGCAAAAAGAGGTGTTAATTATATAATGAAGTTCTTTCACAGTGTTTAATGAAGTTTGATCTAACACCTTGCTTGTTGTGTATAGACTTTGGAAAGTGCACACATACACATTTGTTTCAGGTCTCCAGGAAGTTTCTGTAAACGTCCACTCTCCTATGGCTCTTCTGTAGTGGGTCCGTGCTATTCAAACCCTGGATCTTCCTACAGGATAATATTTTTTACTAAGAAGTGGAGCCTTGCTGACATAAAGTGCCAATGGCTGGCATTATCCCCTGGTAATCCTCAATGGGATTAAGACTCAGAGGAGGTTGGGGCATTCTGGGAGTGGTATCAGGGTTTATTGCTGCAGGACTGAAGTTACTTGCAGCTTGTAACCAACTTCTGTCAAAGTGATCCCTTGAATTTCAGCAATGTGATGTACCTGGTTGGAATGCCTTCAGTGCCTAGCAACTCCATGGATATTGAATGGTACCATGTGTTTCCTCAGACATTTGAGATACAGTGAGCTCATAGATGTACTATGGCAACTCTGCCAAGAATGTTAAAATGAGTTCAGGATCCCTGAAGGACATCCCAAAGCAGCTCTCAGTGTAGGTACCTATCATGCTGTTCCAGGGTGTGCCCAAAAGTGCAACTCCTTTGACAGGTATTCATTTATTCAACTTTGTCTTAGTCATACACCCACTTCAAGCTCAGACTAGATGTCTCCATATCTAAGTTTCCAGGGAATGTGATCTAATAGATGGTGTTTCAGCACACTTACTTGGGTATGGAGCAAAACAGTAACAAACCCTCTGGCTCAAAAATAGCACATGCTTTCGTCACTGTTTTTGTTTTCGTCAGTAATTTTTAACCACTTCTTAGCTAGAGGGACTCCAACATGTGGCTTGGAAAGAGCTGCCAGTTGGAAGCAGGACTGAGAGACATCTCATTTCAACTCTCTATCTGAAACAGTCACATTGGGTCATAGCAGAGGAGATGGGTAAGAGCAGTGCTGGAGGTGCACACAAGACAGTGAGGCATAACATTTGAATGTCAGCCTCTGGTCTTGTGTTCTGTATGTTATTTCGTGGCCATTTATTGCAAAAATGCATCAGCAGTTATGGGATACCAGACTGGAACATAGGTCTTGTATCCACATTCATGTGGCAGCCTTCCTGTTGAGCTGTGGCATCTACATTGTTATTTCTTGTTCAGCAACAGTGTAACCTCCCTCCCACCCCCACAGTGTGCATACAGCCTGGTGTCAGTGTGCACTTTTCTGCTTTGAACCCCTGCTTAGAGCTGTGTTGCTACACTTGAAGAAGTTATAGCTCATGATCCCTCTCCAGCGCAGTAATGTAGCTAAGTCCAGGAGTCAGTTTTGGATTGCCAAGTTCTCATTTTGAACCATGCTTCTCAGGCATCACGTAGGGAGACTGAGCTGACGTTCAGAAGGTGCAGTCTGTGATGAGAATTGGAGACCCCAAAATGAAGCTGTGGCAACAAAGAATGTCACTGCAGGGGAGTCTCTTTGAATGTATTCAGACTGAGTGAAGGGTGGATATCATTGCGGTTATGTGATCATTCTCCTCTGTCTGCTTTTAGAAATTCACCTGTATTAGGCAGGAATCAAGGTACAGTATAGACTTGATATGACACTGTTTCCCTTGGATGAAATTTAGTTGTAGGGTAAGAGTGTTCCTGGAAACTTAGAAGTACTTTCAGGTTAACCAATTTAGGTACAGTTCCTTGAGTGTTTGACCTTACTCTTTAAAATACTTGGAAGACTTAGAAGCTCAAGGAGGACATTGATTAATATAAATTTACTACTTCCGTACAATCGAATTCCATCATAAGCATAAAACTTGTCAGGTGGTGCATGGGCAAAGAGAAGGAATGATGCCCTGAAAGTTCACGTGCTTTTCCACCAAGAAGGGAATGCAAGTGAGCAAATGACAAGAGTTAGACACTGGATGCATTTCCTAAAGTACTACTGGAAAGTACTGACAAAACCTGTAGCAACATTTTAAGATCTCTTGCTTACTGCTTAAATGGAAATTACAAAATGATACTGTTCTTGAGAGGTCTTGAGGGTTTTTTGTTCTGTGATGTCCAACCATGGCAGGCAACATCCAAGGAAGTTGTGTAGCTTTGTTCCTGTGTTTATAGCTCAGTGTATGAGGCCATGGCAAGCTGCTTGGAGCCAGACTCTGGTGCTTCCCAGTATTGCTGTGTCACAAGGGTTATGCCGGGACAGCAGCAGAGACAAACTCCGAGTAAAGCACTGTAGCTGGATGGTGTCAGGGTTGCAGGCTGGTGCTGGTTGCTGAGTTGATAAGCCCGGGGAGGTTTCTGTCCAAAACATCCTCTGTGCAGGCTTGCAAGTGCAGACCTATGTATCTGTGGAGCACTGTAAGTTTTTGTTTTGCCCATTAGTCTCTGAAAGTGGTGCAGCTGGTTTGCAGAGGTAGTAGAGCTGTTAGAAGGCTACTTTTCAGTGCACTGAGTATTGAGTTTCTGAATCTCTTAGGGATACTGTGTCTGGTTCTGGAGCCAACTTTCTCTGCTGTCCTTGCTGAGACAGTTTTAGCCAACTGTCCCCGGTTTTGTCTCTTCAGTGTCTCTCTTTTTGTTCAGACTATGTGATCTCTGATGCAAGGACGCCCCTTTCTGTGAACAAGAGATACTCAGAGTTTGGAACTGAGCAATTCTGTTGTGGGTTATTTTTCATGAAAGCTGTTGCCTTCAAATGGGTACAGGTATTTACCCTTGCAGGTTAACAATGGAATGACTCAACCCTCAATTATCTGCTCAAAACATGTATAGAAATATGGAGGGAGTAGTTCTTAAAGGTGCCAAAGGCAAAGGTGGAGATAAGGGCTAGAAAATGAAATAATTTTGAAATCTTCTGAAACTGGCTGGTGGGTGCTGGTCAAAATAGCAAATAAGATTTCAGGAACTATGAGGAGAGCTCAGAACAAGGCAAGGAAGATCTCTGTTTCTGTGTCATTGCGTATTGCTCTTCTATTTTGAATGCTCTCTGCAGATTTTGCGTGCCACACCCCAAAAGAGAGAGAGGACTGGAAAGAATACAGAAAAGGGCAGTCTGCTGATCAGAGACAGGATGTGTTTTCTGAAGGCAGGTTACATGTTTATCATTCTTTAACTTGGGAAAGAGATGGGCAGGTTACAAAGGTTCTGATTCTTTAGCTTGGAGAAGAGATGATCATGAGGAGAATCCTTAGGCCTTGATGAATGGTTTGGAGAAGGTGGAAAAAGGAACTGGGTCACAAGGTAGAACAATTAAGCTTTAGGGGTTTGTGCTTTAAACAAAAAGAGGAAATAGTTTTTCATATAACACAGAGTTCCCCATGTGCACTTTCAACCTTTCGTCATTCCTAACCTGCCGAGGCAGGATCAGTCTGTGTATGCCCCATTCTCACACCATTTTCCTAAGAAGTGGATAAAGTCCTAGACTTTTAGTTTGACCCAGCCTGATGACTTTTATGACAAAGTCTAGCTCATCTGGTGTGTGTCCAGAACAATTCCACTCACCACAAGAGCTTGATTTGTGTTGAGTAACTGAGAGGAAAGTTTGGCCAGAACAACCCAGAAACAGAGAGGAGATGGAGAATTAGGCACTGAGCTATAAAAATGTTAACAGGCAGGGTTGTGATGCATAAGATATGTAGTTTTTTTCTTCCCAGTATATGAGAACTGATACTGCTCTGTAAGAGGAACTGTCTGCTATGTCAGGTCAATGGGACTAGGGGGAAGAAAGGGCCCCACATTGGGCTGCAGTTGTACAATTGTCATCCTGTAAAATACTGATTCCCCACAGCAGGTAGGCTTGGAAACACCTGTACTGGCCTGCATAAATGAGGTGAAATATGGTCTGAGAAAGACCTTCAGGAAAGCCTGAAGCAAATTAGATCTACAGATCTACCCTTAGTGGCTTCTGCCTTGGGTGGGTTGTGTGTTCCCTCACCTCTTTCTCTCTCCAGAAGTACCCTGTGGCAAAAGGACCACAAAAGAGAGTAAGGGACTTGCACAGAGAACATACAGCTACGGACAGCAGCATGAACTAAACTTGGTATTCAAGGGGATGTTCATTACTTGAAACAAGAATTTACCCTAGTATGTACTGCTTGTGGATGAAGCAAGCAGGTGTGCAGGGGACTGAACTTAGGTTGATGTGAACTCCACATTCTATTACAGGATCGAATATGCTTGCAGGGAGTGTGTGACTGACCAGGATGTGAAGAAGACATTTGGTGTGGATTTTAGCCCGTCTTAGTGCAGCCCTATCCATCTTTTGTATAATGTGGAGTTTGCTAGCTCATGTTCTCCAGATGAATGTTCAGACCATTACTTCTGTCCATTCCCCCACTCATTTGCTCTCCTCTGCCCTTTGTGTTTGTTTTTTTTTTTTAAAAAGTTTTATTTTCTTCCCCCAGAGGGGATTTGAGTTGATTTGCTGCACTGCAAATAACCTAGTAAATGTAAGAAAGAGACTTTTAATAATGCTGTTTCATAAATATAAAGAAAGAGAATTGTAATGTGTATGAAGAGAATCTTTCTCTTGGATTGTGCTCTGCATACTCTTGGCTAACAGTTTGTTGCTACACAAATCATCTGGGGTACTAGAGTGAGTAGGATACAGTGGTATGAGTAAGCAGTAGGAGGTGAAGAATTTTACTGGGGGAAGGAAAGAAGGCATTTCCAGACTCTTCAGTTAAATGTGCAAGGGAAGGGGGTAGCCTTGAACAATGATAAAGGAGATAACTTTTAAGCAGTTGAGAGAAATCCAGGACTGAAAACAAGTCAACTGCCAGATTGCAAACTAGTTATGCTAGTGAGAATGAATAAAGATATTTTCCTTTGCATTTTGATGACTATGCATCATTCATATGACAAGAAATAAGGCCTGGATCCATGGCTGAATTGCAGCCATTTCTGTCCCACGTGTTCACCAAATACCAGCTTTTGTAGCTGGGCAAAGGCAGAGATCAGTGACACATGTGGGGCAGTGCACCAGAGGTGCACTTAATTAAGTCTTAATAAAGACCTAACCTGTGTGTGTCTGAGCTATTCTTTATGTGCTGGACGGACTCACTGGTGTTTAAAAAAAGTTTTTGATGTAATGCTGTCTGGTTATAAAATGGTAGTCCCGTTAGGGCTTGAGAAGAGGCATTCTCAGAAGTATAATTTGTGGTGAAGCATGCCTAGCTAATTTCCTAAGTAGTCACTGCAAGACAAGTTTCTTCCAGGAATAGTGGAACAAATTAAGACTTGTTGCATACCCAGGTGTGTTAATTCTCTTTTCTCGCTCCATATTCTCTGTGAAATCCAAAGGGCAACAATGATACCTAGTCTGGAGTTTGCCTAAGTTGGTGACTGGCAATTGTTATGGATGGTGAATACTTTTCCTTGTGAGAGAGAGTTAAGTCTCTGTGTCTCTATCTACTATGTAATTTTCTTTGTTTTTCATACTTCTTATCTCTTGTAGCACCCTCCTTGCAAATCTGTGCATCTCACAATCTTGAAATCCAGAGTTCTTCACTGTTCAAGAGAATCTGTAAATGCTCACACAAGCCTTCTTATTAACAGAGGGTGCAACTATTTTGCAAAAGAAATTACCAACTATTTTGTACTTTAATCCATTGCTCAAATTATGTTCTAGTGTACATGTGATACTTGTTACTGACCCTTACTACTTTGTTCGCTAAGATTCATTTTGCTCTAAGCTAATTGCTTAGCTCACTTGGTCCCCTTTTGTGCCAGTATTCTCCTCTTCATCTATACCTGTACAGGATTTGTGGTAGTCTGGCCTTATTTATTCACTGAATTGGTTCATTTTGCAATGAGCCTCTATTGCTAGTGTGAATTCAAGAGCTGCTTGTACCAACTGTACCTTTATTAAAATGGAATGAGAAAATGCTTCAGAAATAATTTGGCTGTCCAATCACTGTGCCTGCTTTTTATAATGAAATCCTGTTACTCTTACAAAGGCTGAACTTGCATTTCTGAGGCTCCAAGGTATATCTAGCATAGTGATGACATGCAGTCTGTCTCCTGAAGAGCAGGTGTAACAGAAACCTTTATGTTTACAGCAATTGGTAACGTCTGTGAGATAAGAGGTGGCATGTGGATATTACCATACAAAAAATACGGAGCTTCCAGGAGGAAGACTGTAAACAATTCACAAGGAAATTTTTTAGCTGAACAAACTTAAGCGCATCTTGGTGAGATGAGGATCTTAGAAGGCAAACTCAACCCATACAAGAAGCGAATTTCTTATTCTATGGTTAGTGTTTCTGTTCTGTAGAGAACTAAGGAGGCTTCTCTCTCTACACTCAAGATTTGCATGGCCTTCAATCAAATTATGAGTTTAGTTTGATTCTAGGTATGAAACTACTAAGTTATTTGTTCTGGTTTCTTGATGTATTTCTGATTCTGTACAAGACTTTATACCGTCTTATAGCTGAAGTGTGTTTGGGAGATGTTTGTGAAGTGTGGTAGATTGTCTCAGAAAACACACTTTTTCTGTGTTTTTCTTTGGTTTTAGTTTTGGGGGCTTCTTCATTGCTTGTGGAGAGAGTGAGTGGCTTGTAGTAGTAATTGGTTGATACCATGGGATGACTACCCAGTTGTCTAGAGATGTTCAGGGATAGTGGCATCAGGAATGTGGTTACTTTGAGATTTCTTACTGATGATAATTCTAAAGGGGTAAAAAAAGGCAAAAGCCCCACAACTCATAATTAGAAACTAAAATGAACACTCCTCTTCATAACACTTTATCCCCTTCTGCCTCTATCCTCTTCCCTACACCTGTCTCCCCGTTGGTCTGCCATTTCTGCACGTCTTGACCTGGTTCAATGTCCACTTCCTTGCTGCTGAGCTGTCTCTTCTCTTGCCCATCAAGATACCTCCCAGCTGTTGGGAGTCTTGATTGTAAAATTCATGTCTTGTAAGAAAGAAGCTTGTTTTTTGTTAAATTTATAAACCCAGTTGATGATTAGTCATGATAATGAGAGGTTAGAAAGACAACTCTGGACAGACCTGCATGTACAGCAGTGTGTGTCTGTGCTAAGACTTGCTGCCTTGTCAATCTGAGCTTTGTGCTCAAAGCCACAGGCACAGCTCATCAGTAGCAGCAGTTTATAATGCACTCCACAGCTCAGCACTGGCCTGCCTTTTGGCACAGCCTGTTTGCAATTGCTTAATGCTGACTTTTCATGCTGACCAGCAGAAGCAGATAACCAGACACCAATATTACTTCAGTTAAGTACTTTGGAATTTCAGCCTTAGAGCAGGTTTCTGATAAATTCATGTTATCTGTACTGAGGTAGAAAATGTCCTGACTGATTTGCTGGGCTTCTTTACTCTGTGTGAATGCTGCTGATTTGGTGGCCAATTAGATAGGCAGGCTTGAGAAACAGAGTGGGCAAAATCTTGAAGCTACTTGCTCAGCAGGCTGCCAGCAGTATTTACTAGGTGGCAACAAAAGCAGCAGATTGTATTCATGTGAAACTTTGACTGCAGTTTCAGGTGGTCCAAAGTGATAGGTTGGGGAAACTGTGCCAATTTACATTAGGTGGAGATAGGACTGTATAGAGAAGTAATTCAGAACTAGAAGCTGATTGGTGAGGCAGATGGACCATCCATACGAGTTATGGAAACTGATTACTGGGGAAAAAACTTTCTGCCAGACAAATAAGTGTAAATTTTGTAGTACAAATTAAAGCCATCTTCATTAGCTGGTTTTAGAATTGCTTTTTGGTATTGTAACAGTGGTACTAACTGCTCAGGCAAGATATATTCCTTGAAATAGTACCATGTTTTCTAAGGGTATTCAGTGATTCTAATGAAGTACAAACTTTGGTAAATATAGGAAAGGTTTGGCAGTGCAGATCCCTCTTGCCCATTTGGTCAGTGTGAGGAGCCATCTCAATCTGAACAAGACCTCAGTGTTCTCAGTGGAAATGTCTCCTCTGATCAATCCAGTTGTGAATTAGCAAGCAAAAAGCCTCAGGGAAGCTGTTTGACTTCTTGTATTGAAATGCAGGTTCTGGAAGTGTAAAGTCTGATTGAAGGTTCTGACGCAAAATGTGATGTGGTTGGAGATTTGACTTTGACAAATAAATGGGCAGAGATGGAAGGAACAGGTCCAGTGAGAGCTGATGTCCAAAGGTCTTTTTGCCTGGAAATACCTTGTAAATCTTAATGATCTTCATGACTTTCGTGACTGCTGAGATGACTGAAAAGATTTCTGGACCCTGTCTATAAGGTCCCTGCTATATCCAACCTGAGTTTGTTAATGTTCAAACTGTATGGATGAACTTCTGTCTGTCCTTTTCAACAATATGGCATTTTATGGTGGGAGTAGGAGGTGTATTGTGTGGACTTATCTCTTAGCATTATGCAGCTAAGTCTGTAGAATTAATACATAAAATGGAAGTTGCCAGTATTTGACACATGAACATTTTCTAAGGATTGTTAAGAGGTTGGATGGGTATCTCCTGTGCCTGCTTTTTGTCTCCGAATAGCAAAAGCAAGCATATGACTATGATGCACAGAGAACAGGGCACATGAGTAAGATGATGCTATTTTTACTCAATCACTTTTTAGAATAGAACAATTGTTATTTCGTGTAACTCAAGTACTTGCCAAATATGCTTTAATGTAGCTTTAATTGATCTTCTTGAAATTTTAAGCAGCTAGCAGTATTCCCACTGAAACAAGTAGTTATGAAATGTTTGACACGGTAGGCACAGAGGTAGCGATTGATCATAGATTTATCTGCAAAGCCTTGAGCCTACAGATGGAGAGATGAAGACTTTCCATCTGCCCTTACAAAATTTTGGATATATCAAGGCTGTGTTTTGAAGGGTGCCTTCAGGCTTTTTTCCAGAAAGCATTCACAGAGTACCCTCTAGGAAAAGACAAGGCTTGCCCCAGATGCCAGTAACTTACTATGGCTCTTGGTGACTTCTGTGTACCCTCAAGCGTGCTCAGACAAGCTGTCTCTTGGCTGCTTGCCACCTGGGAGGCAGGCATGTATGAGAGGGAGGTAGCGAGGAGAGCAGAGCATTCACGTTGTCCTACATGCTCTTTTCAAACTGCATGCACATGTTGTAAGGGATCTGTGTGGGCACAGAGCTTGACTCACATGTATCGGACAGCTTCTGCAGGGCAAAAGATTCTCTTGCTCCTTATACATGGAAAGGACTTGAGTTTATGTTCCACCATGTGGAACAAAATACACTGTGTATTGCGTTAGTTTTGTTCCTTCCCTGTTTTTTAGGACAGACATGGGGTCATTTTTCCAATTTGAGGGCTCCACTATGTTTTTTCACAGAGCTGTTGACTCTCCTAACTTGGCAGATCTCAGCAGTCTTTTCTTTAAGTTCTGGAAAAGTGGATATTTTCCAGTAGATTCAGCTCTACCATTGGGTTAGGAGTGCAAGAGCACTTAAGTACCCTTGTTTTAAATAATAGTTTGTTTCATAAATGTAATCTGTGAATCTGTGTTATTGTGTCTGGCAGCACCATTCATCATGTGCTTCTTGCTGTGCAGTCAGAGCTCTACAAAGCATCCACCCTCCGTCCCCAAATGGAAACAAGTTCCCACCACAGAAGGCTTTCAATCCCAGTTAAATGGTGATTGTTGGGGGAGCATGAGGAGATGTGGCATTAATCAACTGTGAGGTGGGGTTTTCAGTATGGAAAGAAGTGATCTGAAACTGGATGAAGTGTTTTGTTATTGAGACATATGGATAGACGAATATTAAGATTGTGTGGAAGAATATTGGAAAAGGTTTGGCTTCAAAATCTAATGATACAGCTGATGGCTAGTGGTATTAAGCTGATACTTTCAGCTGATTTGGAGGGTGGTTTTTGTCTTGATGGATTTTTAAAGTCTGGGACTCATGAGGTGGAGGTAGAATGAAGAGGTGCTGAGGCAGCAGGAATGTTGTCAAAGCAGTGGTGTGAGAAAATGGTCTGAATTGAGAGGGTGGGATGAGCTAGCATTAGCCAATACCAGGGTAATGAGAAGTAAGGGTCTGGACAATATTGTAGCAAGAAACTACTTTGTCTGTAGGTAGAATCTTTTCCAGATGAATGTCATTAAGTTCTGAAAGAGATTTAAGAAGTATCAGCTAAGACAGTCAGAGCACTATGGCAAAATTAGTGATTTGTGATTATTTTCTGAGAGCTATTTAAACTCAGTTCTACAGGATGTTAGCCCTGGGTGCTGTTAGCCCCCCCCAACCCCATTAGGTTTGATAGTTGATCCTGAGCTTACAGCTGGCCTTATCTAGCTAAAATTATATAAGGTGCTGATTGAAGAAGAGAATAAGTTATTATTGACCAAACATTGACCTCTTTTCCTACTTTTAACAAATCTTGAAAGAGAGCAATTTTGATTTGTATTGACATTTAGAAGGAGGCAATCTGTGTATTTCTGTGTGGTAACAGAAAATAAGACCCATGCAAGCAAATACTCTTTGCTTCCTATTCTCTGTGTAGCTGAGGGTTGGAGGCAACATTAGAAGAAAACAATAGAGTTGGCTACCTGAAATGCATCATGACAGATACTAGCTTTGCCAAGTGACTGAGATTCTTAACCTCTTTAGGAAATAAATACCCCTAGGAAATTAAAAAAAGTTGTCTCCCCACAGTATTCACAACTCTGCTAAGGTCTCCTGAAGCAGCCTTTGTTGTTTTTTTTAATCAGTCACCTGTTTTCAATTAAAAGGTAATGGCCATGTATCTAATTGCTAGCAGCCTCTTCCATTTTTTTCTCTTTTATATCCTGAAGGGGACCAGCAAAAAGCATTGCTGAAACAGCGCTAACATTCATTACTCTTGGAAGCATGATGAGCTAAGTCAAGCAGCATCTTGCCAAGTGATTTATTTAATTTTTAAGCCATTCAGGTGATGCTTATAGAATTATAGAATCATTTAATGTGGAAAAGACCTTAGAGATCGAGTCCAACCCTTAACCCAGCACTGGCAAGTCCACCACTAAACCATGTCCCCAAGTGCCTCATCTATATGTCTTTTAGATACTTAGAGGGATGGTGATTCCACCACTTCCCTAGGCAGACCGTTCCAGTGCTTGACAACCCTTTCCATGAAGAAATGTTTCCTAAGATCAAATCTAAACCTCCTCTGGCACAACCTGAGGCCATTTTCTCTTGTCCTATTTCTTATTACTTGGGAGAAGACACTGACTGCCACCTGGTTACAACTTCCTTTCAGGTAGTTGTAGAGAGTGATAAGGTTCTCCTGAGCCTGCTTTTTTCCAGGCTAAACATCCTCAGCTCCCTGTGCTGCTCCGTTGCTGCTTTGTTGCCCTTCTTTGGACACATTCTAGCTCCTCAATGTCTTTATTGTAGTGAGGGGCCCAGAAACGAACCCAGGATTTGAGGTGCGGCCTTACCAGTACCAAGCACAGGGATGATCACTGCTCTGATCCTGCTGACCATGCTGTTTCTGATACAAGCCAGGATACCATCGGCTTTCTTTGCTGTCTGGGCACCTGAGCTGGCTCATACTCAGTTGCTGTTGACCAGCACCCGCAGGACTCGGCACTTCACCATATTGAACCTCATACCATTGGCCTTGGCCCGTTGATCCAACCTGTCCAGATCCCTCTGTAGAGCCTTACTGACCTCCATCAGATCCATACTCCTGCCCAACTTGGTGTCGGCTGCAAACTTCCTGAGTGCACCCTTGATCCCCTTGTCCAGATCACTGATAGATATTAAACAGAAGTGGCCCCAGGCCTAAGTCCTGGGCAACTCCAGTAGTGACCAGCCACCAACTGGAAGTAACTCCATTCACCACCACTGTCTCGTCCTGGCCATCCAGCCAGCTTTTTACCCAGTGAGCAGTACACCCATCCAAGCCATGAGAAGCCAGTTTCTCCAGGAGAGTACTGTGGGAGACAGTATCAAAAGCTTTACTAAAGTCCAGGTAGACAACATCCACAGCCTTTCCCTCAACCACTAAGCAGGTCACCTAGTCATATGTAGAAGAAAATAGGGTTAGTCATCATGCTACCATGTTATCAGAAACCTCTATCATTTGCTTCCCATAATGCATGGTAAATGAGTGCTGTAACCCAGAAGGATTTCCTTGTTCATTCCCTACCACCCTCCTCCCAAATCCCTATTGTTTAGGGGCACTGAGAAGGGAGGAGTTGCAGTTCACAGGAAGCTTGCTGCTGGCAGTGTTCTTCCAGGCAGGCTTGAGTTCCACTCTGCTTTGTCATTTCTCTCTGGTGAGCACTGGAAAGGGACTGACAGCCAAAACCTGCCTGTTTCTGGGTGTTGCTGGGGTCTCGTAGCATTTCAAACGTGTGCAGGAGTCTTCCTATTCAGCTAGGCAAGATTCTTGCAGAAGACAGTTGAAGGGACTTTTGTGGACCTCATTCCATACCATGTGTCTTTCCTGCTAATTTCCGACCCTTGCTGGAGCAGAGTATACGGGGAGTACTTTTACAGGTTGGTTAGGATACCTCCCATTTTTTTGCAAAGGAGGGAATTAGTTTGGCTACTAACAGAACAGTTTGCATCCTCATTGCACTGTGAATAGTATCTGTCTTGGTGGATCCCATCCATCTTCTCTGTGGTCTGCAGGATAAGCAAAGTAGTTGTTAGTAATTGTTTCTTTCAGGTAGGTAAATATGTTCTAGAGGAGTTAGATAATAGTAGGTGGATATGATCTAGGAAAGAGGTATTTTTTTTTGGTGTCTTAAGACACACTGATATAAAGCACAGAATCATATCTGATCTTTAAGTTCCTATAGGAGGTGTTTCTGTCCTGGCTTGCAGATGTAGGTATTGTAGTGCTTGAAGATATCACTTATCTTTCATAAATATTTAGATGTTTTTAAAAATCCCAAGGATTTTGGCCTCTGCTTTAATTCTGTACCAAGGAATTGTTGTAACTTATGCTCAAAGTTTTCAATTAATACTGTGGGTTTTAAGGTGAATGAATTTTCCGAAAGTGCTGTAAAGAACCCTTTACCTTCTCTGGGACCTTGAGCCTGTTTCTCCTGAGAGGCTTTCAGGGGCTGATCTGTAGCTGGTAGAAACTGGCAGTTCTGATTCCTTCCCCTGCTACTCAGCCTTTGCTTCTAAGCCAAGAAAGAGTAAAAGGACAGCTTTTATTTTGGCTTTACGTTGTGGTTTAGGTTTCTATTCAGGTTTGTCACAGTATCTGAACAAAGTTCTTTTGCACTCAAGGGAAGTTGGGACCATTGATTACGAATAGCACTAAAAGTAGCAGTTATGCAGGAATATAAATGCAAAAGTGGGGTAGTCTCATGAAGGGGAAGTTGCCTCAGGATTCACACATCTTAAAATCACCATGCGTGCCAAGAAGGTTGTTAAGGCTACTGTCTATGTGAGTGCTGAAACTGTGAAAATTTGGGCAGAAAACAAATTACTGCCATAGTTCTAAATGGGCATTTCTGTGGTATGGTTTTCATTTGTTTCATTTTTTCCTCTGGATGCTTTCCTTATTCTGCTGTCATTAGTCCACACCTCATTATATACTCCAAGGGAGTACAGCTCTCTTGCTTGTTAGGATGGTGTAGGTGGTAACTTGCAGTGGTACAAAGGGCTGAAGGAGAGATAATCAGCTGGATAAGTCATTATTCTGTGCAGAAACTGACTTGCTGACTTACTGTGTACAGCTTACTTATTCCACATTCTTTAGGACCTACAACGTTGTAGAAATTGAAAATGTAATAGGAAAACTTCAACTTGCTTGCCTAGAAAGGGAAAAAAGGTATGGTTGAATGATGAATACCTAAAAAGTTGTTGAGGGTCTTGGATGCTGCAGTGAATCTGGTGGAGCACAATTCAACACAGTAGCCTGCACTAAATAGTCTTTCTCAAATATCTCACCTTGAATACATGTCAAGGTACAGATGGTTCATTTGCTATGATCTGACATAGCTCTGGTTACCATGTGGCACTTCTCAGTAGTTTGTGCTAAATATTTGTAAACGTTGGGTGCCTCTTTCCTAAGCATTGTTTCTCTTTCTCTTGTTTTGTTTCCCAGCTATCCATTGCAATCTGAATCCAAATGGTATTGATCACCCTGGCCCCACAGAAGGTATTAATCTGCAACTTGGAGGTGAAGGAGTTGAATCACCCTCGGTTAAGAACACTGGTGCTCCAAAAGGGCCTGAGTCAAAAGAGACACCCAAGAGACAAGTGGAGCCAGAAATATCTAAGGTAAGTAGGACTGGATTCTTATTTATTTTGGTGAGTCTTAAAGAATCCAGACTTCTTGAAGTCCTGGCTACTGCTTCAAAAGCATTTATAATTCTGGTAAAGACATATAAAGGTGCAAAAGTAACCATCTGAGGAAGTGGGTGTTACAGAAGCAAGTTATTGCTGTGGAGTTCTGGCACACACACATCTTGGACATTGCACAGTTTTATTTTTCTCTAAATCAAGATAATTAAAATAATGGAATCTCTCTTTTTCAGGCACTGTGGAGACTTTTTTTCCAGATGACTTGGGTAACAATCTGCATGGGAACAGATGTGTTTTTCTTGAGTGTTTTTTTGTTTTCGTGTTTACTTTTTCCTGGGCAGGTAAAGGAAGAGAAAGGTTCTGTGGATATATGAATATGTGGATTTTTATATGGGTGACTGATTTTATGAACTATTAACTCATTTTAGGTAAAATACTAGGCCAGTTCTTCTGTGTCTGATATAATGGTGAACAAACATAGTTCAGAGGTGAATTCATGAAAACATAGTGTCTGTTCTTATTCATAAGCTGCTACTTCTTGTTTGAATGCAGCAGACATGACTACCAAGTGCAGGTGAATGTGTGTGCTCCAGATACTTGTCCTATTAGATATGTTTTTAACTAGAATGAAAAGAGAATGTTATAAAAATAATTGTGAGAGATTCTTTAAAAGAATCAGTCTTTTTGATCTTCAAAGGCCTAAAACCAGGGTTTGGGGATGAATTCTGCAGAGGGGAAAATCAAGTTTTTACTGAATCTGACACTTTGAGAGTTAATAGAGCAAATAAAATGTGTGGTTTTTTTTTTTTTTTTTTAAGGTTCAAAAAAGGCAATAGATATTACTTCAATGACTGAAGAAGTAGGAGTGTTTCCTGCTGCCAACAGTACAATAAATCTAACTAGTAATACATGTATGGTTGTGATGTATTTCACTTTTAGAATATGGTAGCATTAAATGTTTTGAGTAGAAGCCTTGATAATAAAGGCTTGGTATGAATTGTCCATTCTGATTTTTATCTAAAATATCGAGTTTTAAATTAATACAATTTAAACTCATTTCATTCTGATTTAATTCATCAAACTAGATCCATTACAGGTTGGCAAGAATTAAAATCACTGCTATTTGCAACCTGTTTGGTGGCCATTATGAGCACCTTGCTGATTTGTCTTGAACCTGTGGAGAACAGGTTTGTGCTTATTGCTTTGAGTCATCCATTTGGTAATAAGACCAGCAAATTTTGGATGGACTTTGAGACAAAGCTCAGCTAAACAATTCATTTACCAAAGTTTTCACAGAGAAAGACAAGCTAACCCTTCTCATGTTGCAACATCACCAGATGAAAATCTGCCCTGTATTAAAAGCTGAGGAGTTGTGTTAAACTTGGAGCAGATCTTATGAGCTTGGGAGTGAAGAAGCTAAAGGATGCAGTAGGGCTCCCAGTTGAAAATAGGCGCCTGTGTAGCTGACATGGAACACAGTCACATCAAACTTTGCTTGCAAAAGACTTACCCTAATGAAAAATCAGGATGACATATATCAGTGATTTAATGTTATGAAACCTGTTTTCCACTCTCTGAGCTGTAATTGTTGGACTGATGAACAGAAAACAGGCTGTCCTTGCTGGAGACAGCTGGGGAAGAAGGGAAGCATAGTGCTTTCAAGGTAGTGAAATCCACTATTGGTTTCCCACATCTGATTGCAATAGCTTTATTTAGAAAATTGGGCATGCTTCAGATTTAAAACCAAACAAAATTTTGCTTGATGGAATTATGATAATATAAATGGCCAGACTTTGTGAACGAAGATCTGGGGAAGGGCTCTCCCCACGTGGGCGTGCCCTTCCAGCCTGCACAGTGGATTTTTTAGGTGAG
>JAWWEU010000081.1:139555790-139605064 GCA_035583155.1 Acropternis orthonyx | reverse complement strand
CTGAGCATCCGAGATCTGACGGGATCGGATGGCAGGGAGGCATTTAACTGCCCAGGGGATGGTCCCACTGAGACTCAGACTCGGGCCCTTGGGGTTCAGAGTCCAGAGTGTTAACCGTTATACCACGGGACCGCCCTCGCTTGATGGAATAAGCTTGGCATAATAGTATCAAGCTAATGGAATGGACTGTTTTTCTGAATGTATTGCTGCCTTGTTAGTAACTTTGTCTTTTATGTGTTGTATTAATTTAGTGATGTTTTTCATGTGGATTCATATGTTATAGCCTGAAGTGGCCTGTCTTTTCTGGCTTGTTCTGCCTAAATTTAAAAATCATGTTGCTTTATCCTCTAAAATGTGAATATAGAGTTGGATTTTAACTTGTGTGACTTCAAGAGTGGAATTAAGCTGTCATTATGAAATCTTATCTTTGCAATCATATCTGTAAAGTGAAAGATGAGTAGGAATAGAGGAAAGCATGGTAAATAAAACATTATTGGCAGAGCCATTTGTTCTATATTTCCTTATTGTTCAGATGTTTTAAAAAAGATTTCTTTGCAATCCTATGTATCCAAATAATATTAACACATACGTCATATCCACAGTAGTGAGACTTACATTGCACAAAGCAAAGTAATATACTGAATATAATTTAAGATGCCTTTTAGACCCTTTTCTCTGCGCTCAGCTTTCTAATTTGTCCTCATTGAGACCACTTCTAGCACTTCAAACACCTGGTTTTTCTGTCTAAAGAAACAAACAAAATCTTCTTTATAATGAAACATGTCCTTTTTTTTCTGTCCTCAGTTATGGAATTACAGAACAGTAGTAACTCATGGGTTACAGGTAGATTTAAAGATCCTTTTTATGCAGCTGCTGTAATGTAATATGGGAGTAAAAGTGTTTTTTTTCTATATTTGGGATGCAGACAACAGGAAGTGTAGCGTGAGTGAAGGATCACTCACTAATAAGTTCCTGATGAATATGGAATCTAGTTTTTATAGGCTTACTGAGGTAGAATTTTAACAGAAAATGGAGCAATGATCTTAGTCTCCCTCAGCTGGTTCCCTAAGGAAGCACCTTATTACAAATATAAACAAGTCCAGAAAAGGCCAAGATTATTAATATCTAAACTTATGTGCATAATTCAGTCAGACTCTGATAACGTATGGGATATAATACAAACTTAGGAAAATGGATGAAGTGTAAAAAAAACCTTCGTTTTTTATTTACATATATTAATATACATATTTTCTTGGTCAGTAATTGTTTTTTCAGCATTTATAGTATATAAAAATAATTCAGGCAGTTGAGTGGTTACTTTTACAGACTGGAAAAATTCATTGGAGAAAGCAAGAATGGTTTATACTATAGATTTTTAACATATAAATTATTTCTTTAACACCCACCTACATCTAACATCTGTTATGTGTGTTTTATGGAATTCTTATATTTTTTCATTGAAATTCTGCTTCTGGCTCTTATGTCTGGTCTGTTTGGTTTTAATACCATAGTTAGAGTTCTGTTAACAACAAACAAACATAAAGTTTTACTATGCATTTGGAGTCCTGTACTTCTCTGAGTATGACTTTAACAGAAGGTGACTTTTCTAACAAGGTTCAGAGAATGAGCTCTTACAGAAGTATTAACTTTTATCAAGGCCTCCCACATGTTGCACTCACAAAGCCCTGTTCATCATGAGCGTGAGACCCAAACCTGCTCTGTCACTTGTTAGAAGATTATTTATTTAGGGAGTTTTCCTAAGTAAGGTGTGCGTATCTGGTGACATACTTTGTCTCATTATGTGATAGCAGCAGTACCAAATAATAAAGGCTTTCTAAAGGCTACCAGTTAGACTTTTTAAGTTGCTTTTGCAATTGCAGGTTTTTTTATCTGACTCAAGACAAATTAACCGTTTTTGAAAATGTTCATGAAAATATGAAAAACCCCAAAAACCTGGTAAAAGAAGTGAGACGCTTTTATCTTGTCTTGTGTTGCTAAGTGCTATATAGACACCTGTAGTGTATACTTTTTGTTGCAGTATAGCTCATTAATTCTTCTGGTTGCCTTTGCGTTCTTAAAAACCATACTTTTTTCAAAATGACATTGAACATCACTGAAAGGCTGACTGAACTCAGCAACAAGAGAATGAGAATTTTTCTCAGTTTACTGGGCCCAGTTCAGGACTGACTGGGGTGGAAACAAGTCCTCTAGCTTCCCTGGGAAGGACGCTCTGCTCTGATCGGAAAGTATTCAGGGTGTGTGTGTCAAGTGTGTGATGAAAAGTCCAAGCACAAAACAATGAGGCTTTTGAGTAATAAGGGTGTTACAGAATTCTTAGAAATATAAAAGTTTTGTCAGTTATTTAAAGGAAAAGGTGTCCTGGTGCTTTTCGCTAATGAGAGACTAGAAAAAGTAATTTTTTAGAAGAATTCTCTAGGTTTTTTAATCAGTGGCTTCTGCTTCAGAATGTTTATCCCTTTTGGTCAAGCTTATAAAATGGGTTGGATGAGAAAGGCAGTATTAGGCCAGGCTGGATGAGGCTTTGAGCAACCTGGTCTAGTGGGAGTGTTCCTGCCCATGGCAGGGAGTTCGGTACTAGATGATCTTTAATGTCCCTTCCAACAGAATCTTCCCTTCCTTTTGTTGTTTTTTTTTCTTTTCCCTTTTTTTTCTGCTGTTGGTTGAGAAAAAACAATGCCCACTGAACTGGGGCAAAGAGGTTTTACCATTTTTTGTTGTCTTCTGACTATCCTCCTCTGTGAGACTTCTCTTGGCCACAGGATATGGGAACAAGAACCCAGACTGGACTGACTGAAGTTAACAAACATTGTACCTACTGAAGTGAAGGTTCAGCAAAACCCCAACTGGGCTGTTCCACTCCTCCAGATTTTGCTGTAAAATTGTGTGGCAGAGTGAGAGGGAGGGTGTTTGAATTGCAGAACTCTGTGTGTTTCCAAGTGGAGGTGCTGACCCTGGATGGTGAAATTACTGACAGAAAGTTTGCTTTTCTTAGTTGATTTTTGTGGAGAAGTAGTTAACAGATTACCAATGTAATCCACATCAGCTCACCACAATGAAAGTCAATATGGTGTGTGTGATTTTAATTTTTTTTTCCAATTTTTATTTTCTCTCCCCAGTCTTCAACTGCAACAGTGACAGAACACCTCTTATTGCATGGGGTCTTCTTTAATACTAGCAAAAATCAGTACAAAATCTGAGCGTACAGTATGTCTGAAGTGGATTTAAAAATGTTTGGTAAATGTTACTGTCACGTAGCTGAAATAATTACACTTCAGGGCAATGTGCCTTTCTAATGCCTCATTCTGTGATTATTAGTAATGCACAATAATTAATGTGCTTGCCTCTATCTTCATTTTAAATAGACTTTTTCTTTCATGTGTTGCATAGTTAGAAGTATCCATGTTGTCTTGCTTTCAGGTGTCTAAGTCGGGGGCTGAAATGTTTGATGTGTATGTATCTCTTCCTCTCTCATCCTGTCATTTGTGATTGTGGCCTCTGGCTGAAGCCTGAAGTTTCAGAACCGTGCAGTGAATAAACCTCTTATTGTGAGCAGTGAAACAGGAGTGCTGGCTGACTCTGTACGTTTCAAGCAGCTGAGACTGATGTTTTGTTTATCGCTTAGGGATTTCACTGGTGAGAATGAAGTGCTGGAGTATCCCTACCTGTAGTGCAAAATATAGCTGCTTAGTTCAGAATCCACATTCTCATGAGCCAGAAAAACAAGAAACATCTCTCTGTTGGGGTCCCGTAAACCAGCTTATCACAGAAGGACAAATGTCTGATTCAGAATCCAAGTGTATTCTTGCTGTAGCATGTTTTTCACCATTGCTGTATCATCCATTATGTTTGTAAATAGTGTAATATGAAGGCCCACGTTTTTGCAGCAGGGTTTCTACATTCAGCATAAAAGATCTGGTTTCTTCTGTTCATCCTGTTCACCCTGACTGTGTGCCTGGGGATTCTGAAACACATCTGCCCTGACAGCAGCCACGTGGAAGTGGGAGATCTTGCCTGACTTAGGTTGTAGTGCTCTGTCCAAGACAGTGAGGGGGAAAGAAAAAGCAGCTGCAAAGGGTCATTATTCCTGCACTTCTCCTTTGCCCCTCATCATGAAGTGGGATTACTTTCCTATTGCTTTTCTCTCCATAAGAAGTCAAAATAATTACTTCAGAGGAATACTTAGGTTTTTAGATGGGTATAAGTAGAGCAGGTGAAATTTACTCACAAAGACATTATTAGACACCCTTTATGAAATTCACCTGTACAAGCATGTTCTATCTATGACTTCAGTGCCTCAGGTGGTGGTAGGAAGAGGAATTTCTGTTAGGCTTTTTACACTTGGACTATGACTTTCAGAAAAAAATGAAGGATGAGCACATTTTCAGTAGTTGCATGCGCACAGTGCTTGCACGTGGAGGATGTCCGGGTGTTGACCCATGGGAAGTGGTGCAGTCTGTGACCCTGTGGTGCGCTCGGGGCTGCACAAATGCACAGCAATGCCATGGCTTCTGCTGCAGGGAGAGACTGCAGTCCTTGTGTAGGGCTGGCCTGAGCAGATGGTTACAAAGAGGCAGCTGAGAGAGCATAAGGAGGGAAGTGTAGTCTGATCTGGCTCCTGTCGTCCTGCAAAAGCTATCCATGTGAAATCTGTGTTCTTTCCCATTACACTAGTGTGAAAAGGAGCAGCAATTGCAGTACATATTAGCAAACATAAGCAGTAAAAAGCTGTGGTAGTACTCCAGAAATGTGGGATGTCTAATACTGTAGATACAGACACCCTATTTAAAAGAACAACTCTTCAGGGAAAAAGAAATACAGATAAAAAGATGGAGCAGCTTTTAGAGGAAAAAGCAATTCCATACAGCGCGTGGATGCATAATGTCCTTACAATGCCAGTTCTGCTGCTTGCCTCATTGTGAAGCTGCTCGACAAAGCCATCCAAACCCTCTGCTTCCACTTTGAAGCTACTTTAAGGGCTTCATAGAGATTGCTTCAAAAATAAAGCAGTATTTTAATGATACAGCTGCCTTGTTGGAGAAGGAAAAGTATAGAATTGCCTGGTCAAGAAAATAATAGCATTGCGATTAGAGGGATTACAAAATCTTCTGTAGAACCTGTTTAGCCTTTTAAAATGGAACAGCAGTTTAAGGCTCCTCTGCTGGCGTCACGGGTCTGCAAATGGTGCATCTTTCCTGAGTTACAACAATAACTTCATTAATCTGCCACATGTGTTTGCTGGACAGTTCTGACAAAACTGATTGGCAGTTGCTGTGGCCATCATAGAATCATAGACTGGTTTGTGTTGGAAGGGACCTTAAAGATCATCTAGTTCCAACCCGTGTGCCACGAACAAGGACACCTTCCAGTAGACCAGATTGCTCAGAGCCCCGTCCAACCTGGCCTTGAACACTGCCAGGGTCGGGACATCCACAGCTTCTCTTGGCAGCCTGTGCCAGTGCCTCACCATCTTCACAGTACAGAACTTCTCCTTAATATCTAGTCTCAACATACTCTCTTTCCATTTGAAGCCATTCTCCCTTGTTCAGTCACTGCATGTCTTTGTAAAAAGTCCCTCTCCATCTTCCTTGTGGGCTTCCTTCAGGTACTGGCATGCAGTAATTAGGTCACCCCGAGCCTTCTCTTTTTCAGGTGGAACAATCCCAATTATCTCATCCTTTCCTTACAGGAGATGTGCTCCATCCCTCTGGTCCTCTTGGTTGCCTCCTCTGGACTTGCTCCAATAGGTCCATGTCCTTCCTGTGCTGGGGACCCCAGAGATGGGTATAGTACCCAAGGTGGGGTCTCGTGAGAGCAGAGTAGAGGGGCAGAATCACCTCTGCCTTTTCCTCTACAAGTGGGCACATTTTCCTTTCCATTTTGAAAAATATTGGAGCAGTGGGAGTGAGAATTGTCACAGTCTCAAAAGGGGTGTGGGACTGTAATAGACTTGATGATGTCTGAAAGGAGTTTCTTGTGTTTTCAGTGCTAAGGAGGGAAAGGATTTCATTAGAAGGGGCTGGGAGAAGGGTGCCCAGGGGCAGAATGGAGTCTGTCTTTCCCTGAGTTACCATGGGTAGAGTTCAGTTTGCTGATGAGGGCAACTTAAATTACATGTCTGTGTGTAAACTCCTTTTACATTTGGTGGAGATCTAGTCAATGTGCTCAGAGGAGCATAGAGGGATCAGACTCTGTCTGAAGTGAGCACCGCTCAGCTGAACCTGTCTACACTTTGGGGACTGCTTTGACACTTGAGTTTAGGTACTTGGATCTTAAACTCAGTTCTTTCCTCTACCTTACTGGCTAACTAACCTCTGTGTTTGATGTTGAAATGGTTATCCATGTCTGATGGAGGTGAGACCTTGCATTAGGAGACTGTTTCAGAAACTGCATTTACCTCAAAAATCATACTTGCAACAATTAGGATAGACTACTCCCATATATGTGGTTATGTTCAAGATGATATTATGGCAAGCAAATACTGTGTAATTGGAAAAGCAAGAGTCTGTCTTTTGGATTAAAAGGAAATGATTGGAGTGTGCGTGTTTCATTCTCCCCCCTTTCCTTTAATTGGTCTTGGACTTTAGAAGCCTGTTGCTCTTCAGTGGAAGTGAACTTCTTGCTCTCTGGCTAAGTTTACCCAAATATAGAAGAATGTTCATAATTAGGACCAGCTAAAATTGTTGTTTCAGCAGAAATCTGAGATTTGGAATAAATTTGCTAACAAAATTTTGTCTTTTGCATGTGTATGTAAGTAGAATTGATTGTCCAGGTCAGACTGTCCAAGAATGACAAATGCAGCAGTACATTTGCTGCCTGTTCCTATTCTTCTCCATGGGACAGATTTTCCAGCTGTTTTCCATGGTGGGTAGTGGTAAAAGCCTGCACTGATGCTTTGTCTGTGTCATGCCTCTGATTTTGATTGGAAGCATTTGGTGGGTGGAGACTGAAGTGAACTGGGGTTTGGCTCTGAGGGGCCTCTAGGCACTGAAAAAATGCCAATAATGGCCTCAGACACCAAGGAGGCTTTTCAGTATTCTTTTATTTCATACTTTGCAAATACCAGTTCTTTTTAGCTGTTTCTGAATGTGGACTTCTGTCAGAAGTGTTTGGTTTTATCTCTATTCTACAGTCGGCTGCAGATTACTGTGCAGCTGATGTGCCACTGCAGGGAGCAGGGAAACAACTCCCAAATGTTCAAGGAGATATTTTCTGTGATGCTGTGTATCATCTGTGGGGCAATCAGAAGGTAAGACCAATGCTGTATTTAATGAGAGACAATTTTTCCCTTTTCCTCTTCAGTTTTTTTGACCAACTCATTTGTAAATAGCATGGGGTTTCCCTGGCTGTGATGCCATTAAGTGTGACTTTGATATAGTGATTCAGCCTGGGGATGGCTTTAAGTGCATATGTCCTACTTCTAGTACTTTTATGCTTCTACTTATGTTGATGAGGTACTTTTATATTGTCATTAACTGCTCTGGGCATTTGCTGAGTTAGTTCAAAATTGAGAATGATATCCAAGTATGACAAACTCTTAAACTGAAAGAAGTGTTGCAAGTTTGCAATGAGAGGGCAGAAGGAGTGAGGAAGCAGTACAACAGCATGTTTCTTTGAATGTGGGAGGTGTTAATGTGCAGCTGAGGCCTTTGGCACTTGTGTTAAGGAACCTTTCCTGTCCGACCATCCAGCACCCACTCTGGCAGTCACACTTGCACCGCCTGAGCTGGGCCTGAGGACCTTTGGCAGCTACACTCACCACACTCACACAGTCAGACAGTTTCTTTACCAGCTCGACTCCAGCTTTGCCATAGCAGAGTCTCAGATGTCTGAATCTTTAAAATAATTTAATCATGGTTCAGTAGCAAACTCACAGGTTGAGCTGGTGCCTCTGAGGAGGTACCCTGAACAAAGCAATGCCTGGGCTTTTGTACCCTCATAGTCTAATTGTGCAACAGTCGGATCCTCAGATCCTGCTGTGTCTCCAAGCGTCTGGTCACCTGGACGGTGCCAGAGGTCCCTGTGCCCTTTGTTGTGCAAAGGGTTGGTGCCAGTTCATGGCCTCTTGCCTCGGGGCTCCCACCGCCCAGAGCTCAGCCAGCAGCTCTCACTGCAGCTGCACCGCAGGCTGCTGCCACTGGATGTATTTCTGAACACTTGGAAAAGATAAGTACTTTGGTGGTAGTGGCATGAAACCTCACAGGAAAATTCCCTGTAAGAGATTTGGGAATGTGAATCTAATTCTATCAACAAATCAGCAGTTTGAGAAGAGTAAAGAGATTATTTTCTGGTTTTAGGCTGTTTACTTATTTTAGCTTTTGAATTGTCTCTCATTTGTTTGTGCAAACTTGTGATGTTTTCCTATTCTCTAAATATTCCAGCTGCCATCTTCTGTCTGCTGTGCCTGTGAGACCCTGCAGACCAACACAAACAGCCATCTTCTGCCCACCAGTTCAGTCTTCATTCTACCTGCAAGCTGATTTTGTCACCCCTAGAGCCTGTATCTTTTCTCCTCGTCTATACCCCTATCTATACTATGGAGAGCAAAGAGTTCACTAGAGTGAGAATTAGCTACAACCAGTTAAAACTGATGTAATATTCAATCTTGCTTTGCAAACTGTTACCTGAAATGGGAGATGCTGGTTCTGGTTCCTGTGGTGCAGTGCTACTAAAGCCCACCACCTATGCCTCATTCAGACTGAATAACCAGCAGAATCTGCTTAGGGCTTCCCATCAGTCTGACTGTGAATGTGTAGTGAGAGAAGCTGAACACGGGTTTGAGACAGCTGTGCTCATCTTACGTCCCTTGACAGCTCACAGTATAACCCTTCTTGCAACCTGAAGAGCTGCAACAGTAGAAGCAGGTGGAGTGTGCAGCCTGGGCTGCTGGGGAGAGGGAGCAAGGCCACTACTTTGAGTTGCAGGAAGCTATAATATTGGACATTTTTGTCAATGTGAGCATTGCATTTCCTGCTCACACAACTGCTAGCAGTCACTAACATGGTCTGGATCATCAAGTCTTCCATCTCCCTCACTTCCTAGTTCCTCACCCAGAGATCATAGTTATTCCTGGTAGGGGTTGTTGTCAGAAGATGTACCTGGTAGAATGAATATTTCTAATTCTGCCAAGGTCTAGGAATTAATATTGTGATGACAAATCAAGCTGAACTTCTAGGGTTAAATGTGTCCTTGACATGCATATCTAAAAATAGAAAACTTTTAGCACTGAAAAAGGTAGAGTTACTGCATATCTTGAGGCCTTTCTTCTGTCTTTACATAGAGAATCTCATAAGTGGGTATTATGTTCTGCCAATTTTCCTTTTTTCTCTAATGTCTGTAAGTGCATCCATCAACTACTGATGACTTTGCTGACCTAGACACCCTCTACTTTTTTTGCCTTTTTTTTCTTGCTTGAAACAAAAGCAAGACTATAGAGTCTGTCCCTAATGGTTTTAGAACTGCTGTTAATTCATCTTTCATTCAAGGCTGATTGCTTTCAATCTTAGCAGTACACTTTAGATTGCAAAAGATTTTGTGAATGTGTTTTCATTAGTAAAGGGTAGATGTGATGGAGCTTCAGCACACTTATGCTGAAAATACAGTCCTTTAGCTAAACAAAGCTCATGTATAGGTTTGAAGATGTATTTTTAAATAATCAATATTCTTACTGATAGAAAAAACTTTCTGGAGATAAAGACTGTCACACTAGTATGTTCTCATTCAGATACAAGACTGTCTCAAAGTTACTTATCCTTTAGTAAGTTGGAATTTTTGCTTTTTTTCCCCCAGGTTTGTTCTAAAAACCAAATAGCTTAATTGTCAACATTTCAGAATTAAGTGGTGATAAGTTGATGAGGAAAACTGAGATTGTTATTCCGTGTACTGAGCTTTCCTGAAATCTTTATTGTTGACTGCAGAAGAAGAATCTGAAGTGCTTGTTAAGGTTCATTCTTATTAAACTATCACCATGATTTTCTTTCTCTGGAGGGAAGGCTGCTTTGTTGCCTGCAAACTGTAGTTAATTGTCCATACTAACTGATAGCAGATTATTTTGGAAAAGTTTTTTGCCTGAATAATTATCAACTTTGTTTTCCATAGTTGTTGTTTCATGTTCCCTCTCTGCTGAAATAATTATTGAAATACTAAATTATTGGAAAGGCTTAATTTTTAAAGAGTATTTTTGAAGGGGAGAGAGAAATAAAGAACATTGCCAAATGAAATGCTCAGATCAGGTAAATATACAGCATGTTGATTAAACTGTCAAATTTAGATGAAATTCAATTAGTTATGTGGGTCCATTGTACATACTGTGCCTTTTGCTGGGAGGGAGGCAGTATTAGATGCTACCTTTCTGTTTGGTTCTAGTTGGGGTTTTTGTTTGCTTTGTTTTTTTTCCCTGTTGACCTTTTCTTTCCTGCCCTGGTTTCCAGGTTCCAAAGGACATTAAAATGCTGACATAAACCAAAAAGAAGTATAATTGGAAAGGAAGTTGTCTTAGCTTTTGATTCCAAAAAGAATCCTGTACAGCGTAGTCAAGTCATGTGAGCAGGGCTGACATCTGGGGAGAAAAAACCCACACCTAGAATGCATGCAATTATTGTATTCTAAAATATTTTATGCAAAATGTAAGTGATTCTAAAAACACAAAATAAACTGAACAGATGAAATTTAAAGTTAAGTTAGTTTCTCTATATGTGACAAAGTGATGACAAGTAAAACTGGGTCACTGTTGGTGAAATTCTTATTTAACCCTTTTCTGCATGTTTAGCATCATCTCCTATGCCCCTCTCCCATGGTTAGGTTTTTGTTCTGGGTTGTGTGTTGTTGTGTCCCCATTCCCCCACACATTTATTTTTTTTTTACAAACGTGTTTCCCTTCAGGATCTTACAAAGACTTCTACAAGACTGAAGAGGAGACAGGATGCAATGGAGGTGCTTCCTAGTGGAACTGAGCTGGTGATCGAGCACCACATTTAGTGATGTAGCCCCTACCTGCTCTCATTTTGAGTTGACAGCTCAGCTCTGACTTGATCAATTTGTCATCCACCTGAATTATTTCAATCTGGCTTTTATTAGCAATGGAGTACTCTATACTAGTTGGTCAGATGCAACCAGTGAGAACTGTCCCCTTTGGCAATGTTTCCTTGTTAATTTGGCTTATTTTAATCACTTTGCCATGCTGGCAGTAGTTAAGGAGAGTATTGCTTTGCTGCTTTTGCTGCTGAGAGGAAACTCTGTGGAAGTGCAGTCTAAATAGAGCTAGAGGGAAACTAAATCAGATTAGGAGGAGGAACAGGGGATATCAATCTAAGAGTAGTAATGTAAATAACCAAGCTTTACCAAATGCGTTGGGTTGTCTTAAAGCATAAGAGATGACAATTGGACGATCTTACAGTGAAATGTTACAAATTACAATTTTTGTTCAGATAAATGTGGCAGCCCTCTGCATCCAGTGCTACAATTTTGTGAATAGTGTAATGCGGAGTAGTGAAATTATCCATCTCATAGCCTTCAATATATGATTGAGCTCAAGGAATAAAAAGTCAAGGAAAGCATAGACTGCCTGCAGGGATAGTGGGTGAATGATGGAGATCGGACAAGGTAGCAGAGTATGTGCAGCAAAAGGGAATTTGACTGCAGAGGATGAAATATGGTGCAAAGGAAGAATAGTTTCTAGGACTAGTCGGAATATCCCACTGTATTTATAAATCTTAGAATTGAGGAGGAGGTAAAAACAGAAAATTGTTGCTGCTGCATGCAAACACGCCAGAAGAATAAAACTGCTGTGCTGACATAAGCAAGTAGGACTATGAAACAAGGCAGAACTTGAAACTTTCCTAGCTATGAGAAAGTTCCTCTCATAATTTTATTAGTGGGTATTAATCTGCCACATGTATAAACAGATTGACTGCAACCTCTCCCTTAGCAAAGCTTCTATCAGTTGTTTTTCTTTTAAT
Source organism: Acropternis orthonyx (assembly GCA_035583155.1). Classification (NCBI taxonomy): domain Eukaryota; kingdom Metazoa; phylum Chordata; class Aves; order Passeriformes; family Rhinocryptidae; genus Acropternis; species Acropternis orthonyx. The sequence continues at coordinate 139,593,089 of JAWWEU010000081.1, read as the reverse complement.
CCTGGTCTAAATAGATTGACAAGGATTATTGTGTAAGAAGAGTAAATTGAGTTTCATTGACCCTTGGAATCACCGGGAAATGTGAAAATGTAAGTGGTGAGCTTTAGGTGTGTTCCTGATGTTTAAATCAGTGAAGCAACACAAAGGAAAAACCATACATGAATATTTCTTCTCTACTTTCAGTTTTGAGAGTAATTATCACACATGGTTTTTATGATTGTTGGTGAAAGACTTTAAGACCATTGAAGTTTGACCAATTTGTTCGAAAAGTTACTCTGATTTACTGTTTTTATTTTCTTGAAGCATATATACATAAAAAAAAGAATTTAGCTCTTATTGTGTTGCAACAAATATCTTACAAGGTAAGAAATTGTGATAGTGCTAGCAAGCACTTTCAGATGATGTGCCAGAGTAGATGAGTGCATCTCTACTGTGTGTTATGCCTGAGTTTAGAAGAGATCAAGATGTTATATAGCATTTGCAAAGCTTATTTCTGATAATATTAGCCAAGAGAGTTTGTGGATACTGATAATATTTTCTTGTCTGTCAGGAAACAGCCTTTTCTTATGTGCATCTACTAATAATTTTGCATAGTAAAATAATAAAAGGTTATAGTATGGTGTTCAAAGAAATAAAACAGCAGTAGGATAAAAGTGAGGAAGAAACCTCCACCTCCATGTAATCTTTCCCATGAGAACACATAAAGATATTTCATCACATGAAGTAAGCCTTGAAAGAGGTGATTGCTTCTCATCTAGGGACAGTTAAAAAATGTTTGACTTCAGTGGAAAATCCTTGTTGTCTAAGAAGGTTTTGGAAATGTCCTCATAAACAGCTGGTAATAATGTGTTAATTTATAATTGCAGGGTGGTGGTATAGCAGCTATGTACAAGGGATGAGCAGCTCCATGTGGGAAGCTTCGATCACAAAGTGGAGTGGGAGAGAAATGGAAAGGTGGAGGGGCTGACTGCTAGAACTGTGCTACTGCATCTTGTAGCACTTGGGCTGTCTGGTGAACCACGAGCAGAACAGCTGAAATGTCGTAGCTGAGACAGGGCAGGTGAGAAAGAGAATGTGAAAAGTACTACACATCTCTAAGAGAAAGCTGAATTCCTTTAAAAGCTGGATTATCTGGAAGGCCCATGCAGTACTTTCAAAACTGTCTGGGGCTGTCAAAGTGCTGCCTGTCAGTAGATGGTGCTCTTTATATCAGATAATTACTCATGCCGCCTGTGTTTGGCTGTGTTTTCATGTAAAAGGTCTGGTAACATCCTTTAATAGTTCAGTTCAGTGAATTCTGATGTCTGAGAGATTAGAAAATGGAGGCTTTTGAGGGACTGCCAGGAAAAAAAAAAAAAAAAAAGGAAAGGAAAGAAAAGAAAAAAGTGTTGACTAGATTCCTTTGAAAACACCTTCCATCCTGGAATTTTTTCAACAACTTCTTTCTCTTGTGCACGTGTACTGGTTTGAATTTGTACAAATTCAGAAGCTTCCAGCATAAAAACCTTGAACAGGCATTGTGGATTGGAGAATATATAGCAGACTGAGAATGTATAGCTTTACTGCCCTGTAAAATTAATGCAGTAATGTGGTCTAAAAGAAATATGCAAAGCAGATTTGTCAAGTCATTTGCGATTTTTAAGTTTTCTTTTGCATATTAACTTTAGTTTTACCTGCTGTTTCTGAATAGATAGGAATGAGCTTCTTTCTAAATGCAATGCTTCTTATAAAGACTTAAATGAATCAGTGCAATTGTGAGTTTTACCTGGAGTCATTTATTCATCAGTATTCGGATGGATATAAAAAGCTGCATATAAATGATTTCCTTATTAATATGATTGGAGTATTATTGGACCTGTCTGCATTTTTTATTATTCAGAAAATATGCCAACTCTGAAGGAAAAGAAGTTAAATGTGTTAATTGTGCAAAAATATCGTGTGCCAAAGGCTGCTGTTGAGTGAAAAGCCCTGATCTGGGCAGCAGAACAGCATGGAAGACCTAATGGGGAATTTGAGATGCTTAAAATTAGGTGTGTTTTTATGTCATGATCTTATTGAACATCAGCTACTTAACCAGGAGTTAAATTTTGGCTTGTGAGATGAGTTTGCCCCTGGAGTGAATCTTGAGAACTGCCTGCTGTTTACTGCCTGATGCTACTGGTCTTTCTGCAAACAGAAACTGAAGGATTAGTGTGAATTTTTCATGTAATCTTAAACTGCAAGCAAATGGTCCAGGAAAGAAAAGGGAATCAAGTTCCTTTCAGAAATCTAATTAAAATATTTCCAGTTCTTATTCAGGGGCAGTTTGTCTTCGTAGGACATTGATTTAGTTATTCCTTCACAGATCTCTCTCCAGAAAGGATATATATTATATGCACTCAACACATTACAGCAGATGAACATCATTCCTCACTATGCTGAATTTACCATCTCTCAGCCCTCTCACATTCATCTTATGACCCAGGTTCCTTATATTGAGGCCAGGTGGGCATAATATTTTTATTGAAAACCTCAACACCACATTTCTGCATTCTCACATCTCACAGGAGGATATATTGCTGGGATATTTTGGGCTGTATTGTTTAATGATACGTTGAACTGAAGATGCAAATCTTCACTGGCATTCCTGCCCTGCTTAGGCTCCCTGTGGTGCCTGCTGGATGTTCCTGGGAAGGTCCCGTTTCCCCATGAATGGCCTGATCTAGGAGGTAGATTCCTCCCCACATCGTCTCTCTTGCCCCTACCCTTGAATTTGGTCTGCCAAGTCCCATCTGTGTGGGCTTTATAGCTCCAAATCTTCAGGTTTTTGAGCAGAGACAATGTGCTTCTGTCACACCCTTCTGTTGTGTTTTTAAGGACAAGCTTCTCACCTTTCTTTTGCTTTCAAGTTTATTTGCTGCACTACACGAAGAGATACTTCCTGTGAGTGAGAAGAGATATCTCCAGCTGGCCTTGAAGTGAATACGGGACTTGTGCTCTGTGGGTTTTTTTCTCTATCTTCTTGTTGGCTAGCTTAGGCTGCTTCCTAGCCAGGAGGCGCTGGCCTTCATGGATCTCAGTTTGAGGCTTTTTGCTTTCTCTAATAAAGGGGATAAAAGGGCATTGTGGAGTTTAAGTTCTTTTTATGAATATAGGACTTCATAAGGATGATAAGTGAATACAGGAATTCCCTTATGAGGGAAAGAAGACTAGTTTCTCAAAAGTAATTAGCAAGAAATTACACTGATGTCAGAAGTGCTCTGCTTGTTTTGAAAAATAAGTGATGGATCTGCTGTCTAGATACTTGCTCGAGAAATACATCATGACCTATACACAGGCATTGCAATGCTATTGCATGAATCTGATGGTTGGACTAATCTGCTTCTTCTATCAACATTTGCCTTTTTTCTCCAGCTTTTGCTGGAAGTGGAAGCAATGTCTTATTGGGAAGCAAGAGGCTGACCTGTCAGCTGAGGCTCAGAGACCTTTTCTTACTCATACTCATGTACACATCTGACCTATAAAGTTGTTATCCTCAAAATGTATTTGGCTCAAGAGAACATAGTTAAGAGTCAACTGGCAAAGATAACTAGAAAACTAGATTGCTGTTGAGGTATAAAATGCTTTGGCTGCTGCACTTGCCTTCTGCATATGAATGAGCCTATCCATAAAAACTGAAAGTTGGCATGGAAAGGTTATACTACTTCTTACAGTACAAGCCTCTTAATTGGCACACCTGCTGGAAACAAAGGTGCCAGAAACGTGATTCACTTGAAAGGAGTAAACCTTGTAAGAAAGCAACCTGTCATTATTTAATAGGGATTAGGATCCTCTCACGATGTTGGATGTTGTCCTTGTAAAAATGTACTGTTGTTGAGCTAATGGAATTAACCTCACTATTTGCTAATACTGAAGTAACAGCTTCTTTTGTAGCTCTTCTCATATAGAAATGCTTCACTGTCTCTGTCTTTAAGGTGAAAAACCTTTTGCATCTTGTACCTCTCATCTCTGACATACAGCAGCTATTAAAAAATACACAGGTAGTACTCACACTCTGGGTTGTGATGTATTGAGTGTCTTCTCAATAGAGTACTGTAATTAGAAATGGAAGGATTGAGGTGTGGTCTCTGCTGGCCAGATTTACTGTGTCAGGGTAACTCCATCAGTAAATCCCAAGAATAAATAAAAAATCTGTCAATATCATTAATGGCAAGAGAAGGGTATGGCAAAAGCCATATTATGCCAGAGATGTGTATTTCTTTAAAAAGTATGTCAGCAAAAAACACAGAACCCGTACTGACACTATTAGGTACATGTTTCTGAGGTCAGGCCTAGCCTGTATTTGAACAGCCTTTTTATTAGATGTCCTGAATGTTTAGAAACATAGAAATATTTGTGTTGCTACTAATGTTACCTGAAATCTCTTGAAATGGTATTGCTCTGTACAATCTCTTGTTCCCCTCCCAGGCTATAAATAGACACCTATTTGTATTATAGTCATACTCCTAGTAAAGAAAATTAATTTTTATAAGCCTTAGAAAATTCTGCCATTAGTCTACACATCATAATTTTTAATTGGCACATTTCAGTTTATATCCATGTTAGTATGGATAATGTGAATACGTGCATTTAACTCTGTCATGGTCCTGTCTAGTTCTTCTCATTTCAGGGCAGCTTATTTTGTGATTCTTATTGCTAACTATTGATAATTGAGAAAGAACCCAGTTAAGTGATTGAAGGACTGTAGATAAGACATCGCCAAGTATCTATAATGTTTATGAGTCAGATGCATTCTCATGAGCCACAGAACACATACAGGCTGACCAGCTTCCTTTGACTCTTTTTATTGAATTTGCAAGTGTAAAATCACAACTTTGTCCTTCAGATCTTTCCATTTTTAGCTCTTGGTTTTAGATTTATTTTTTTTTTTGTAATTAAAGAGCAACAAGGTTTCAGTGTATTTTTTATATTTTTGTGCAAATTAAACATTTTTCCATTCTAGTTTAGCTATTGGATTCTGTTACTGCTACAGGCCGTATTTTAGGTAGTAAATTGTTCCATATGACCTGCCTTAAAGAACTGTGAGGAATTCCAAGAAAATCAGTGTACCTACTTATATACCGGCTTTGTATTTATTTTAATGTAATTAATGATAAGCAGTCTTGGTTTAGTTCAACTGCAGATGTAGCTGCCTAAGATGTAACTTGCAGAGGTGCCAGGATCAGTTTAAAAAAAAAAAAGAAAAAGTGGGAATGGAGACTCATTTGTAATTGTTCATTTTGTACTACACGTGGGCTTTGGATTATTTTTTTGATATTTATTTTCAGCTAGATGTGGAGAATATATTTTTTTACAAATACTCAAATATTCAAAGTTGGAATTTCAGTTGCTCTGACAGTATTTTTGAATTAAGGACAAACTGTTGGGAAATGGGGAGCTGCGTTTCATCACCATCTTTGTTATTGCATATTCTTGTTTGCTTTCCTGTATGTACCTGAATGGATCTGAACTTACAGCTTTCACCAAGAGAAGACACTCTCTTGTGGCTAATACCACTCTGAACAGAGTATTCTGTGATGAAGACTTACTCCATAAATCTTCTTTGTAGTGGGTGTAGTACTTAGCCCTTGAGATAGGATAAAAGATGAGCTAACCTGCAAGTTATGTGTGCCATGTTGAGGGTGAATGTCTTGAATTTTTATTTCTGCTGAGGTGGATGGTTAAGTGGTGTAAAAAACATGTGCTAGTAGTAAAGTGTAGTGGTAAGCAGCAGGCTAGAAAAGTTCAAGAAGGAACCTTTTCTCTTCATAGCTGCACAAGGCACCTACTGCATGAACAGAAATTGTCTGTTCTCTAGATCTATGCAGGATACAGAGTAAGTTTATGTTTGTAACACCAGGAAGATTTGTATTGACTTGTGATGACTGTCATCTGTGATAGAAGATAGCGAGGCGGACTTGGACCGGCTTGAATTGTCTCATGTAGAGAAGAGGAATCAGGGCTACATCAGTGAAGAAGTATCAAACAACTGACATATCTTGTGAAGTAGGAACCCTCAACTTGACAGAGCAACTCTCCCTCTCTGCGTTTTCTTGTCAAATATCCAAAAGCAAATATTTAATTTTTGGACTGGAAGGAATCTTTTGTGGTGAGTGAAATGGATCTTTAGGTTGGCAAGATTAAAAATGCAGGTTTTTTAGGTGAAGTGAATTTTAAAACATTGCACTCTTTGATTTGGATTTGGCTGTCAAAACCTAAAATTGATGGTGCTCCTGGCCGTATTTATGATATTATTGTTGGCCTGTCTGTTCCAGTTGTGGCTTTCAGGATTTTTGATAGCAATTAGAATGATGTCGGGCAAGTTCTTGACCATGCTGAGGAATGCTTTTTCTTCTCCTTCCTCATTGTGACACTTCAGTTCTTCACAGTTTGCTGATAGTGCCACTGCCATTTATATAAACACAGGCATCTGCCTGTCATGATTCTTGCTTTCAGAGTGGGATATGTCATTGAAAGAGAGTACTCTCATGGGAAGTGTGTCCCCTTATTTATTTTTGCTTGGTGTTTTGATACCATCTTTATATTGATCAGGACAATGCTCAGTCATAGTTTTATACTTTCCTGTTGTTGGTTATACTTGTGACAGCCTTAAGATGGAGTTAACTCCCTCTAACAACCTCTTACTTTTCAGATGAATCTCATTATATTTCATTATTTGTTTCTCCTCCCCCGCATCTTCCTCTTGCAGTCTGTTTGTAATACACCTCTTTGTGGCAGTGATACAGAAGGTACTGGATTGGGTCAATCCCAGAGTTGCTTGAAAGCCGGGTAAAACCTCTCTCTTTGTTCATCAGTCTTTAAGCAAGTGGTGCTACACTGATTTGGGTAGAAGGTTCTGTTTGTGCAGAGCTGGCTTTAAACACTGCCAGAGCATTGTCTTGGCAGGGACAACCATTTATAGCAGTCCACTGGAGGCAACAAAGTGCAGCCACTGACTGCCTTGGGCCTTGGTGGTGTGAAAATATGGAGAGACTGTTAGTGAGAGATGAGAGGCTGTGGATCACTGCTGCTACCCTAGAAGGGAGGCCCTTGTAGAAGCAGCATTTGTTCCTCTCCTTTTCCTCCAGAAAGTGGAAGGGTGGGAATAGAAAATCTACTTTACAGGACCTTTTGCATTTTTGTACCTTCTATGACTTCCCTGCCAGTCTCCAGTCTTTTGCCTACGTGGTCCATCCTGCAGAGGTCTGACCTGGCCCCGTTCACCTTATGCTGAGAGCCCTGAGCTGGTGTTGCTCAGGTGTCCTCACCTCCTTCTCTAACTCTCTTCTTTCCCCTACAGTGTCAGATGTCTGTGCCCAGCTGTGCAGTGGCTGGATTGAGGGGGCAGTGATATATCTCTGTGGGTCCAGATTGTGTCTTTCCTTGGACTTCAGGGGTATTCGAGCTAACTCAAAGTCACTAAGGATATGGTTCTCCTGGATCCTCAGGTACCTTTTCTGGACTGCACTTGTGCTCCTGTGAGAGACAGCAAGCTGGCTGCACCAAGTTGCTTCTCATGAACCCCCAATATATTCTGAGAATGTGGATTTAGGTAAACCAGAAGGCATGACACCTCCGATCCTTCTGCTGACCACTGGTGGGAAACAATACCCTATTGTGTGTACTTGTAACTGATCTTGTCTTTTGTGGGATCTTGTATGTGGGCCCTGATGTGAGGCAGCACAATGTACCAGCTAATCAATCCATGTGCAGGCCAGCATGCATGGGAGTGATGAGGAAAGGGCTGAGATCTGGGCTGTGTGCTGCTCCCGGCACCCACTCTGGTGGCACGCTCTGAGCATCAGGCTGTGCTCATAGATATCTGCGAGTGCCCTGGGAGCTGCACAGCCTCCAAGGCTTGCTCGTGCTGTCATTGTATGACTCTCTGCCATGCTCAGCAGGTAGCAGATTAGGCCAACAAGTTGCATTTTGCATCTTTTCATGTGGAACAAGTAAGTTTGGACTGCAAAAGTGAGACACAAACTTGCATTTCAGGGAATGCAAGGTGATAGCTGATCACACTTCCAGCACAATTTGGAGTTTTGTTCGGTCTCCCATGTCTCTACAGGTTTCATTTAAAGCAGACTTTGAGTGTTGATCAGTCACAGGTGTATGACTTGCACCGTAGTTGCTGCAGTGTCTCTCTTTTAGTCCTTGCTGAGTGGCATTAGGATTTATGTCTTGGCTAAACTGAAGTTGGTGGAAAGTTGGCCTGTAAAGTGTGCTTTAAACTAAATTGCAAGGATTATTTTAAATTATATTTTATTTGCCATACTGAATTTTTCTTTTTCACAGTGACTTAATAAATTAGAATGGACTGCTTGGGTTTCTGATCCAATTAAAGTTTGAAACATTCAATCTCTTATCAACATAAAAGAGAAGGTATCTTCCAGTATTTTCCTTGGGAATTTTTTTTTTTTTTTAATTGATATATTTCCTTTGGTTTGTCATTTTCATCTCTTCTTAGTATTACAATTCTCAACATCCCACATGGGAACCCAATACAATGGAGTTTCACGTTTTTTATGGCGTCTGCTTATTACTGTAATTTTCTTTTGTCTTTGCTTGAAAAATCTGTAAGTATAAACTACCTGACTACCTGAGAAAGTGTATTTCTAAACCAAAATATGTACGTTCCAGATTTTTCAATATTTTATGATAACACGTTCACAAGCCTGGTTCATTTCTTCTTCCCAGAACTTGAAACCAGTGTTTGTGTTAGCCATTGATTCAGAATTCTGTATAGTCAATTTAATGTTAGAGAGGTAATTTGGAATATATGAAAAAGATTCTTATTTTCTCAGCTTTAGAAATATAACCCAAGCATGTTTTAAAAAAATTATGCTTTTGAAATTCTTACTGGGCATTGCTGTTCCAGCTGCTTCTTGTCATAAAACTATGATGCTGTTAGTCTTGCTTCCAGAGCAGCCTGAAAGATTGATAATAATTTACATGGCTTTTGGAACTGTGTAGTTTAAGTTCCTTGCTTTATGTAACTATACCGGATACACATAAAATTTTATTTTTCTAATTTTTAAATATACTATTGGCCCTTTATGGTTTGCTTGCAGAAGACATTATGTTTTGATTTAACAAATATTTTCTTCTCAACTTCATGCATGAAACAATCCCATTTCTTTCCTTCCAGACCCTCACTGTGGTCACAGACACATCAATGGTTTTCTGAGACATTTTAATGTTTCCTGCCCCAGCTGACTCTGTATTATTCTCGGGGTGACAGCCACCCATCTTGCTCTCTGTGTCCCTGCTAGGTGGCAACAACCTTACTACTTCTTTCCTTTGCTCTTCTCATACCTCCCCTCACAGCTGTCAGCCCCCGTTTCCCTCAGTGTCTGACTGAGTTAACATCCTGGTTCAACATTTGAACAGCTGTACCCATGTCTACTCCCTATGAAGATTTCTGGATCTGAAACACAGAAACTGGCAGAACCCACTCTGTTGGTCTAACAAATGATGGTGCTTTTCCTTGCAGCCTTGCTTGTGTCCTGTCCTGACTTCAGCTGGAATAGACTTAGTTTTCTTCTTAGCTGCTACAGTGCTGTGATTGGGATTCAATATGAGAATAACATTGGTCACAAACTGATGTTTTGGTTGTCGCTAAGTTGTGCTTACCCTAAGTCAAGGACTTTTAAGTGTCTCATGCTCTGTGCCCAAGGGGCTGCATCAAAAACTTGAAGGGAGCATAGCCAGGAGAGCTGACCAGAACTGGCCAGAGGGATATTCCATACTGCAGGATGTCATGCTCAGTGTGAAAACGGGGGTGGGTGTTGGCCAGAAGGGGCCAGTCTCTGCTTGGGGATGGGATGAGCATTGGTGAGCAAGTGGTGAGCAGCTGTATTGGGCATCACTTGTTTTACTGGAGGTTTGTTTCTCTCTCTTTTTCCCCTTCCTTTTAATTCCTATTATTATTTTTATTGATACTATTATAATTAGTATTATTATATTTTACTGTGTTTCAGTTATTAAACTGTTCTTATCTCAACCCAGGAGTTTAACTTTTTTCCTGGTTCTCCTCCCCATCCCACTGTGCGAGGGAGTGAGTGAGCAGCTGTGTGGTGTTTACTTGCCGTCTGGGGTTAAACCATGACAATCCTTTGACTAACACAGCTGTAACAAAATTGGTTCTGCTTTGTCTTTTTCTAGTTAAACTGGAAACTCCAGAGAAGAGTCTCCCAAGATATATGTTGGAGCAGAGTCTGCCTTAATGCTTTCAGCAGTGCCTCTTTTAGCCATCTGTTTCATGCAGAAACTGTACGGTCTAACTTTGGGTAAATTTGAATGCAAATATGCATTGACTTTGCTTATATGTCAGAATCAGTATGCTGGCATACTGGATGTTACAAATAGTATGAGGCAGCCTTCTTCCAGCAGACCTGCAGCACTGTTTGACTGAGGGCTCTGATCTCCACAATCCCTGGGTTTTTTAATCTGAGCAGGTTTGTAAATACACAAAATGTTAGGGTTGGAGGAGCTCTTTTAAGTAACTTGTCTCATGGTACGTAACATAGTTTTAATAATGAGGTTGAATCTTTCATCACTCAAAAATACAGAAGCCTTTCTTTCTTGCTAGAGTAAAATATGATAGATAAAGACAAAGAAGTTCTGGTGAATAAATTGACCTTCAGAACTGGCAGGCTTGGTAAACTGCACCTGAAAGGCTGACGAGATAGCTTGTACGACATTGCTTAGGAAGAGCAGGGCTTATGTTGCTAATGCTATTCTGAAATACACTGAATATTCTGAACACTGAAATACACTCTCTAGTAATGCACAGGCTGTAATTTTGATTTATTTATTCTTAGATTGGTGATTTAATATACTGTCTTCCCTGCACCATGGAACAAAAAGAGCATGAAATTTTGTCACATAGTAAATGTGCTAGTTTTTTCTTCTTCTTGGGAGTCATTTTTATATTTTGAGATACACATAGCAAAAACTGGGGTTGGGCAAGAAGGAGGTTGTCACAAAATCCTGAAGAAACAGGGTTTCCTTCAAATATACAAGAAAAGATCAGAATATTGAAGACCTCATTAGGTCTGTATCTGGCATATGAGCTGGCATAGTGTTTGGTGGGATTAAAACTCTTAAAGGATTGCCAGCAAAGGTGATCCTACAATGAGTTTATGCCAGGAAAATGAAAGGGAAGGCCACACCAATTTTTTTATATATTTTTTATTTTAATCAGTTTCAGCATATTGTTTGACTGAGCTGATAAATATAAAAAAAGTAAAACTTAGGGTGTTTTCCACCTGTCTAAGGTAGTTTATATGTAGTTAGTGGCACAGGACTCATTTATTAGGTATGTTAATGGTAAAGGTAATTTTCCTTGGTTTACTGGGATTTTTTATTTTTTTTTGTCTGAGATCTAGCTTTAGAGTGAGGCAGAAACTAAGAAATAAATTTTGCGTGAGGTAAGCATATTTTTAATAGCTTTTCATTTAGAGCATCTGATTGGAAAATTGAGTATGATGTTCCAAAACTGAAAGTGACTACAGTGTACTTTTTGGAACCATTGCTTTAAAACCCCTGTATTCCTCCAGCACATTAAGTCCTTAGGAATCAGAAAATGAAACCTAATATTTGATGTAATCAATGTAAAAATGTGCTGTTTGGGCTGCATTTATAAGCTTAAGTGCAATGTGTTTCTGTCATAATTCTGAACAGTGGACAGTAACAAGTCAGCATGTATGTTTGCAGTGCAATGATCTGTGTATTGCACGGCATAAAAGCTACATTTGAAAGCATCTTTCAGTTACACAGGGACAGAGGGATGTGTTAAATTTTTACTGTAATTGTTGATAAACTTGTTCTTCAGCTATTTAACATGATGGTGCTTAAACCTTTTAAGAGGACAGTAGTTGCTGAACTGAAAAGAGCAGCCTCTCAGTTAAAACAAACATTGGCACTGCTTGTCTACTTTCAGCTAGGAATAAATAGCTTGTAAATCCAGAGCTAGTTATACATATTTGTATACAAATATTTGTCATTTAAGTATTTTTATGACCTACAAGAAAAACCCATTAAAAATTTTTTTCCAAGTGCTGAGAGACTTTTCTCTAGTCTTCAAAAATTCCAGTGCTCAAGAAATATCTTTAAATTTAAGCAGTAACTCATACAAAGATTGACGTTGAAGTCTTGACCCTGTTGTTCAGGGATTTCTATGGAATCAGACAGGCTGTGTTACATGGCTATTTTTATTTGTTTATATCTTTGATGTAATTGTGAACGCACGCGTTTATATATGCATGTAGTGAAAACCAGCTAACTGATACCATAAGGTTGGGCTCATCATTGAAATTCAGTTTCTTCTTTGACTCAAACAGCAGTAACAAGTAGGCCAGGGAAGTTCAAAGAGGGGCCTTTGATCTTCCGAGCTGCATGAGGAGCTTGGAGTTACAGGGCACTTGCTCTCCCTGCAGAGGTTGCCCCTTGTCCAGACCTATGTGGGTTCCTGTATGTGCAGAAGACTGATGAGCTTCTCAGAAAGGACAGAGGTAGAGCAAGCACTGTCCTGGTTATAGTGCACCTTCAGTGCCTCTGGAAGTTTCTTTTTCTGTGGATGCTAGATCTGTCAGTCAAGCTTCTTCTGCCTGCTGTAATGTTGGTGGGTGGCAGCACAAGCTGAGAATGATCGTTTGGGGGGTTTTTTTGCATTATTGTACCTTTAAGTGTGGATGATGCCTATTAAGTGTTTCTGATGAGTGTATTTTTCTTCAAATCAAAAAAGACAGAGCTAGGGGATGTGCATTGTGTTATATATTCAACTATAATTTTCCTGCTAGTTATCTAACTTCTACACAGGCAATAAAAAAGAGATAGGGACAACTGGGCATGAGAAATTCAAGACACGTTTGTGTGGTGGATTTTAGGTCTGCCATATTCCCTCTCCCTAACTCAGTATCTTTGCATGATGTACTTTATGGACTTAATAGGACATGCAAAGCACTAGCTTAAAACTGCTTTGGTCCTTAGGGCTTCTAGTAATGAAAAATTTCAAAGCAACTTTGAAAAGGTCTCTCTGACAGAGTATGTCTGTATAAATGCTGGAGTAAACCCTGGCTGGCAGTATTGAAGGAATCGGCCATGAGTCCTAATGGAGTAAATGGGTTGAGATGATGTTCCTTTTCACCTCAAATTTGTGCAGAACAACTTCTCTAGAACCTTCGACACCACTGGAGAGCTAGAGGACAGTATTCTGCATGCATAGAATGGAAACTGAGACACTTTGATTTTATTCCCTGGACTCAGTTGCCTGACAAAATAATGAAGTAAATGGACACACTGGTGTTCATACCCACTTACATCAGCAATGTCCAATGTTAATAGCCACCCATGTATTTAAGATTTTCTTAGTCTTCTAGGCAGACTGTGTTGAAAAAAAAAATTAAATCACTTTGAATGTATTTTCTTTTTTTGTCGTTCTGCCTGCTTTGACAAGAGATTTTAAGTCCCTACAGTTCGGGTTGCTTAGAACTCAGCATTCTTACATGCTTAAAATACGTGTATGTGCAAGGGTGAATTGTTTGATTAAATGAATTGTGACTTTGTACATGTAATAATGCAATCAACTTAATTTATGTATAAACTGTTTGTTATAAAACTCAATTTCCAAGAAAGTATTGAACAGTGTTCTTTTTCCAATTGTTATTTATTATAAAGGACCAACTTCTAAACAGGAGGCCTACTTATTTCATATAAAAGTGATTGCAGGCGGATTAAAGGTAAAAAGGAAGCGTAAAAACTATAGCTGCTTATAAACATCACTCAAATTAGAAACTATGTCAGCTGAAATGCTCAGTATGAACCAATATCCCCAGCTCTACACTCTGTTGGTGTGTAGTATCCTTTTCCCAGGCAGAACTAGTCTTTAGGCTCGTTGCCATTAAAGGCCTTTGTTGCAAGATCTTTCCTAATTGTAGCTGAGGACCATGCCTGGCCTGAGGATATTTCTGGTCTTGCATGGTTATATCCGAACCAGGGCACAAATGGACATTCCTCTTGTGAGTGGGAAGGATTCAAAGTGTGCATCTATTGCCCTTCAACTGTCATCAGTTGGTCACTCTTTAAACTGTGGTTCTAGTAAGACATAGTGCAGTATGTTTCTGTGATGCAAGAAACATCTATGCAATGCAAAATAATGTTAAAAACCTTTCTCTGTGTGTGATTTCTGCATGATGTGTTCGAATAACTGGATTTTGGGTAACGTGCAGGGGATTATTTGATATCTGCCAGTCAGAGTCGCTCCTATCTTCATTTATTATTTTAGTATCATATATGGATGTCACAGATGAAAAGTTCTGCAACTTCTGTGTGGGCTGAACATCATTTCTATTTTTCATTCTATGTTTCTAGTCCGGGACTGTGAAGCTGACCAAGCCTGTGGCGTTATGGACCCAGCAGGATGTCTGCAAATGGCTGAAGAAACATTGCCCTAATCAGTATCAAATCTACAGTGAGTCATTCAAACAGCATGACATAACTGGTAAAGTATGCACTATCAGAAATATTTTACTTACTTAAAATGTGGCAAATTGTTTTACGTTGCTGTTAATAGATTGTGACTGTGCACGGAGGACTTTTTGTTGATTGTATAACTAGAGAGTTGCAAAGTTTAGAGCAGAGGGAATATTCCAGTTTTCATAGGATGTGGTAAGTGATTTCCCCATGTCTCTAAAACATAAATTTCAGATTATTCAGAGTAAAAATAACAAGGAAAGAGGTCAGTCTTTATGTAGGTAAAGGCCCCACCCTGTTCACTCCAAATAAATAAATCCCCCCAAACCCAAGCAATTAAGAAATACCCTATTAGGAAAATCATAATTTATGTAAATTTTCTTTTTTGTTGAGGTGTTTCACCTTGAGTTCATACTCTTTTTTGTGCCTTTCCCCTCTATAAAAACCAAAAAAAACAAAAAACCCAAAAATTAACCTTGGAGTCCTTTAACCCATAGGATGGGAAGCAAGCCCCTCTCTAGGCCTGAAGCAAGTTCATTTCTGGCAGATGTTTGTCTAACTTTGTTCTGGAAAATTTGCAAGGGAGGTTTTTGCATCTCTTTATTAGTATTTTTTCTTAGTATTTTATGACCTTTAAAGTTGGTTTTTCTTAGTATCAATCTAAACTATTATTTCCAGCAAACAATACTGATTTCTGTCCCAAATGTGGCTCGAGTACCACCAACCATTCTTTCTTGCTGCCTTTCCTTCACTGAACAAGGTGCTTCCCAGTTGCACATACTTTCCTTGTCTAGTCTGAAAAATACTTGTTTTGTCTGCCATGGTTTGTTCCCAGACACAAGCAAGATCTCCAAACCTTCAAAACTTGGTGTCTTTTCTTAAAAGAGTATATTAAAAGCATAATTGTATTCTATTTTCTTTTTAAGTTGATTTTATTGATCTGCTTGACTTGTCAGCCCTACTCAGTTTACTGTAGTTGTCTTTTAGCTGACCGCTTTGAACTGACATCAGTTTAGCAAATATAGCTTGGGACTTAAATAGGACTTTTACTCATGTACCAGGCAGTAATTAATCTGTAAGATGTCTAATGTGGAACACTAATTTGTTCTCTGAAGTGCTGGTATACAAAACTGGGAATTGTAATTCAGACATTTACTGTTAAGCAGAGATTTGAGTTTCACATGCAAATCTCAGTCTTAACAATAATACATTGTTAACTATTGTGTCTTTCAGTCAGTGTCTATTCGTATTTGTGTGCTTGTGGTGTTTCCAATTTTACCTTGATTCCTGTTGCTATTTTCTTTCTGATAAGATGTAAATGATTGCAAACATGGCAAACTAAACTGCCAGTATTTGTTTACTGTGTAGCCATGAGTGCCTATACACACATGTGAGAGCTGGTCTGTACTTGTTTGGTAAGTGTTGAGATTTGGTACATAACCACTGTGCCCATTTCCTCTCAGTCACCATCTGCTGCACACAGTCTGTAGGAATGCAGTGTGTGTCTCCACCCATGTGTACAGAGCTGACTGCATCCAGAGCACTACCAGAAGAAATTGAAGCTATTTTAAAATATTTTCTAATACTGTTTTACTATCATGTTGTCTATTTCTAGAATTAAGGAAGAAGTTGTTTTCATTTCAACATAAACAAAATGGAAACCTTGTAGTTTCCTTGCAGATGTGCAAAACTTTGAACTTTATAGACCTCTGTGAAAAAGGAAAATTGAGATCAGACTTTCTTACACTACACAAAAGAGGTATAAGGAAAATATGGGTAAAAGTGTTAGAAAGTAAACCTGCAGGAAAGAAAATAACTTCAATTCAGCAACAACCAAAGAAGAAACATGATTACTGTTTGTACAGATTTTATAAAAGTATACTGTGATAGCATTATGAGTGAAATCATTAACTCAGGAGGATATTTCCTGTTGGTCCCCATGACTCTGATTATTTGAATTCTAATAAAGGGATAAAACAGTGGATTTGTGGCTCAGAAAGGAACATGGAAACTAATGTGAAGATGAACCCAGGGTAGTGCAACTGTTCCCAGACGTGGCTATGGAAAACTGATGTGATTGTTGAAAATGTCTCAGGAATTAATATGAATTTACAGGCTATTTTGATATGGCAACATATGATGGAAAAGAGTTTGACGAAAATGACATT
The DNA here is from genome assembly GCA_035583155.1 of Acropternis orthonyx. Classification (NCBI taxonomy): domain Eukaryota; kingdom Metazoa; phylum Chordata; class Aves; order Passeriformes; family Rhinocryptidae; genus Acropternis; species Acropternis orthonyx. The sequence goes on along the minus strand of JAWWEU010000081.1, from coordinate 139,576,428 downwards.
AAAAGGATATTTAAACTTTATTTGAAGATAAAATCTAAGCCATGGTCATAAGCCAGGAAAATAATCTTGAGCAAACATATCTAACAATTGTTAACCACAGGTGTTGAAAAGTGTGGCATTTACTTGAGACTATTAGTTGCTGATTACAGTTCAGTGAGTTGGGGACAAAAATGCAACCCAAAATGACCTTTCCTTGCAGAGATTTTATACCTTTTACTTCTGACAAAGAGCAGCTGCAGATGTATAAGAAAAAAATGCTTCATCTGGAAACTTACCTAGTAAGAAAAAAAAAAATCTTCAGATTAACAATGATCTTCAGATTTGCAGGTGACAGAAAATTGGAGGTAACAGTCTGTAGACTCAAGAGTAGGGGCCATCCATAGGGACCTGGGCCTAGGGATGAGAGGCAGGCTGGAGGAATGTGTCAACAGGAACCTTATAAAATTCAACAAGGACAATTTCAGAGTTCTGCAGCTGGGAAGGCCGAGCCTCTTGCACCCCACTCAGCGCGGGGCTGACTGGCTGGGAAGCAGCTTTGGTGAAGAGGAACTGTGGTCTTGATAGTCAGTCAGCCCCCAGCATGTAGAAAAAGGTTGTCAAAAAGGTGGAACCTGACCCTTCGCAGTGATGTATGAGAGGCACTAGACTTGACTTGAAACAAGAGGCTGAGGCTGAACATAAGGAGAAACTTTTTCCCCATGAGGACAGTGAAGCATTGGAACAGGTTGCTCCCTTTCTGTCCTGGGAAAGTTTCAAGCCCTAGCTAAAAAAACCTTGTGAAACCTGATCCAGTCTCATAGCTGACCTTGTTTTAAACAGAAGTTTGGGCCAGAAATTTGCTGTGGTGCCTTCCCATTTAAATTCTTTTGTAGTCCTATGATTTGCTGAGTACCTACGGAGTACCCTAGAACCAGTGAAATGCTTCTGAACAGCCAGTTAGGGAGAATTAAATATGGGAATGTCTAATAAGAAACTGGGAGATTTTTGTTTATACGTAACATCCTTGGATTCAAGGAGTGAAACATTTGGTTGACTTATTCAAGAACAGGTCAGAAGGATTTTTTCATGGTGTTGAACCCAGAGGCAAAACCAAAATAATTTGAAGGAGTAATGCTGAGAGAGATCTAAGGGCATCTGATAGGAATTAGCAGTGATGGGAAAAACAAGACAATGTACAGGAAAGAACAAAGATAGCCTGTACAACCAATAAGGCAATGTCGTGGTAGGGCCATGTCACTGGAAGGTCTACAACTGGTGTTGGTGTTTACATCAGTAGGAGGAGACAAAAAGTTGCACTGATTTGCCAGTTTTTCACACTAATTTTATACTGATATATTCCAGGGGATACACCTGAGAAATGGAGCTTGCTTTCTGTGCATTTGTGGCTTCAAATTTGCCAGGCAGCAATACTTTTAAATGACTGGGGATTTATAGAGAGTTTAGTTGTTCTTTGATGATCTTATCCTGTACCATTGAAACAAATGAAGATTTTTGCAATGTCTCAGCATTAGTAGAAACAAGACTGGGCATAGAACGACTAAGGAATAACCATTTTGGGGCAAATGGTCCATTGACAAAGTAATAAAGGTGATATCTAAAGAATGGCTTATGGATGTGTATTTGTTGGAAGAGAAGAAAGGAAGAGTGGAAGGAAGGAAACCCTGCTTCACCTTTTGTTTTTACACCATATTCTGGAGTGTGCTAATGCATGTCTTCAGAGCATGAGGTTTTAATGCTATGATCATTAAACAAACCTCATTCTGTCAAAGTAATACCCAGGAGGTACCTTGGTCCAATTGAAAGAATTTGATAGGAGGTACTTGAAAGGACTCAAGCCTTTTTAAATTAAATTTTTAAGGAGGAAGGGAACAGGACTCAACCTCATTTTAGTTTTAGCAGGGACCAGAACTTCTGAATATTCATTAAATACCAAACAGCACCTCAGAAAATGAAATACGAACTGCTACTGAGGATCTGCTGGAAACAGTCTTAAAATCTGGCTAATTCTATAACCTCTAAAGATGCTTGCAATTAAATCAGCTTTATTGGCATATTTTTATGAAATTCATATAAAATCATGCTTTTAAAATCTGAATTATTTTTTTCACTACAGTAATATCTTTGTAGATGCTAGAGTTTATCACATCAGGTGAAATGCTCAAGTTATTTAGCATGTTAGTGAAGGAATGGGTTTAGGTACTACACTGGAATTTGGAGACATCTTTACTTTGTTTCAGTTTACTCTGGTACTCTTTGGAAGCACATTGAATCCTCAAGGTCTAAGTTACTCTCTCCATACAGAGAAAGTCTGGGTTTTTTTTAAATCAAAGTGTTGCTAGATATCTTTTCGGTTTTCAGAGTATATATAATTCAATTCTGCCCTTTGTTTCATGTAACTCGTCTGAGTTTTGTGGTGCAGTGACTTGGGGATGAAAGGTGTGCAGTGCAGCATGGCAGGCCTGGGTTTCTTTCATAGCTCTGGGACAGGAAGGGTGACCAAAACCAGGTGGGTTTATTCACCATGTCGTGACCTCCTAATCATGTTCATTCTTTGCCATATATTTTGCTATCTGTACAACAGAGATGAAGATTCCAGTGTCGTTAAATGTGTTGTGATACATGTGCAAAAGGTGCTGTTTGAATCAGCTGCATCTTCCCATTAACAGGTCTGTCTCATTTCTGTTTGCTTCCTGATCCTTCCCCTGGCAAGTGATCCCAGTGTTATCTCTCATCCTTCCATTATTGATGAGTATCACACTGACCCAAAATATCTCTTGTGCCAGTGATATAACACACCTAATGTGAGGCCTGATGCAAGAAGCAAAATGAGGTCTTCTGCAAAATGGCCTCTGTTGTAGGTGTTCCCCATGTGTTGCCTGACACCTGTCCTCAAGAGTCTTCTCACAAATCCTACTGTAGTTACAGTGTAAAAGACTACACAAACTGGCACCTTTTCTCAGATTATTTTTTTGGACATTCTTTTATTGTCCCTTATAAACTGGTCACAACCTACCCTCTAGGTTGTTACTAGTAGAGGAGTCTTTAGGGTCAGGTGTAGGACTGGTACGAAGCAAAGAAAGTCCTGGGTCAGGTCAAGGTGTGATAGGAAGTACTTAAGCCTCCTTTAAAGATGTGTTAAAGTTTTGCTTACCATGTTTTTCTTTCATTGGTCCCAAACCTGTAGCGAGTTTTGAACATTCTCCAGCACAGTCACATATCTCAGAAAGCACCTTAAATATGTCCAAATAGAGGCTGTTTCCAATAAAGTATTTGTTATTTTCCTTGTTTTGCATGTGACAGTGCACTTCAGCACAACAGATGTCTTCTGCCAAGCAGTGTTCGTCTGGTAGTGGATAGCAGAAGCAACTTCCATCTCCAGCCATCTCCATGAAGCCCTTCTCTTCCCCATGGTGCAAAGCTTAAGCCAGCCTTATACTCAGTCCTTATTTATGCCAGTTTTCCATGCTCTTTCTGTGAGGTCTTAATAGCAATGTTGGTTGGTGGGCTGTCAGATCAATCGTGACTACATCCATTTGCAGTTTGAAAAATAAAATAAAATCACTACTTCACCCTGGAGAGAGCTTTTATTTTGCTGCCTGGATAAGGTCAGACCTATTTGCAGTGTTCTTTGTGGAGTTGTGATGCTCATGTTGGAAAATGTGAAGGACTAAAGAGTTTTCCCTATTTCATACTTGGCTGCTCTCAAATTTTTAACATGTGGAATGCATCAAAGAGTGATGGACATTGGGATAAGGCTCGTGTTTGCATAATATGCAGCAACTGTTCTTTTTACATGGAAAATAATATCAGAAATATATTAGTGTGACCCTGTGCTAATATAATGTAGAATTGAAAGAAGTTGGAAAAGTGGATATCGTCTTTTCATTATTCAACCTCCTATTGATATAGAAAATTTTGTATAAAATAATCTCTCATGTCTTAGAAATGGTTTCTGTGTCTGGCTTTTCAGTCAGATTATAGCTCATGAAATATATAGCAAAATTCCACACCAGGAGACAGGACTATAATGATTCATGAGAGATCTTGTTTGACCAGGAAGGCTCATCTGCAGTCAAGAAGGGGACAATGAAGCACTCGAACACTTCATGGGAGTTGTAACTTAGGTATTAATATAGTTGATTATTTTCTGATCAATTGTCTTTTCTGTGAAAAATAATCTGTGGAATTTATCAATTAGTATTGAAATGGAGCTATTTTCTCCTCTGCGCACAAACCAGTGGGGAGTGTCTGATGATATTATTTGTTACATAAAATCCTGTGTGGAAGAAGTGATAATATTATTTGTTCTGTTTGATAGGAAAGGGAAGTTGATAAAGGGCGATTGAGGCATTTTGGGCCTTGCTTGCCAATAACATATTAAATTCTATATCTACTAAATTCAGAATGAAGTTTCCACTCTCCTACTCCATTATCAGATGTGAGATCTGCTGTGCAAGTAGCTGATGAATGTTTTACGCCGTTTTCTGTCTTAAGAGGTATTTCTTGGGTCTGGTAGCTTTTCCTTGGTAGGCTCTCTCCACTTGTACCTGGGAAGTACCTGGGAAGATCTCTCATGATCTGAGTAAACAATTGCTCTACAGCATACTCAGAAGTGAATTGCACTCTAGCTGCCTCTTTTTCTTTCCTCTGTCACTATATAAGAATTCACTAAGAGCTGTGGTAGCCAGATTTGCTGTAGCTGTTACTCCTGCCTGATGCAGAATACAGAATCCAAATCATCTTTGAGCTAAAAAACATAATTACTGTCCCTTAGCTTCGGATTTGAAATTCCCTGTCAATTTAGCTGAGTTCTTCTGTACTCTTAGAATATGAGTATTTAAGGGACAGAAAAAAAAAGATATATTGCTCTTCATTTGAACAAGTGTTTGCTTGCTCTTCAGTACTTACTCCTCATGTGCTGTCAGTTGTTGGGGAATTGATGTTTCATAATTATACATGCAATGATAATTGGATTATTCCTTTCCTGTAACATAAGGATTTTTTAATTTTTAATTTAATCTTGTTCTATTTATTTTAGTCATTTTTTTTCCTAACGAGATCATATCATGTTTTACCATTCTCCTTGAAAAGATCTTTGTTGTACAGTCTTTATAAACCTGATCCACTCTATTCTCTGTAGAACACTGATTCACATCAATATCATGTAAGATGCTCTGCCAGAACCTTTCACCATGGCAGCCAGTTTCAAAATCAATTTTCTGTTTCTTACTCAGAAGGGATCTAAAAATGTGAATTAGGGTAAGATATGGAAAACTGTATCAAATGTCTTAGCAAAGCCTATTTCAGGAATTCTCAATCCATATTGTAAAGCTTCGTGATGTTTCCTAGTTTGCTGATAAGGCTGCACAGTGTATGTGCAAGATAGAACTGAACACTGATTGTGATCCACTGACAAAGCAAAAAAGCTTAGGAGCTACGGATTTAGTCTTTGGGTGCTTACCAGTCTATCTTAGGTGATTCAGGCATCCAGTTTAAGTGAGATTTGTAAAACCAAGGGTAAGAGAGTAAATCAATGAAGAGGCAAGGGATGCTTCCAAGCAGATGAGTTTGATGGACTTAACATAGAGAGAAGATGCTATGAAAACACCCCTTTTTATGTTCACCCCATTGCCTTTGTCCACCTTTTGTTTTGTGACCCTTTGCATGATCTCAACGAAGCGTGCTTTTTGTCAACTATTTTTTCTTGCTTTGCCTGAGGGTTGATTACTTTATTATAAGTTCTAACATTTTGCCCAATATCGAAGTTCTACCCTTTCATTTTATCTCTTAGGATGTTCTTTTTCTACATATTTTTTGATCCATCAGTAACTGTTAGTGATTACATCATTCCTTTACCGTGTTCCTTGATCAGTCACTAGGCTGTGGGATCCGTTTATGCAGGATCTAGGCAAGGTGAAGCACAGTTGTTACTTTGAAGACTTTCAAGGAATAGCCACAGAATGCAGCATTGTTAACCCTGATGACACTTACTTCTTTTTTTTTATTTCCCCACTTGATTAATACTGATGAACTCCTTCAATATGGTACATAACAGTCTGAAGTTTTTCCACTCAAAAGATGCGGTCCTTAGTTTAGAACTGGCCGTTGAATACTTAGACATTCACGTGAATTTTGTTGGTTCCAAGTGCTCTGCCCTGACTGAAGTCTCATTAGGCTGTTATTCTGTGTTGTTTTCTTAAAACTTTTGCTGTATCTGTGCGGTCTGGAATTTATTTTTCCAGCTTGGTTAAACTGACGGTTAGTACTGCTGAGCTCTCACTTCCCATCAAGTCAGGTTTTCCTGCAGCAAGTCAGAAGTTCTGGACCCCATTCTGGTGGGAACCAGGACAAAAATGGGAGATACTGCAGGGTCTCCTTTCAGGTTACTTGTGCTACTTGTTTGGGAAGGAGTATCTGTCACCTTTGCTGTGCAGCTACAAAGTCAATTTTATGGCTCAGTTGCAGGTAAGGAAAACTTAGGTGAGAAAACTAGCGGGATTAAGTGGAGGAGTTCTTGGAAGACCTTCCAGTTCTTCACTTCGAAAAAGTGAATTAATTTGCTGCTTAGTGCATGTGTGTTTGTGATATCAGTGAGCAGCTAGAGCCAATTCTATTTATTTCAGCTTGCTACTTGCCAGTGTGTGCTATTCATGATACGGGGATTTAGTCTTAGTGTAATCTTGTAATTATTTGGCAGTGTTCCTCAGTCTAATCACACAGCTAACCTCATGGCGAAACGCAGAAGGAACCTGCATCAAGCCACAGCTGAGAATGTGACTTCTGTTTTGGATGTCAGAAAGAACTTCTGCACTGAAAGGGTGGTCAGGCATGGAATGAGATGTCCAGGGAGGTGGTGGAGTCACCATCCCTTGAAACATTCAAGAAACAAGTGGACATGGCTCTTTGTGCCATGGTTTAGTTGACGTGGTGTGGTGTTTGGTCAAAGATTGAACTCAACAATCTTGGAGGTCTTTTTCAACCTTAATGATCCTATGATTCTAAGTGTGTATTTAATCTCTCTCATCTGGTCCATCTGCAATACGCTGTGGTCCTTCTCCCCTCTGTGTCTCGGCATTGCCTGATCGCCTCTGACTCTTCCCAAGCCAGACGTTCTCCATCAGTGACACTGCGATTCCAGCTTCTCTGTTTTTAATGTATATGTAGACAACAACCCCACTCGTGCACCAAGTCTCTGGCAAACAGATTAATCACTTCTGTCACAGCCCGGTATTCTCAGCTGTGTTCTGGTTTCGTTCCCCGGGCCCTCTGCTGGGACTCAAGGCACGACCTGCAGGAGTTGGGCTCGGCCCCCTGCGGCTGACCCCTCCCGAATTTCTCCGCTCCGGCGGAGCCAGCAGCTGCCTTCAGGCCTTTCCTGGAGTACCTCAGCGCCTCAGTGGCTCCGGGCTGGTGCCTGGGAATGCCCGTGGATTCCTCGGGACCGCTGCGGGTTCGCCCCGCCGCTTTGCGCAGCGCGGCCCGCGGGTGCAGTACCGCGCGCTGCCCCGAGGGGGCGCCGGCACTCCGGCTACGGCCGCGCGCCGTGCCCGGGGCTGCGCTCCCGGCGGGATCCACCCCGGGATGTGTGTGCCATTCCCTGCCAGCGGAGACCGCCGCCGTCCGCACCCCCGGCTTCCACCCTCTGCTAACGAGCCTGTCAGCGCCTCGTTTGTCATGCCCCTCTTTGGAAATGATTCTGCGTGTGGAAATACCAGCCCAGCCAGCTGAGCCTTTTGCAGAGAGCAAAGAGACTGGAGGAGAAAGGATTTCTCCCTCCTCATCCTCCCCCATATTACAACAAGAATAAAATCCAAAACTGCTGTTTCGTTGAGGGGTTCTTTGTTTGTTGCTTTTTTTAACTGCTCAAGTACTAAAGCAGCTGCCCTCTGCCACTCAGGGTTTGCCAAGGGAATAGCCTTCACTGAAAAAGAGGTGCCTTCCAGTGCTCCAGTAGAAATTGTTTGATTTGATATAGTTAATTGAACAGGTTGAAAGCTTGACAGGGTCCAGTGCAGTGTACTTGACACTGAGCTTTGCCCTTGTTATCGTAGAATGCACAGCAGAGGGAAATACCTGGCTCATTCAGCAAAGATACAAGGACCCAGCTCCAGCATTTTCTTGTGAATTCACTGGAAGGAGCTCTTGAAAAACACAAAAAAACCCCAAACCAAAAAGATTAAAAAAAAAGAGGCTGAACTCTGTTCAAGCTCTTACTGCATTCTAGAACTGATTTTCATCCCCTCACAGAACAAGGATCTGTGCACCCTGGGAAGTGTTTACCTGATTCCTCAGATCCTAGTGGTGACCAACACTGAACTGATGCAGGAGAAAGCTCCCTGTCCTTCTGTGTGCATCCAGATGAATGCTTGCTGCTCAAATAGAGGAATCAGCTGTGATAAACCTGTATCTTTTAATTTATTATCTGTGAACCAAACCCCTACACTCACAAATGTGAGCCTAGAGTCACAAAAACTAGGTTCTTAATAAGCAATTTTGGTCTGAAACATGGGTATGTGGATTAATCCATGAACTTTTTTAACAAGGTGCACTAAAGACATGACTTCTTAAGAAAAAACACGATAAAATACACATAGTCTTTTCTCCCCAGAGATTTCATTACGGTATGTTACTAAGCCCCAAAATACTTATTAGAGGCAAACTCTTGTTAGGCAGCAATCAACACTAAGTGGTTGGCCTCAGGTAAAACTTGGAGAACTTCTGTTCTGATGACTTATTTTTAACTACAGCTTACTATCAAACATAATCCAATATGTGAATGCTTATATTTGATTGTTGTGTTGCTGCTGAAAATCAGGTGCTCTGTTCTCCAGTGGCTGCAGTCTGCTGTGGATTCTAGTCTTTCTGTAGTGTTTATTTTAGTCTTTTAGCCTTGCAGAGAAGGATGAAAAAACCCCTCAACTCAAAGAAAGACAAATAACAAAACCCAACAAAGGAATCAAAAAATCATGTCAGAACATGAGCTGTCCCCCAGAAGTTTTCAGGACCTCAAGAACCTGCAGCCCATCAGGCTGCACAGGCTCACCCTGCTCCCCAGTACCTCTGGTTGAAGCACGAGGAATTCCTGCCTACTGGGTTGGTAAGAGAAGCCTCCAAGTTCCAAAGACAGAAGTGTTGCTTCTTGATAACTTGACTAAAAAACCCAAATCTTCCCTATGGGGAATTTGAGGTTTGGTTTTGTTTTGTTTTGTGAAATGCTGAACAATTATACCCTTGAGGAAATGTGTACCTTTTGTCAGTGTGCCATGTGTTTGAGACAAGCTGTCAATACAGTCCCAGCCCTGTCAGCTCTGCTGACATGGCTCCTGCATTGCACAGGGCCTGTTGACATTGTGCAGCGATCAGAGGGAAGTGTTGGATCCTCCAAACAGGTTTATGTGCGTACACCCCAGTCACTTTCTTCACAGGTTCTGTTGGGTGCAGGGAGTTGCAGAATTGAGATGACTTACCTGTTTGCAGCTCAAAACCACCAGATCCTGGACTTTTTTTGGTTGGAAAGGTCCTTTTGAAACCAGCTAGTCAAACTCCCCTGCTCAAGCAGGGTCAGCTACAACAGATTGTCCAGGACCGTGATCAGTTGGGTTTTGAATGTTGGCACAGTTGTTCTATTTAGTCAAGGTTTTCCTTGACTGCAATTTTGAATTTACACTTTCTAATGTTTATTTGCATAGGTTATGTATATTTTATCTTGCAGTACATGTTTTTTATCTAAATATAACAGCTCACAACCTGAAGATGGATTAATAAGGTTATTCAAATAGCAGTACCAAATGTGGAATAATCCCAAAGGGCCTATAAGGAAATGTTTGTTACATGTTCTAATATTTTGTTGCTGTTTATAAACAGTATAAACACTGTCTGGAGAAATGCCAGGAATGTGACAATCTGTTGCAAGCATATCAAACCTATCAAGTACTGCAATCCAATCCACTGTCAAGCACTGGTTGAATTGCCATGCAAAATTGCTTGTGTCCATTCATTTATGGATGCTATACGCATATAGATAAAGCTTGTCATATATTGGCTTATCAAAAACAAACAAAAGACAGCTTGATTTTGATGAATGTCACCTGTAACCATTATCCCAGGCTAATCTACTGCTGAATTTGCCAATCACAGATGTGTACAGTCCTTTTTTATGACATGTTAAGCCACATTCAGACCCATATCATACTGACTCCCTCCAAGTCTATCTCATGGAGAAAGCTTCTTTCTGTTAATAAATGATGGTTTGGGATTTTTTTATTACTCTCAGCACAAAAAGCTACAGACGTGTTAGCCTCTTGCCAATTCTACTAAAAGCATGAAACGGTTAGTTTGGGTTTCAGTAAACAAAGAATCGCATTGTATAGGTAAGACCAGTTATCTTGATGCTCAGCCTGTCAAACTAACCTCGTACTTTTCTTTTTTACCTTTGGTTTTGTTTTGTTTTGTTTTTTTTTAAGTCATTGGCAAGGGTACAAGTTTAGAGTTTAACAGCTACCATGTGGAATATAGTACCTTTTTTGGCCCTGAAAGCATACAGCTTAGGATCCCATGACATCTTAATTAAACATGTGCCTTTTAATTCCTTATGTGGTGTGCTGGAATCGTGCAGGTTCATTGACAGATGCCCATACACAGTAGGCAGACACTAATGAAAAGGGCCTTTATTGGTGTTCCCTGGTTTAGCTGGTTGTGCAGCATCTTTCAGCTTTCCTGTATTGGTTGTCTAAGTGTAGCACTTGATGTGGAAAAAACAATCAGCAGGATGGGTTAATGGTAGAGGTGTGATATAAATAATCTAGCTAAATGGTTCTGAGAAAATCTGTTTCACTGTAGCCAAATGTAGTGCAGTATATGAGAAACCCCTTCATCCCACAGCTATAGCCTCTTCTCCCTTGGAAAGCAGGCTGTCAAGGAAGAAAATTAGTTGGGAGTTAGTGTAGGTGGCCACGTTACATGTACTCTAAATGAAAAGCTAATGGAACTAATGTAATCTCTTGCTATGAAAGCTGTATTGAATAGCGGGGATTGTTGTCACATACACAGGTCAGGCTGCTTAAGTCTACAAGGATACTGTGTCCAGTTCTGATGTTTTAATTCTAAGAACAGTATAGAAGTAGATGGAAGGCAGAACACAGCCTTTTCCCAAGCCTGGAGGGTGAGCCTTGTGTTGTCATGTTACAGGAGATGAAGCTGCTGAAAGGAAGGTTGATAGGTGACTTGATAACTGGATATAGGGACTTAGCAGGACAACAGTGTGTGTTCAAAAGCTGAAATTGGAAGCTTGAGTGATTCAGTAATCAGAAAACGAATCCTGGCTTTGCAGGTCATTCAGCAGTGGAAGCGTTTACTAGGAAAAAGGGCAGACTTTAACAAAATCGAGTTTTCAAAAGGTGAGAAAGGTGGATAGAAAAATACATGGTAAGCACGTGTGCATGCAGTACCCAGGCTCCATGGTCACAGTGGTCCTTTAGAAGAAGTGTCTGCAGTCTGGTGCACCTGCAGACTGCAACTTTAACTCACAGTGCCGAACTGCATTGATTCCCACATTGCTTGTCGTCAGAACTGAATTCAGTGGAGCTGTCCCTGACTGCTTACGGTGATTACAGATGTATGTGATGGTTTCTAATCTTCCTGGAGGACAGTGCGCTTCATTTTGCCAGTGAATTTCACAGCAAGTGTCTTGACAGTAAGGGAAGTCTTGCCAGTCTTCTGTTTCAGGTCTTCTGTTTCTGATTAATGTCCTTACAAAATATGGCAAATTCAAGTTCTCTTTTGGTCATACCTAAGTGGGAACTTCCAGTGTTTTCTTGTCCTAGTCTTAGTCTCTTTTTTCTTCTGTTTTCAGATTTCTTGTCCCTCTGTTGAACAGTCTTCTTTTTCAGTAGAGGAAACCTTTAGTAGTGCAGGAGGTACTCATTGTATCCAGCTGCATGAAAGCATTACCTGGCACTACTCTGTCCTGTAGCCTGGGGTCAGAGCATGCAGAGTTTCTTGAAGAGACTCTGAGTGGTCCTGTTGAGTGGTTGCAGACTGAAATGCTTTAAAGATGAACAAAATGAGGTTGATCTTCATGAAGAGAACACATTGGCACAAAGGCTTACTCTCAAGTTGTGGCTTTCAACCAGAAGCTGTGGGGTATTTTTCTTCTTCCCAACAGTTATTTAATTCTTTTAACTGAAATGCGAGTGTTTACCCTGACCTTGTATTGAAAACCATTGAAATTTTGGCAACAACAACGAAACCTGAAAAATCAGTCTGATGCAAAATAACTGACATGGACATTTTCAGCCTCAGTGGTTGTAGTTCAGCAGCACTTGATGATTATGAAAGGTGTCAAGTGGCTATAACTGTAGTCATGGACACCTGTGCCGTGTGTGTGTACCAAAACATGTATTTGGTCTCCTTTGTTAGGAATATATGCAATATCTCATTTTTATGAGTCTCTCTGCTGGCTGCATTGCACATTTCTGTCTGTACAGGGAATGTTTGTTTAGAGAGGCAGCTGCTATTTGGCGAATCAAGGGTATACTTTTATGAAAGCTTTCATTTTCTTCTCATATTGCTTTATTTTAAAATGAATTTTTCAAACTAAAAATGCACTACCCTCTTTCTATACAAAATAATGATCAGTAAGTTTTATATCTTATGCATATTATGTTGTGTATGCAGTTTCCATGTGTTGTAATGATTTTCAAGGATTCTCTCTGAAAACTAAACATACAGATACTTTTATGTCCAGAAAGTGCATCCTAAATGAGCACATATATGCTCATGTGGGTCTATGTCAGTTTTAATACATGATCCAGATATTTGGTTCTTGATTCATAGAACAGCTTGGCTTGAAAGGGACCTTTAAAGGTCATCTAGACCCAACCCCCTGGCCATGGGCAGGGACATCTTCACCTACATTAGGTTGCTCAGAGCCCTGTCCAGCCTTGAATGTTTCTAGGAATGGGGCATCTACAGCCTCACTGTGCCGCCTTTTCCACTGTTACCACCCTCATCATAAAAAATTTTGATATATCTAGTCTGAGTGTACCCTCTTTTAGGTTAAAAAACAGGCTTTACTAAAAAGTTTGATCCCATCTTTCTTATAGGCCTCCTTTAAGTACTGAAAGGCTGCAGTAAGGTCTCCCTGGAGCCTTCTTTTCTACAGACTGAACAGCCACAGATTGAGATATTTCTGTCAACACTGATGGAAGTTAGCTTTGAAGAACTTGCAGTATTTACTTACAGATCCCTACTGTTGCAATACAGTTCTGACCTTCAGAGACACCACTTCTGAAGAACTCACAGAGCCTTTTTATTTTGTTGGATTTGATGAATGATGCCTGGCTTTCATTTCCCTGACAGACTGTTTATTTTCACCAGGTGTGCTTCAGGGCTCACTCTTTGTTTGTTTGTTTTTCCCTTTTATTAGAGAGCTAGTTAGTTGTCAGTAAAATAACAATTACAGTATCTGAGCATTTATTGCTTGTTCTGGAATGCCAGATGTCAGAACACATCTTACAGAAAAAAATGGAAACTTGATCTCTTTTTAGTCATAGTAGTCTTGAAAATTTAAGGCAAAGTAGAATATGTTTTTTTATATTCCATCTGAGTGAATCCTTTAGTAGTAAGCAAGTATTTGCATACTCTTTATGTAAGCAAGCTCTAGCTAAACAGCATCCAGTAAATCTTGTGCAGTCTATTGCTGACTTGCAAGAATTACTGGGAACTGTTACACCAATATGATCATCCATCTGGGAGAAAAAAGCGCCGTAAACTGCAGTGCCGTTAACACTTTTGTGTGGCAAAAGCTTTGATGTCCTGGATCCATTCTGCACCTCAATGAATTACCCACAGTAAAAGTATCGTAAACAATTGTAGTCTGAAAAACTCCCCTGTAAGAACCTGTGGTTATAATTGGTAGCGAGAGACTGCGGAAAGCAGGGTTTTTTGATACTATCTCTCAAAAATGTATCAACATGATTAAGCAGATTTCCCAAAGAATTTGAGGACTTGCTAATTCTAGACTGATACATGTGTTTAAAAAAAATACACAGCTTGCTGTTTTTCAATAATTAATTGCTTTCTTGTGTGCAGAAAAGTGAAGTTGCCAAATTTGACCTTGGACTGAAATCATAGCTGGAATACTCAACTTTTTTTTTTGTTTTATGTAAACTACAGTGACAAGTCATGTAATTGTCCACTGCAGGAAGTTACTGAGAAGCCTTGAGACTGATTGCAACTGCAGTGCCCAAACATGGGCAACAAATTAGTTTGACTCAACCTCGAATTGTTTTGCACTAACATGCCTTGTGTCCATAAATTTTGAATGTCATCTGAATGTCAAACCACGTTGGAGTTGGGTTAACTTAGAAGTGGGTTGGATTTGCCCGCAACAAAGTGGGCATGGATGCCCTTGTGTCCTCTTGCAATTTTTGCAAGCATACCAAGTTTTGTTAGTAGTTCTTTATAACTCCTACAAGCAGTAAAGCAGTATCTCTTTACATACTGACATGTTCTCTGCTGCTCCAGGGGCATCCATGCAGATTTTCTTCTCTAGTTTTAAATATTGGTTTGTGGCTGTGACCATCCTGTGCAATTCAGGCTTGTGGGGAGATCACATGTCTTTGTCCTGATTAGTCCCCAGTCATGCATCAGGCAAGTGTACTGTGGTCATGTACGGGAAATGCTCAGTGTGATTGACACCTGGAGAAGGGAGCTTTATCTTTGCCATCTGTCAGGCAGTAGTTTAACAGAGATATAAAGGCAGGAGTCAAGCAGGTTCTAAGTAAGGGGGCAGCCAGGGCTCTCTCCAGTTCCTTTGTAAAATGGAATAGCTGTGGTCAAACTATATTGTATTGACTATTGCCTCTCAACAATGTGATGAGAGGCCTGATGCTGCAACTTTAAATCTTCTGCATCTCTTGTTAGTTGTGCCATATTGCTTTCAAACCTTGTGGTGGTGTGAATAATATAACTGGTATCCAAACCCATGTTCTGTAACCCTCTGAACCAGATGGAGTCATAGAAATCTTCAGTGAGTCCAAGTTAGAACAAGAGGAACTTGGACCATAGATCTCTACCTCAACTGATCGTGTTTCCAATTCCTGTAAATATTTAAGACTATGTAGAAATAGAACTTAATGGAAGGAGAAATGATGTACTTACTGCCTTCCTGCCACACCACCACTGCACAGAATGTAGCAGTTAGAGGTGATGCAAATTCTTTTTTCCTCTTTTAGGGTGATAAGAAAACTCAGAAAAGTTATTCTAATTTGTCTTTCCACTGTGTGGGTTTTTACCACAGTCCAAAAGTACTAATAAAGGATAAAAAAATAACAATAGCACCTGACTAAAAGAGTTTTAAGAAAGGCACCGTAGACAACTTGTAGTACCAATGTGAGAAGATAAAAATGTAACTGGTAGAGCACTAATTTAGCCCCCTTAAGCAAATGCTGTTCTAGCTTTGGACAACCTTAGTACTCTTCCAGAAAAATGCTTTCATGTTAACAACTATTGAGTTTTTATTATTTTATTAATTATTAAAAATAATAAATAACATCCTGAAATGTCATTGCATTTGTCATTTGATGGCTTTATATTCCTCTCTTTATGTTTTGATACACAACTGTCATAACATCCAAGCAAGCCCTATAAGAAATACAGAACAAGAACTGTGTGAAAGTAACTTTGTAAGTAGCAGCTGATTAAAATCGAAGCTGTAAAATATGAATGTGAGCGTGAATGCCTCAGTTATGAGTAACACTTTGCATGAGTTCACACTCAGGTACGTAAGTGTTGTCCTGGTTCGGGCTGGGCTAAAGTTCATTTTCTTTTTAACTGCTGGTACAGTGCTGTGATTTGGATTCAGTATGAGGATAAAATTAACACACTGATGTTTTGGTTGTTCCTAAGTTGTGCTTACCCCTTAGTCAAGGACTTTTCAGTGCCTCATGCTTTGCCTGTGAGGAGCTGCTCCAGAAGCTGGGAGGAACCATAGCCAGGAGAGCTGACCTGAACGGACTGAAGGGATATTCCATACTATAGGACATCATGCCCTGTATATAAACTGTGGGACTTGGCCAGGAGGGGCCAATTGCTGCTGGGGCTGGACATCAGTCAGCGGTTCATGAGCAGCTGTGCTGTCACCACTTGTTTTTCCTGGGTTTTGTTTTTTCCCCTTACAACTGTTATCATCAGTAGTAGTAGTAGTATATTTTATTATCATTAGTATTATTATATTTTACTTTGTTTCAATTATTGAAGTGTTCTTGTCTCAACCCATGAGGTTTTTTCCTTCCCTGATTCTCCTCCCCATCCCATAGCTGTGTGGTACCAAACTGCCAGCCGGGGTTAAACCATGACAGGAGCAATATTTTACTTTATCACACAAGTAAAATTTCTTATCTAAAAACATAGATTTCCTATTAACCCCTCCTAGATTTGAAATAAGATTCTCTCTCTCTCTTTAAAATCATTTCATAGTGGCTGTTTTATGTAACTGAGATTATCTGATACTGCATATTAAAGTGCCAGTCTCTCTTGCTTTCAGAAAACTCTTGATTGCTTTGCAGAAGTCAGTCATAGCAAGAAACATTTCCATGTTAAGAGCCTGGTTAGCTACAGGCTGATCTATTCTTCTGCTCTCTGAAAGCCGTTTCTCCCAGTCATTCTGGGACTTCCTAAGGTAGACTTGAATGGATTCTCTTTTCTAGTTAAGGTCCAGTGAAAGATTTTTCAAACTTGGGGAAGGCATTGAATGTCTGGCAATTCCAAAAAGCTGCAAGTCAGGACTCATCTCAGGAGATGCTCTTCTCTCTGTAGATGCAAATGTTCTTGTTGTCAGCATGTGTGTGGGTGTAAGTCATGACCTTGCTAAACTCCTGGCATTGTGGTTCTTTCTAACCTCTTTCATCACCTCTTCGGGTAAACCTTTTTCAGTGGTCAGTGTGGTGCTTTAAAGCTTGATGAAAATACCTGTGGTGAATCTCAAAACTTGGAGTGGGAAGTGGCAATATTAACAGCTTTGTACCATTCAGGAACCCTGACAGAACAAACCATTAGGAGGTGTCTTCATATAGACCACTTTTATGACAGCAGAGTAGTTTTCTTGTCTGTTACAGCAGTCCTGTAGCAGCACTGCTGGTACCCAGCCACTCTGTAACAGCAGGACCCTCATGGCTAGCAATGAGCAGGTACTTTCCCATGCTGGGGAAGGTACTTCATGGAAGGTGTTCAGTTTGCAGAACTGTAGGAAGGTGATTTACTTTTATCACATGGTGTTTATCCCAAGTCTGAAATGATATCCCATTAATTACTGTGCTTAGGTAAAGACCAAAGCCTGGTAACTGACTTTAGAAGTATTAGATTTTTGTGTCTTCCTTTCTCTCTCAGATCTTTTACTGCTCTTGCTTTAAAGCTGTTCCAGTGGAGTCTGTGCTAGTGATCCAATTGTACTTGCAGGTGGGAGGAGAACCAACAGCAGTTTTTCCATGTGGCCTGACTGAGGTTCAGAAGCAATACTGTCTTAGAGGTCAGGATTGCAGAACACATTAAGGGTGTTCCCAAAAATTGCAAGTGAACTGACACAGGCATACCCGACAACTATAATTAGTGGTCCCTCTGAGTCAAGCATATGTGTAAAAATTCTTGACAGCTCTTCTGACTTGTGCAGTGTGATATGCAGCATGTTAGCCTTCAGAAGTAATCCAAAATTGGACTTGACATTACTGCCTTTTGGACTCTTTTTCACACATTGTCTCTTACAGGACTTCACAGAAACAGCATTCCTTGAAGAAATGTGTTGTTTTCCTCAAACACAGTATCCCAGTCATTTACACCTCTTCTCTTTCTCCTCCTCATTTCCGGTATTTGGAAATGTTGGAACAACTTTCTCATAAATAAGAGCTGAGACAGACCTGAAGCCAGCAGAATCCTTAAAATGCCTAAAAGTGAAAATTAAATCTGAGTAAAATTACCATAGTGATTAAAACTTTACCAATCATCTCTTTCACATTGCTTTTCCTCATTTCCACTGTTGAGAGAACCAAGTAATTTAAAAGTTTAGAACAGGTATGAAACAGCAAAGGAAATCCTTTCCAGTTGCTCTGGCTTTTGCCAATAAACACTAGAGTTCAGGAGGGAGGAAATAATTTTTCTCACCTCTGAATCTCCAATTTCTGAGAAACCAGCTTATGCTTTTATTTTTCGGAAAGAGAGAATGAATCCTGCAAGTTTTCTTCCTTTTTAGGATGGAACAGACCCTTATGCAGCAGATGTACTATGTTAGTAGAGCTGTTTTGGTTTTGCCAAGAGAACTTGTGGTTCTGTAATGTGGCCATGTTGATGTCAGTGATGTTTCCTTAAACATCATTTGGCACTGAGGCTAATTACTAAGGAATGACAACTTGTGCCCATACTGCTAAGGGCTCTTACTCTTAAGGAGAGGATGGCTGTATTCATGCCATCTGTGGGGAGCAGCCTCCAATCTCTGCTCATTCCTGAACTATACCTGGGAGTTTCTGGGAAAATACTGAGGCGCTCAGGCCAATATCATTCCAGGAAACATTGGGATTAATTGATAGTACAAACAACTGAGTTCCAGTGCCTGGACCTCAGTGACACTGGTTAATTTAATAGAGTGGACAGCAGTGGAGAGTGAAAAATCCCTTGTTTTACATACCTACTACTCTCCATCCTTCTGTCTTTCTAACACTGCTACTTACAACATTTCCTTTAGAGAAATCCAATGTCTGGATGCTGCTACTGAGGGATTCTGCAGGTTGTGTACACCTGTATCTGAACAATTTTGAGGGGGTTCCAGGTAGGTAGGTATTTTTTCACGTGACTCCTTGGTTTGCACATTTCAGTTGAATATTGATAGATTATGTAAGACTCTTGTATTCAGTAGCTGCTAATTGTGACCTTGTTAACTCTACTGAAGTTCAGGCAGCCTGATTTGCTGCTCTGTACCTTCATTGAATAGAATCAGACATTGAAGTTGGAACACACCTCTGGAGGTCATCTTGCCCAACGCCCTGCTCAAAGCAGGGTCAGCTGGAACAGGTTGTCCAGGGCTGTGTCCTGTCAGTTGTATCTCCACGAATGGAAACTCTGCAACTTTTCTGAACATGTATTCTAGTGTTGAAGCACATTCATAGTAAAAAAGGTTCTTTGCATTTAAATGGAATTTCCTGTTTCAGTTTGTGGTGAATTGTCTCTTTACTCCTCCTGTCAAGTATTTACACATGTTGGAAAGCTCCCCTGAGCCTTCTCTTCTCCTGGCTGAGCAATCTTGACTCTCTCGGCCTTTGCTCATCTTACAGATGCTCTAATCCATTAATCAACTTCGTGGTCCTTTGCTGGACTTGCTCCAGTATGTCTGTATCTGTCTTGTGCTGGGGATTCCAGAACTGGACACAGTACTCCAGGGGTCAAGCAGAGGGAAAGGATTATCTCCCTCAACCTGTTGGAAATGCTCTGCCCCCCTGCAGCCCAGGAGACTGCTGGACTTCTTTTCTGAAAGGGCACATTGCTGGCTTGCGTTCAGCTTGCATATTCCCAAGAATGCCAGGTCCTTTTCTTGCTCACTGAACAATGCAAATGTTGCTTACACCACAATGAATGGATCTTATGTGATCTCATCCTTATCATTTAAGCAGTACGTGGCACCTGAGAACAGATACAAGTTCTTGAGGCTGTGACTGGGAGTGCCCATGTCTTACTCTATGTTGCAGAGAGAATCTTGGTCTGCCCATCTTCAAGGGTCCCCAGAAAATTGTTTGTGAACAAGATAGAAATAACTTGATTTAGATCAGCTTCTTACGCAACTGTGCCAAAGGATTTGTAATTGATACTTCAATCTATAGACAGCTGTGATGCTACTTACTGTCCAACTGATTTAATTCTGGGGCATTGACAGGATTTCGTACTGTCAGTGCTTACAGGGTGCACAACATATGGCTTAACCAGGGAAGCTTTGCAGTCTGAGAAAACTGCACAACATAACTGGTTCCAGTGGGAAGAAAACCGAAAAGCACTGGTGAGGAAAACCAAGAACAATATGTATCACAAAAAGGACTCAAAGGAGAACATTACAGAAGAAATATAAGTGAATTGAGTGAAGAGTATTTACAGATCTGGATATTTGGTGTAGAATTTTAATTATACACTGGAAGATTAAGTAAATAATTTCCTAGTATCTGTTGTCGCTTATTGGGGTTGTATTGCAGCTATTCAGATCTTGCTGTGTGATTGTTGTTACTTGCTGGAGTTTCACAACCCAGGAAAAAAGAGTTAAGCCTAAATGTTTATTTATTACATAGAAACAAGAAATTGTGTTTTGTGATAAACAAAATTATATTTGAAACTAACCCTAAAATGATTTGGCTTTTGTATTGAAGACTGAGTGCAAACTAATGAATGGAGATGAAGATAAACAATTTAGTACTTGACTGAGGATTAAATTTGTGGCTCAGTGTTAGTACTCAGAAAACATTCTCTAGACTCTTGTGGTTTAGGAAAGTTTTTGCCAGTTTTTGCTGATCACATAATCACAGAATATGCCAAGTTGGAAGGGATCCACAAGGCCCATTGAGTTTAACTCCTGGCCCTGCACAGGACCATCCTCAAGACTCACACCATG